>JANZLQ010000078.1:43181667-43274015 GCA_026212715.1 Elanus axillaris
AACAGAACATAAAAGAAAGAAAAAACTTGCACAGAATTAGGTGAGACCAAACCTTTCTTTTCTGGGGTAATCACAGAGGCAGTGTTAGGCTCCCTTCTCATGGGCAAATCTGAGCATACAGAAGACAGAGGAGTGAAAAGGCTGATGCAGACTGCAGCGTGGATGGAGCCAATCTCTAGCAATGGGTGGTTGATGTGGGTGCTGGTACCTCGTGGACGTGATCCAGTCTGTGCCTGTATGTCCACCTGCTGGGTGTCACTGCCTTGGGAAGATCACTGAATCAGCACGGAGATAACTAGAGGAATAAAAAATATCAGAAGTTGGGGAACAAATATCAAACAGGGCATCCATACCAGCCTGAATCTCAGTTGCAACTCCAAGAGCACTGCTGATATTTAAGCAAAACTGAGATTCTTGTGACCATGGAACCTGGTATGGAGGCAAACAGGTGCTTGGAAATCCCTTCAACACTGCAAAAATGATAACCAAAGAACACTGGAATGAAAAGCAGGAACCACAATGAAGTGAATAGACTGAAGGTTTACATTCTGCCTGGCCATTGTGTTTCGGTGTTCTGATCTTTACCAGATATTTAAGGGTAGAAGGAGAGATACTATTGCACCAATTTGAGTTTCTAAATGCCCATATGCAACTCTTGCCTCTACTGTAGAGGCCTTGTTGTTCAGCATCCTGTCTGGAAAAAAAAGGATATGCAGTTCAGTTCTCAGATTTCAGTTCTCTTCTTCCACATCTCTTTATATTGCATACTCATCCTAGGCAGAAAATTTTTTCCCATAACATCCAAGATGCCCATTCAGTTGGGACTTTAATTTACATGAATTATGAGTCATACTGCACACTTACAATCTCTGGGTTTCGCTCCTCTCTTCTGTTTGATTGCTTTTTCAAAGCTATCACTACACGAACCTGCAAATCCCACACCTGACTTCAGCCATCATCTTCCCGCGTTGATGTCAGTTTGCTGCTATGGAGACAGTGACATCATGAGGATGTCCAGCAGATGAAAAATTTCAGGAGCTGAAAAAACAATGGGGATCAGACACACTTCTACGAAACACAGATCCTGTTTGATTTTCCATGCTTGTTCTGACCTGAACAGAAATTGTGCGTTGTAGAAGAAATATCCCATTTTCGGTAGAGAGGGAATATTTGGGTTTGTGTGTTTCCTGCATATCTGCCAACTCAGCCATAGGGCAGGATAATTTTTTTTCTTAAACCAACAGTCCAGGGAGAACAAGAGACAGCTTCAGCAGGTGAGTTGACTGAATATGTGGAGAGCAATGCTTACTGGAAATATCGTCTCTCCTTGGCTGTAGAAGAATCTTAGGAGCTTGTTTCAGTTGCAGGGCATGGATAGCAGCAGCCAGCTGGGTTCCTCCAGGTGTCTTTGACATGCACAAATCACTGACAGAC
The DNA here is from genome assembly GCA_026212715.1 of Elanus axillaris. Taxonomy (NCBI): domain Eukaryota; kingdom Metazoa; phylum Chordata; class Aves; order Accipitriformes; family Accipitridae; genus Elanus; species Elanus axillaris. The sequence continues at coordinate 43,183,102 of JANZLQ010000078.1, forward strand.
CTGACACAGGGCCAGTGGGAGACTTTTGGGAGCTTGCAAGCAGGCAGGCTATCCCAGGGCTTCTCAAATGGCCCTATGTGTGAAGCAACTGAATCAGGTCCCTAAGGACTCATCTAAGATCCCACCAAAGGACTGTGGCAGTAAGACCTGCTCTCCATTCCGATGTTAGATGCCATCTCTACCCGTAACTCTGTAATTTCTGCCAGCCTTGGAAGAGTGTCTCTGACCCTTCTTCTTCAGCAGTGTCCATATCCTCACCCACAGGAAAATGGTTCAGAAAACCACCTGAAAGAGGTCTCAGGGATCATAATCCATATCTCACTCAAGGGAAGTATCAAATATAGAAATGTTACCCCAGAAAATATTTATTTAACTGTCGTTGTTTAACCCCAGCCAGTAACTAAGCTCCACACAACTGCTCACTCACTCCACCCCCCGCCTCCCCAGTGGCATGGGGAAGAGAATCGGAAAAAAAAAAGGTAGAACTCATGGGCTGAGATAAGAACAGTTTAGTGGAACCAAAAGGAAGAAACTAATAATGATAATAATAACAGTATAAAATGACAGTAATAATAGAAGGATTGGAATGTACAAAACAAGTGATGCACAATGCAACTGCTCACCACCCGCTGACCGGTGCCCAGCTGGTTCCTGAGCAGCGATCCCCCCAGGACAAGTCCCCCCAGTTTATGTACTGGGCATGATGTCAGATAGTATAGAATATGTCTTTGGCCAGTTTGGGTCACTGCCCTGGCTGTGTCCCCTCCCAACTCCTTGTGCCCCTCCAGCCTCCTCGCTGGCTGGGCATGGAAGCAGAAACATCCTTGACTTGGTCAAAACCCTGCTTAGCAGCAACTGAAAACATCAGTGGGTTATCAACATTCTTCTCACACTAAATCCAAAGCATAGCACTATACCACCTACTAGGAAAAAAATTAACTCTATCCAAGCTGAAACCAGGACACGCTGCCATTACATCCTCTGACATAGTATTGCTGTCACTGCCCTTTGCCAAGATTTCCTCTGATCCTTGGGTCCCAGTTCAAAACACACTTGACTAAGTCCTTGAGCTGTGGGATTTATGGGTAGAAGACTATCTGCTGGCATCTCTTAAGTCCTCACTGATACTCACAGTGAATTTTCTTTCACATGGGCACAGCAGCTACATAAGTTTCTGAGAAGGTTAATGTAAAGATAGCTGGTGCCAAGCTCATGGAGCTCCAGATTGTTCAAATGCATCCAGCTGAGCTATGCCCATTGCACCAGTGACACATATACTGCAGCTATTATCCGTGTTATGCACCGGGTGGCTCTTGCAGTTCCCAATCTGTCTATGGAAACAATAAAGGCATTTATGGTACCTTCATAGACTGGCATCCACCTGGACTCACGCACAGAGAAATAATTTGTGGACAAAACCACATACACACACTCCCAAAACTCCAAAACAGTGGATAAATCTTTGTCCTGAAGATTTTTGCTGGGATGTTGGGAAAAGCATCTATAATGTGGGACTGTTCTGGCCAAGGCACTACATTGGAAATGGGACCGATTTAGCAAATATAGAGAAAGACTTTTGTAGCCGAAGTGGCCATCAAAGCTGAACTTTGCTCCGTTTGGATTAAATGAAGAGCCGGTCAATAGAGTTGAGGTTATGACTCATTCTCTCCTAAAATAGAAGTCTACACCAGAGCTAATGTATCGCATCTAAAAGTGGCTACTTCTCTTTGTTGACTATAAATGGAGCCCAGAGTGCCTGGCTGAGCAGTAGACAACTGTGTTGTAGTTACCCAAAGCTAGGTGAGAGGAAGAGAACCTTAGATAATTTTGTTTAGGTATTTGTAATGGACTTCCCTTCTTCTTGAAGATGTCTTTGGAAATAATCGCTCTCGCAGGAAGAAAAAAATACTTTCCGTGAAAATCATATCCATCACAAAGACTCAGTGTGCTGCATCTTGCATACACAAAACCTGTGGCAGGGATGCTCCCTGAATACTTGCAAGTGGGAATCTTTACATGCCCAGAAGACTAGGCAGGAACAGTTTAAAAGCACATATTCTGTTCAACAGCTGGCACAGGTCTTGACAGCTCAGGCCCACTATAAAATTCTGCGGATGTGGGTGATCCTTTTCTTTGTTTAGCGTTCTCCCTTCCAATGTACCTCAATGCACTTTGCAAATTGACATTCAACCCATGAGAGAGTAATTCTCATTTCCTGCGTTTACAGGAGATATTTTGTTAGGGATGTTAAGCCAGAGCTCGATTCACCCGCGTAGGGGCAGCTCCAGTGGTGTGACACACCAGGCGTGGGACTGATTTCAAAGAGCAAGACAAATACTGGTTTTGCATGTAGTCCCAGATAAACCTTGGTTTTATGAAGAGCTCAGAAAACTAGGGTAGGTATTGTCATGCAGTTGTGGATACCACACCCTAAGTCTGCTAAAAATTATGTAGAATGAACCCCTGTATGTCGCTGCCTCTACTAGCGATTCCTTATCTTGCAAAGCATTTGTGTTATACTGTGTTCTGCAGTGTGCTGCGGATTCTAGAAATACCGCAGGAATACGGATGTCTGACCGTTGATACTCAGTCGCCATTGACTACCATGAGAGTTTAGATACTTAGTGCACATACAGGCAGTGTTTAATTCTCTCCATTGACCGTAAAAGGATTTATGATGAATTAGCTCAGCTGTAGGCAACTGCACAGTGGATTTGCACTTTCTCATGTGTAGGTATCTCAGTTTAGGATTCTTAATTTGTAGGCTAAAACTCACCCTGGATTACTAACTTCTATTACTTTGAAGGACAAGATCCATAGAATGATAGAACAGCCCAGGTTGGAAGGCACCTCAGAAGATCATCTGGTCCAACATTTGCAGTAGGCTTTTGGGCCAGAGTGGGCTGTAAAAGTGGTGGTAGGAAAATTAAGTTCTACATCTCCATCATCATATGAATGTTTTCTTGGTTTGCCTAAGAGATGGCTGGAGGCAGTACGAGTAATAGGTGGATTCAGTATTTTGTCTCCTTTTTTTCCCTTCTTTTTTTCTTTTTTATTTTTCACAGTTTTCAGAGGGGTTTCACTGCAATGCACAGCACTCTGGGACATCTCCTTTGTTCATATTACTGCTAATTCCTGCAATATGCAAAGAACAATTGTGGGACATTTCACAAACCTACTGTCACAGCCCCTGCAAACTATCTGAAGGCCTGGGCAGATAATCTCATGTCTGCTCCTGTCCACCTCCCACTCTTTGCACTTAACCACTAAATTAACCCAGAAACCATAACCAAAAGAGCTGCAACAAAGTGGAAGGACAGGGAGGGTGGTAGAAAAACATTTCTGGATGAGAAAATGTTGTAGGGCACTGCAGCCTTTCTGCTGCTGATGGGCTCAGGTATCACCTGCTGCCTTCTGCTTACAACCGTACAGGCAGATTAGTATTTATTTGCTTATTCCCAGACTCTTTTAAGTTTTGTGTGGAAGGGCAAACTTTCCATATCACTCCAGAATTTTTGTTTATTAACCAACTCCACATCTGCCCTCCAGCCACTAAAACAGAACTGAAGCAGCAACAACAAAAAAATGCGTGGTTTGTCTTGAAATTTATATGGCACAAAGCACCGGCAGCTCAAGAAATGAGAGAGCATTTAGCTCTGTCCTGGGACTCGTGAAAAGAAGTCAGAGACAAGTCAGTCATTGGGCTAGCGCTGGGAAAGAAAAAGGGACCTTTTCTATCTGTGCATTCAGCAATCTCTGTTTGCACTGAGAACCTCCTGGCTTTCCCACTTCACCTAAAGCCTCCAGGTGTATTTTATAAGCCTCATAATAGGTTTGGAGCCTCAGTTCAGGAGTTTAATTTTCACGTATGATGCCATCTGCTGTCTGGACAGCCCTAAGGGGAATCCTTATTAAAATAACTCTGAAGCAGTAAAGCCATATGTGTAGCTTTATAGCTCATGGAAGGAATTATAGTCCTTCAGCCAATAAGACGAATTGCTCCACGATTGCACGGCAACTTTTCTGTGTTTGTAGGGCCTTTAGTTCAAAAAGAAGCTGCTCTCCAAAGTGTACTGTGAAACTTTGAAGTAAAACCTTAACAGGCGACAATTAGTGTAATGAATAGTATTTCAGTGCAGCTACGGGGTTTTATACCGCCTAGGAAACAGTTTCTGTTTACCAATCGAGGAATGTCAGGAATATGATTTCCCCAATGTCACCCACTCATGAGCTGTCACTTTCTGCTCGGAGGTGGGAAATCTTCTGGAAATTAGAAGACTTTAAAAGCTTTCATGGCAAACATTTCTTTTAGCATGAAGAAATTCCCACTTCTGGAAGCCCCCACTGAAATGATAAAAAAATTAGAGTTCAGAGTAGCATTCGTTTCATTTAACTTTAGAGGGTCTACAATGCAGACATCACCACCTGAGCCAGTCAACCAAAGCTCCCTTTATAGTCAAGGAAGACCTATTCAATTTAGTCATTGGAGTTCAGGGCTCTATTCCTAAAGCTGATGTCCGAAGTCAAACTAATTTTATCCTAAAGTACCTATTTCTATTTTCTACAAGATATATGAGGGACCTCCTCAACCTTTGGTGATTGTACTGTAGACGTCTGCAATCTTTAGAGGAGCTTTTTCCCTATGACACGTGTCCTGAATCATTCCATATGAATTCCAGATTATTTTGACTTTGGCCATAGGGAGTGCCGTCTAAGCTGTCATTTGGTCACTGGGATGAGAAAATCTGATCTGCTCACCCATGTCACAACCACGGGAAGGAATATGTAACACGGCTATAGCCACAATAATGTGAAAGTATGTAAGAGGCAAGGGTTACAGGCAGAAGTAGTTTCTCTTAGACCCGTCAACGTTATGAGGAATATAAGTAACAAACCCTTGGGAGCAACTCCTCCTTATGACAGCGGGTGAAGTCTAAATATTGTCTTCACCTTTAACATCGGTCCAGGGCAGTGCAACTGAGAGCTTGTTGCTGACTAATTCAATAGCCACGCTTCCATCTACTTCTCTCAAAATACTGTAAGGAATTATACTTTTCTGTCCTCGCAGTTAAGTTTACTTGATGCTGCTCCAGTGAAATGAAGAAATTGTATTTCCAGAGTATTGGTTGAACGGGAGTGTTTGGAGGCAGGGTCAAACAGAGTGAGGCAGGGGCTGTGCAGCCTTCTGGACATCACCCAAGAACATGAAGATGTTCTTGCCAACGTGACTTGAATCTGTAAATCCAGGTAAGCAAAGAAGTGAGAGGCTAATTGGGACAAAGAGATAAGCTGAACAGGTACCTATGATAACGGAGGCAATGGAGGGAAGACAGGCATACAGTTTTGAATGCTGAGAAGGTGGCATGGCATGGTACTTGAGTGGGCTCCAGGCTTGTAGGTGTGTTGTCAGCGATCTGGCATCTTCTGCTCCATCAGGCTCCTCACGTCCTCTTAGTAGCAAAACATTAGCAAGGAGGTGAAAGTGTGGGTGAATAAATCAACCTGGCTTTGTAGTGTAAGAAATGTGCTGTGATAATTCCAAAGATTTTCAGTGATATACCAAGCCTCCTTGCACGGTTTAGATGCTGCAGTGTGTCAAAAGTTGTTTTCTGTTCTGTTCTCAAATGAAATACAATTGAGAGGGTCCTAAGCAAGGCAAGATAAACTGACCAGCTATCGTGTCTTATAACAAAGATCCATGTATTCAAGAAGCATCTTAGCTTCCAGTTTCCTAGCTTATTGTTCAAAAGATTTAAATACATACTCATAAAAAAAAAAAAAGAAGAAGAAGCAGACATTTTGCTTTAACTAATTGAAGTAATAAAATAAAGATGGGTCCAGTCATTATTTTCCTCTGAGATACTCCATTTGTGACTACCTGGCCAAAATTAGAAAGAGGTTGGTCACTTTGTAAAGATTGTGTGAAATGCTTGAAAATAATGGGGGAATGTGGAGCAAAATTTCTGAACTTCTCTGAGCCTTCTAAACGTGCCAGTTCTGCACAGAGCTTAATAGCCCAGCTCACCCCTGAGTTTAAGTGCTTTAGATTTTCTCTGGCAAAATATCTTTTTTTTTTCAGTTTGCTGCAGAAATAGCATCAAAACTGATATGTTACATATGAGGATCTCAGAATGGTCCCTGCTTTATGACCCAACTCAGCTAGACCTGTGCTTCCCACCTTGGCAGCGATGTGGTCTCACTTGGGCTTCACGACCCCACTGGTCAGGCACAACCGCTTGACGAGATCCCTTCAGCTGCTCCCTGGATGTTACAGGCAGGATTTACTGAAACAAGGGAGCAGAGGACTTTGCAAAGTTTTTTGACCGCTGCGGAGTCTGCTGCAAGGTACGTTCGCTCCCCAGCCACAGCCATAGCCAAAGCCTGTTGCCTGCCATACGACCCAGCACAGACTTTCACAGGCCACTTGTGTCCAATACAATCAAAGCGGAACAGAATGTGAGAGAGATTATGGCTGTAGAGGAAAACACTCTTACCAGTCCTCTTGACTTTAATTAGGCAACTCGAGAGGAATTGTGGCAGCTCTCTGTTAAGTCCAGGGAATTTTACAGGCTTAACTCACACTAGAAGCCAGGAAAATTCAGGTGGTCAAAACCAGCAATAAGAATACAAGGATCACTGTCATGATAAGCCTATTCATGGCATGAATATGTGAGGCAGGAAGATATTTCTTGCTTCTTTTCATGATTGGGGAAGATCATCCTCTACAGGCTGAAACAGTTTGTTAGACCGTATATAAAAAGGGTCTGTGGTAATGTGAGGAACAAAACTTTAGCTTTTATAAAGAGAACATCTATTCTTTGTCTGGTAATTTTACCTTTGCATCAGGATTTCACTTAAGTTCAACTTGATGGCACGTTAAGGACCAAGGAATTGTATCTGTGTCTGTACCCGACTTTAATTCTCGTGCTCGATGGTCCATGCAGTTAGATAGCGGTAGGGTACCTAAATAACCCCATAGACTGAGCCTAGGACATTTGCTAATGCAAATCATTATACTTGCATTGATTTTGCAGGCTAGCTAAACTCTACTGATTTCAAATTTGCAGATTACTAATGTTTAGAATTTGGTCTTCTATAATTAGAAGTCATCAAGACCCAATCAACACACTCTATCTTGCTTGCTATCAGTAAGCAAATGCTTCTTGGAACTGGCTTGTTTTGTTTCCTAACCAGCTGGTATATTAATCCCAGAAATTCAATATTTGCTTAAGATAAAATGTCCTCCCAGGAGAAGTCAAAGCCAGAATGCTTCTGTCCTGAGCAAGCGCAGGAAGAACCAGTGGGAAATGTTCCCCTTTTCCAGAACTCAGCTTTGACAATGGGAACATGGAGAAAATAGCAAACAGATTGAAAATAGGAGGAAAACAATGCAAAAAATGTGAATGTGGAAAGAAAAATGCATGTGGGGTGAATTGCACATAATGGAGTGTGACAACTTTTGAGCTCCAGCAACTGTTCAAGGATTTCAGACTCTCCTCTGTGGAAAATTTGGTCTCATATGTCCACGTGCTTTCTGATGGAGCCACTAGATCTCCATCAGACTGACAAATGGTGGATCGAATCTTGTGGCATTAGTTACCATTGACAATTTTAAAGGTTACGCAGGTGGTAAAGGTTTTAGCTAACAGTAATGTTAGCAGTAACAACACAGACCCTCCTGGGCAAGCCACCTGTTTTCTCACATAAACTTAAATTACTGTATCCTTATAACTCCCACCTCCCGTGCCATCTGGATTCACCTAGTACAGCTACATTATGGCAGGTTACAAACCCATCTTCAACTGATAGGCAGACACCTCTTTAAAGTTTTTCTGAACATTGCATAACAGGCCTATGATGAGGATAAGCAGAGAGTCCAAACGTTTCAACTCATAATCATACCCCACTACACTGGTTTTTCTTTAATGCTAATGTTAGAGATCTCCTTTCCATAGAAAAAGGCAAGTAAATCATGCACGTATGCAAACATGCACCACAAAGACAAAGCTCACAATATTCAGAAATATTTGCCTTTCTGATTTGGTACTGATGTTTCTAGCCAGGCACACACAGTTTTTTGAGTTTCAGGGTGAGGGCCTGAGCTGTGACAAATACAGAGAAAATCATTCAGACTCTTCAGTGTGCAGTGAGGTGTCTTTTTGCAGGTTATGGGTAGTCTCCAGAGGTACAATGAACAAAGGCTATAGGAATGTAAAGAAAGCCACCTCAAAATCTACCCTAACATAAATGACCCTATGGCAAGAATACCTGGAACCCCAAAATGTGCTCTTATTTTACTTTTCTCCTAGTACACAGCTGTTATGAAAACATCACAGGAAGGCAGTGGGAAAAGAAGGTGCTACATGTCCCCAACTTCAAAAGTCCCCTCCGGCCAGTACAGAAATCTGTGAAAACTCAAACTTTCCTCTCATAAGTCAGTGATTATCATGGGATGTTATTGCACCTTGATGGACTTCAGGACTTCAAATACCTCAATATATTGGGCTATCTAGTGGGATGTTTTGTCTCTGAGAATGGCCAATGGCTGGCTCATCAGAGGAAGACATGATGGCCTCAGATTATGTTATGTACATAGCGTAATACAGCTCCATCCAGATTATCTTGGGACTGTTTTGAATATATGTCGGTTTGCCAGAAACAGAAATCAGTGGAAATCTGCCAGTGCAACAGTCCTGAAAGAGGTGACAGTTACCAGGTTCCATGTAAAGTCACAGTACCACCTCCTTCTTGACAAAGTTTCACTAGATGGAAAGTCTTTCTACCTCAATTCTCTGGTCCCTTCCTAGCGGGAGCTCAGTTTTGCCATGGTAAGTGAGTTACTTGTGTTAGGAAAATTTGTATCTTTCTCAAAGATTCTGGAAACCTTTCTTCATCACTGAATTAAGGGACAAATACACATCCTGGGGAGAGGGAGAAGGGTAGGCTAGACTTAGAAAAGTCTGGCTGAAAGTGGGGAATCATCGTCTGGAGCTGTAAGGAATGACGGAGCAGCGCACTGCCGTCCACTTCGGGTGCAAGGAGGGCCAAGCCCTCCAAACAAAACAAGACTGCTTCTCCACTGGGGGACTGGATAAAGGGAAGTGAGCTCAGAAATCTAATTTAAACACAGACAAGGATACGTGGAAGTATAAAAGTGTCTTAATCTGGAGATGCATTTTCCTCCAGATGACAGTTCATTGCCGAAATGCGAGGGTCTGAAGTCATTTTAGGCACCAAAACACATTCTGCTGGGCCTCCAGAAGAAGGTTGTACAACGTATTGTAAGAAGCTGCAAGTAAAACCATGGATTTCCAAAACAGTTTGGGCATGCTCTTACTGAGCTTCTGTTGTCCAAAAATAGCAAGATCCTTATTGTTCTGTTACTAACACTGCATTGCAGTTACCGTACAAACACGTACACCTAAATGTGTCCACAGGAAAATGTCTGCGTACGCTCTAGTGATGGGACTGTGTTTCCTATACTTTTGTGCCTGATAATTTGAAATACCTTATATTAGCTGTCACCTACACGGCTTGCAGATACAACAGAGGATCTATAGGAAACCTCCTCCCCTCTGGCAAGTACCAGGAGTCCAGATGGAATAGCCCAGGGTACTTTAAATGGTCCCAAACACCTGCGTCTGGGCAACTGGATCTCACACTAGAGACCAAAACTCCTTATGGATCTTTGATGGACACTGGAAAGCTAGTAATTTTATTCAGCAGAGCCTAGAGACAAATTCAGCTGACAAAATGCAGATCTTTGCTTTAGGGAGAGATGGACATCTTAACCTTATTAACTAGATGTCCCTCAATTATAATGAGGTCAGAGATAGTCAGCCCACATGTAACTAGTTACCTTTATGTAGATGAATGCATGAGCTGAATCCCACATGAGGAGGTGAAGATCATCACCGAAGGCTGGGCATGTTCATTACTTTACAAGCCTGAAGAGAAACTGTCGCCAGGCTTCCTCCAACACCCCTCTTTACCAGGAAATTTATCTACCTGTTCCTACTGCCTCTTTCCATACAACACTGAAGCACTTCACAATCATAAATAAATATGCCCTAGAATATCCTTTATAAAGTACGGAGACCACTTTCATCTCAGTCCCACAAGGTGGGTGAGAAAGTTGTTAAGTGAGTTGCCCAGGACTTTGTCAAGAAGTCTTTGGCAGAGAGCTGTAACACAAACTTCCTTCTGCCCATTCCCAGACAGTGACCCACCTTGAACTCCTGAAACTGCAATAACTGTGGTCAGCCACGTGTTATGGATAAAGGAGCCTGACATATATGGGTCACGGGCTTTTCTAAGGTCACACAATGACTTTCCTAGAGGCTCCTTCCCTACCAGGTGCTCTGAGGACAACAAACCCCACTGAACACATGGGGTGAAATCAATTGCTACCGAGCAATACAAAGTGAAAATAGAGTAGAGCAATGGAAGAAGAAAAAAAAAAAGGAGATGAAAGCCTGAAAAACACTGGATGAAGGAAGGGAAACTGCAACCCGATATCCCGTGCCAGGCACTTGGCCCCAGGCCAGGCTGTAATGAGGACCATGGCCCCAGCAGCGTGAAGCCATCCCAGCTCGCTGTGCCTCTGTTTGACCATGAACCTGGGTGTTCCAGCAGCAGCATGTGAAAATATTTAGTCTGCTGCAGAAGAGAATGTTTGGGAAAAGAGATAGGAAGGCCTGCATTCCTCCAACCCCACAGCCCGGTCCTCCCCACATTCCCTGGCATCCCGCCAGCGCTCGGCCCGGAGGAGGTTTTTTGGGGGGATCTTTTCTTATTTTTCTATTTTCCACTCAGAGCAAATAAGAAGTGAGTGTTGCACTGGTATCAGTCTTTCGGTTAAAAATCAGAGACGGAGAATCACTGGGTGGACATGAATCAGTAGGTCGGGAGGGGATGAAAATCCCTTTCTTCTTTAATCCTCCCTCTATCTTCGCACCCTCTATTTAGATAGGCAAAGTCATTCTTGCTGTCTTCCAGAGCCCAACATAACAGAGCCCAACCTCGGCCCCGACACCTAAAACTGACTAAAACACAGGCATTCCTCTGGGAATAAAAATTTTAAAAAGCAAACAATTAAAATTCACTTTTCTTTCTTCACAGGTGGGTTGCAAATGCTTTGTTCCAGCTCAAAAGGTAGTCCAAGGTACAGGGCAACAGAGAAGAGAGCTGCGTGGCTCCCAGAAGCCGGCATCCAAGAGAAATCAGCTTTCAGAGACAGCTGGTTAACAAGTGAAGTTTGTTGGCATGGCTCAAAGCAGTTGGCATTGGCCAGAGAAGATACAATGAGCTGCTGATAGGACTCAGCCAGGTTGTTTCTGCTTTCTCTGAACCGCTTCACTGTTTGGTTCATCCACAGATCACCTGTGAAATGAGAGAACAAACCACAGCCGCGTAACCTGGGAGTAGAAGCTGTTTTTCCCCCATTAGAATGCTGTGGGGACACTTTGGATACATACATCTTGCCAACCAAAAATTTAAAAAGATCAGCACTAGGGAGCATTCCCAGGCCCTGGAATTCAATCCCTCAGACGGATAAATTGCTGCAATAGTCCCCAGCATGGTTTTGGCCCAAACCAACACGCACACTCCCAAGCAGGCATGCTTCAGAAATTAGCAGCGTCCAGGGAGGATTTCCCCATAGACAATTCCGATGCAGACACCCCATTTTGTAGACAATGGAAGTTTAATAATTTAAATGTGGTCAGACCATGCTTAGCTGGCTTCAGAGCCAGAGAAAAGCCGGAGCCAGAGCTTAGCTCTGTTTAGTTTAGTAGTGCAGATGAAGCCGTTATTTGTTATTCTTCAGAAGAACTCACCGGCCACAGGAATGGAGTTATCCATGGAAATCCAAAGGGGAAGCCTGGCCACAGTGGAACTGGTGGAGTTTTTCTCTTGAGGGCTTTCAGGAAAGTATTGTTTTGTGAGGCTTAATGAACTAAGAGAAGAGATTCCACAGCCTGTTCAGCAGGCCTTTGCCTTATGATCCATCTCATCCTCCCTTCCAGCCTTTGGGAGAAACCAGTATTTGCTACATCAGGTTGAGAAGCATTTTCCATTTGTTCAGAATTATCTCTTTGTGCAAACCATCTTCATTCTGATATAGAAAGAAAACAATGAAACTTGAAAACATCCCATGCAATGAAATTTATGAACAAAGCAGGAGGTGAAAAGGAAAAGGTAATTTTGTGTTATACTTTATTCTAATTTCAGCTGCTTTTATTTGACATATGCTCTTTTTTAAAAAAAAAAAAAAAAGGACATGAAAAGTTGTGTGGATGCATTCCATCATAGGAAGGTAAAAAGGGGGCGTTACAACCCACAGAAGCAATATTTTTAGGGGAAATGCAGTGTTTGGTAACTGACCTTGAAAAAACTGAGGCAGAAAACGTAGCTTATAAGTTTGGGACTGTCAGGTCATTTATGGATCTGAAGAGGAAATACTTTTAACAGTCCATTTCTCAGAGGGTAGGTACTCACTGTATTTTGAAAAATCAGCTCCTTTTGGAGTAGCTCGGCTGGGTCCTTCCATATCCTAATGTTTAGCAAACCTTCCACTTTGTTAAAGAGAATCCAATAATGATTTTGTAGATTGAGGGCTGATTTTTTCCCACTTGGTCTAAGTCAGGAGTCACAGCAACTCAATGAATCGTTTTCACTTATCAAAGTTTGCCAACTTGAGGGCACACACCACTGACGGGAGATGCAAGAGTTGCTGAAGTTGGGAGAGAAGATCCCAAAAGCAAGGAAAACATCTCTTCTACCGGCAAACCCTGCTCTGGCTTTGGGATCTCAGTGGTCTTCACCCCAGATACCCCACAGAGTTTTGACTCGAGTGCAGGTGAGGGTGAGCCTGTCCTGCAGTGAAATAAAGCAAGTAAATTCACCAGGTTTGCAGATGAAAAGTGAAGTGAGAAGAGTTGTCCTATCTTTGCAGTTTCTGTGACATTTAGAGAAACACTATCTGTGTGGCATTAAAAGTGGGTAAATTACATTTATTTCCACTCATCTCCAACTGCATCCCTCGACACAGGCTCCAGGAGGGCAAACTAAATTGAGATAGGCTTTGACCTGGGTAGGGACGATCTTGTCTTGGTTAACTTGACCCAACTCCACCCCTTTGCTAATCTTTTCTAACCATGAAAGCACATTCTGAGGGGTTGAGAACCCAGGCCAGTGTAGAGGCATATGAACCAGGTTCATCTCACCAGGATATGGGTGGGGACCAGCACAGGGAAAATTTCAGTCCATTTCATACCAAATAGATCCTGAGACATGAAAGCTGGAACCTCAGATGATTTCTGAATTGAACTTCTGACCTACCACAGAGCTAGCCAATTTGAATCACTGAAACCGTGTGCATATTTATACTTTTTTCAAATGCACAAACATAACCCCCTTCCCCGAAAGGAAACATCATGCCCTAGCTAAAACCTGGCCATATATTTTTAATTCACCATGAAGAACTGAGGCATAAACCCTACAATACACTACCAGGAAGCCTGAAACTATGAAGTTAAAACCAAAGCTATTCTGAGTTAATAGGATCCATTTGTTGTGCGAAAGAGGCACCGGCATATTTTTTAATTTGAATGTAGGAATTAGGTAAGTGAAATTGTCAGGCGTGCATGTATGAAATGTAATCTGGCTAAACCCGAGCATTCCAGCCAGCCTGGCTTTCAATAGCTGAAGTATGCATGATAAGTTTCATTTACATGCAGGCAGCCTCATCTTAATAACTCCCTCATTGCTTGGAGTGCAGCGTTCCAGGATGCAGAGACTTAGGCTCTATCCTCAGTAGCTTGCTGTGAAACTACAGATAAAATTTTTAACTGGAGATCGCAATGATTCTTTTCACAGATGCCAGGCTCTCTAGATGAATAGTGCTACAGCAGAGCAAAAATATAATCATTATTATTATTTATTTATCACCTCTCTGGTTGACAAAAGGGGATAAGAGTAAAATCAATCCAGAGCCTCTTCACAGAGGCCTCTAGCATATTTCCCCTAAGACTCACAAATCAACACTGCTAAGTAAAGAAATTTCCACTTAACACCTCATCACACACACACCCCCCCGCCCTCGCCAATGTTTATGTACATACTTACCTTTATTAGCGGGGGGGGGGACACCCCTGGGATTCCTGGTATTGGTAAAGAAAACGTGCGCATTTGCAGGGTAAAGGACAAGCTCAGGGTTCTCTTGTTTGCTGGTGGGTTTGAGTTTCTGGTGGTTTATGCAAAGTCTTAAGGAGGAGGGTCTGGCAAAGAACTTTTTAATCTTGAAAGGAAAAGGGAGAATTAGAGGACAGAGGTTGGATCTACGCAAAAGGAAAGGAGATCAATCTCAAACCTGGGAACAAGTTGCGCTGGCATGAGGTGTGTTAATGTCGCTTGAGGTCACTCCACCGCAAAGGGGTGTCGTTCTACGAGCAAAAGCAATAGTCAAGTCTGGATGACAGAGGATTTGGCTTTTTGTCTTGAAACAGGAGTTACTGGGTTTGGTTGAGGAAATCGGATTTAGAGGCAAGTGTTTTCTCCACACATTTACAGTCTCCAAACCTGTCTCTACTCTGAATCAAATTATATGTAACAGTCTTCTTGATCATTGAAAACAAGAAGAAATGATGACACAGAGAAGGAGACATTCTTTCATTATAAATATATATTTTTGCCTACAAAAATATAATGTTTCCAGTTTTCACCTCCTTACGCAACAGAATTTTTTCCCTCAGTGTAGGTGCCCTCAGGATGAACCATGAGTTCAGAAGCATGATTTACGGGCATCTGTCAGAGACGTGGGATGTTTGCATCACTCTCCTTTATCAGGAAGAGTTAAGGATGCCATCAACTGAACCAAAGGGAAAGGTTTGGGTGACAGGATGGAAGCTGAATCTCCATCAGAAGTTTTCAGCTTCTGATATTACTTAATACACGCACTTTAGAATAATCAGATGAGATATGCTCCTTTTTTTTCCACTATTTAAACTCTCAAACATGTCACCAATGCTGCTCTTGGAAATGCAGACGTCTGCTGCATGAAATTAGAGAAGAGAAAACATTTTCTAGGCGAGGCTTACATGAACATCAGGGTGCCCTGCTAAGTTTAGACACTGAATTTGGAATGAGCCAGTATGGAGTTTGTTGACCCTGGCTGGTACCTGGCTTGATCATTAGCCATAATTTTTGTTTGTCTGTGGCCAGCTGTCTCGCTTAACCATCTGGCTCTTCCTCAGAGACATTAATCCATCATCTCTTTTTTTCCTTCTGTGACAGCATGTCCTGCTTTGTGGACACGTTGCCAACAATAGAATGAAGAATAGGCCTTAACAATTTAAGATAAATCAAGCTTTTTCATGCACAAACCAAGGAGCCTCCAGCCTGTTTGCTACTTTAAGGACGGACCATTCGGGCATCCAAAGAACTGCAAGGTCAAACTAAGGGAGCAGAAACAAACCCTTGCTGAAGAGTGGGCCACGACGCACCCCAGTGTGCAGCAATGCTCCGTTTGGCCCATAGCAATCACTGATGCATCAGGTGAGTTAATTAAAGGCCGTACCCATAGACTTCAGCTGCAGTCCAGAGCCTGTGTATAAACACTAGTTCTTCAGATATCTCTTCCTTCTCTTAATTCATAAAAAAGTGCATGTGCTATATATCCAAACGTTAATGGAAAGACTCACATAGTTTCAACTCAACAAATGTAGTTATCGACAATGCCAGAAGACTTTATAAAAAGGCTGGGAATATTTTGTCCTAGCTTGCTTTTGTGGAATTTTTCAGTGGATAATTTACTGATGTGCAATTAAACTCCAGTCTTTTCTTTTGCCTGGAAATGTTTTGGGAATGTCTTAGAAATGTGAAACCAAATATCTGGTAAGACTAGTCAGGCAGACTTAAGGGGGAGGGGGGAAGGTAAATGCAAAAAAAACCTGATCAGAATTTGAGACTTAATTTGACAAAGATAGAGCTTTCCTAAATAATGTTATTACAAGAAGAAGCTACCCATGTCGTTTGAGAGACTGGACTCTCTTTGACAGATTAGGCAGCATTATCAACCCTCCCTTGCCAAAGGGGAACTGGGAGGCAGGAGCACGGAGTTCCTCTAGCTATACAGCAATGTCGACCACAGATCAACTCATCTCATCCTAAAGAAAAATTCCAAGTGGTTCAAATGAATTTCACCAATGCACTAACTGAAAGGCCTGCAAGATTAAGTCCTGCTCAAACAGCAGTTACTTGATGTCATCTGCATCAATGGAAGGGAAGCACCAGGATATCCCATGAGGAGTGACACCCTCCACCACCCATCACCATCACTGGTTATATCCAGTTCCTGCCCTACCTGCAGGTAAAATTTTCCATTATTCTGAAAGCCGAGACACCTGAAGATGAAGTGAGGATGCACAAGAAACTGGTCCCACAGCCTCCTCTTGCTGACCACATAACCATTCCCATCCCTCAGCAGTAGTGTCACCTGTTAAATTAATTCAGGCTGAAGAAAGTGCACAGGGGGTCACTTGAGCCACCACTACCTAGGTAGGTGATTTTTTTCTGTTTCCTCTGATATTAACCCCTGCAACAGCAGTTAGCTACCCATGCAAGTGTCCATAAATGAATTTAACGCTCATTTCAGTATTAGCACCCAGAGCTCTTGCTGGTGAGGACAAGGCAATTCACACATTGAACTCTCGTTAATGTAATAGCTGTTGCACTCAGAAACACCTCCGTCCCCTTTCTGCTCACCCTGCCCCACAGACACTCACTCTTACAGGAGCTGGGAGAAGAAAGCAAGTGAAAATCCATCAAGTCTTAATTGCATCTCTCTAACCTCAGTTCTGTTCACTCTTGGGTAAGATAAATAAAATGTATGTTACAGCCACATACGGATTCTCCTACAGTTCCTTTTATACCTGTGAGTGTACAAACCTCCTTTCAGGATAGTTATTGCCTTGCTGGAAGGTGTCTATAAAATCCCTCTTGAGATCACGCATGTATTCCTTGAGCAGTCTGCAGCAGAGCTATGTTTTTCCTCCACCAGCCATGAGGCATCTACACTGGCATCACCTTTATTTTACATCCAGCTGGGGACAACAGCTGTGGACATCATTGGAGAGACGCTAATAAGAACCAAGAGGACACAACCTGGTTTTCTGGAGGGTGAACATCCAACCAACGCTTTCCAAGGCACAGAGATTGTGCCCCAGTTAAGGGTGCAGAATACGCGCAGAAGAGCTCCATGGCATGAGTATCCCTTTACAGAAACAGCCAGACATTTGGGTCCTGGTGATCCCCAGATGTTCTGATAAAAGGCTAGGAGGGTTGTTAGTAACCTGTGCTCTCACTAGAGGCAAGACTGGAATTTTGGGCTAGTTGTTGACTTGGCCAACTGTTGAGTATCCCTCCGCTGAAGATCTTCTACCTACAGCAGAAGAAGAAAACATTGATCAAGGGCGTTGCTCACTCCGGATACGTGTCCTGCCCAAGTTTTGTCTCAGAAAAGAGTCCTTTTAAGAAGTAGTTCATTTGAATATGAAGGCAAAACAAGGATAGACCTGCAAGGGTATTTTTCTTGGGCAAATATTTGTAAACCATGTGAGTGTTTGCGGCTTTACACAGCTGGAAATGATATATTGCCTCACCGGTACTGCAGTGTGTTTTGAACGGAGGGGGAAGGGGATGCATATAAGCATTCAACCCTTTTATTATCCCTCCATCCCTTCCTCCCTTCCTGACATACCTTTCTTTATTTCTTTCATTTTCTCTTTCAAAAGAGAGGAGAAATGAATGTATAGAATGTTTTCTTTCCCATCCTGTGCTCAAACCCTTTGATATGTCAGGATCTGTCTGTCTGTCTACCTGTCTATCCTAAACCATAATGTTTTGCCTAGTTTGACACAGTTTCTTTCCCCCACTATATTTATACATCACCTCTCCCCATGACCGTTATATACGTGAATGAGCAGAGTAAGCTGATTTTGGGAAAAGTGCTTTCCATTGCTTTTGTCCTTATACAGCACCTTGCCTGACTGGGCTCTGCTATGTGATGATGAATTCAAAGCATTACTCTAAAAATTATAATAACTGCAGCAGCAGTAATACCGACAACAGTTACTGTATTTCACTCTGAGTTTTCCAAACATGGATGCATAAGCGAAACCTGTTTGCAGTTAGAAATACCATGAAAGCTTGCAACTCCCTGGGCATCCAAAGCCACTAGCTTTGTCCTTTAGTATTATTTTCTCATGCTTCAGCCTTAGCCTTCATACAATGTTTAAACCACAGAAGTACAAGCATTTTTTTACCTTTTTCTTTTCCTCTCCAGTGACCCCAACCTTTAAGACAGAGCTACATGTTGCAAATGTTTTACATGTGGTAACCCATCAGTGCCTAACCAAATGTCATGTCCATTGAAAACTCTCTTTGATTTAATTTGCAAGTATACAAATACTTCAGTCTTATCAGATTGTTACTCTTACTACGTTTAGTTACAACATGGCTTAATACGCAGAAGTGTCATTTCATTTCTGGTAGTATTTCTGGGAGGAATTATTCATGCCTCTCTAACAACTTTTATTTCAAATTATAAATTACCCTACTTAATTCCTTGAGGTCACACTGCTTTGGTTAAATGTTGCAAAGGTTGCAACACACTGGGATTTAGCACTGTCTGAAATGACTACCAGCTTTTTTTGCGAGCAAGCATAAATATCTTTAGGAATTTAGATAAAATCTCCTGAATGTCTATGAATTTTGACTGACTTTCACTTTGAAATTTGGGCTGTGGGAGATGTCAGTCACACACTTCAGATCACACTGCTTGGTAAATCATTCTATAAATCATGCTCCAAGATTTCAGTAGATTGAAGGAGGAAACCCAAGGAAGGAAGAAACAGAGGACCATTTCTCTTCCAATTACCTCTGAGGCACTTTGTGGAGCGACTTCCTAATACTGATGCCCATGTTCTCTCTACAAATAATGGCAAATAGTATCCTACCTGACTTAGGCATGCACCCACTTTTACACACTCCCCCTGGACATCTCTTCATCATAAACAGG
Source organism: Elanus axillaris (assembly GCA_026212715.1). Classification (NCBI taxonomy): domain Eukaryota; kingdom Metazoa; phylum Chordata; class Aves; order Accipitriformes; family Accipitridae; genus Elanus; species Elanus axillaris. Next base: position 43,202,180 of record JANZLQ010000078.1, read on the forward strand.
GAGGGAATAAGGATGTAACTTTTGGAAGACAGTGACACGTGATATATAGGCAGCCAAGGTTCCTAGAAGAACCAGCCTGGCTCCCCACATATATTTCTACCTCAGCTAATGACAGCCTCAGCTTACAGTGAGGTTACCTGAGATAACAGCCTATTTTTAAATAATAATATGCACCCAAAAATAATTTTCTGACAGTGATAGCCGCTGGCAAAGAATGGCCTATGTCCTTCCAGTTAAACTGTCTTACAAACAGGGGGTAGTGGTAAATATCTCAACCTGTATATCGGGAATAGCCCCTGGCTTACACTAACCTCAAACTGTGCATAGGGATTTTTTTGGAAGACTGCCAGTTGGCCCAGGACAAAACCGTGCCAGGGAACATGCTAACAATTCAGAAGTATAAACTCAGCCATTTCCCAGTGCTTAGGAACAGTCCCTGGCATTTTTCACTCAATAATATAAACACAGCCTGCGTGGGCACATGGCTCCCAGTCGCATTCGTACCACCAGGTTACACTGCTCGTGCTTGAGCACACCAACACAGGTCTCTCATGCAAACAACTTCCCTACCGCGGTATGATCGATTGATCATGTCACTTCAGCCTTGATCGATCCTCTCCAGAACCTTCATCCTTCTCCGGGGCCCACGGAGCCAACCTCTCTGCTGGCGGCAGGCGGCATGGTCCCATGGCTCTGAGGGGAATGATGCCGAGTTAAACCTCCTGAGGGTCTGGCCCAAACTGATTAAACTTCCTCCACAGACTTGGTTTAGTTTTCCTTTACTGGCAAGAAGGTGTCTGAGGAATGTGATGATCTCAGTCACATTCACGCTTCTTGAAGTGGAAGACTACCCACATCATCTGATCGTTCTTCAGTATTATTACAGCCTCGTGCTGTGCTTTTCAAGATCCCGCGGGCCAACACGCTATCCATGTGGCAAATAAAAGCCTCCAGACACCTGATCCTGGGGATGGAGTGGAGCCAGGGGGGCTGTCAGCAGAAACAATATTGTTCAAAGGGTGGGCTCAAAGCAGTGAGGTCAGCTGCTGTGCCAGAGCCATGAGTTGGCATTTAGTGGAGTGAATGCTTCACTCGCTGCCTCTCTCCTAACCCCACGTCTGCTCTGCAGATGGGAAAACACATTCCTCTGCACATACTGATTCGTTCTGCCCTGTCACGCCAACATCAGCGCGGGTGCCTGAGGTTGCCGCTGAGGGATGAAACCCTCATCTGATTCCCTGATTACCTCTGCTGCTAATGCTCTCTCGGGACTGGGAGCTAAATACTCAGTTCTTTATGATGTTAGAGGCCAGAAATATTTTTGCATCTGGTTTTCATGGGATCTTGACATAAAGAGACTGGAATGCAAATGTCTTTGGGGGCTACTGCTTCAACTGAATCCTGAGCTCCAGTTCTGGGTCTTTGATCCTGAACCCCAGTTCCTCGCTTCAGTGCTTTCCCAGGAATGGATGACGTTCATTTTTCTAATTCCCTCATGGAGAAATAGCCTTTGTGGTGGACAGCCTGGTCTGAGGCAGACTCATGTTACCCTTTGATCACCTTTGAAGGAGGAAGCCAGAGCCACGAAATTTAATCTCCTATTACTGCAATATAAGCTTGGTTATCTCCATCCACATTCATTCTCTAAAGACAACCCCCATCAAATGAGACCAACCTCATTCTGCAGTGGAATTAGTTTTATTGCGTCCACGCTTGTGAACAACACTGGGGCTTTTGGAGGCCCAGCCCATGTTTCTTCATGCTGCAAGAAGCTGACTCAGTCTGGAAATTGTACTCCTGTGAATCATGTGAAAAATTATCCATGCTTCCTGGGCATGACGGTCAAGAGACAGGAGCTCTGGCAAACGTTTTGGAAAGATACCCCTGTGTTTTGCACACTTAAGTGTGTTAGCTTCTGCATTTCAGCAGAGACACTGTAGATGCTCACACATAGACTAGGAAAGTTAAATTTAAATAATCAGTGTTTATCTGTGAAGTGATTAAAAAATCATACTTTAGGAAAGAGAATTCAGGTTAGAGTTCAGATGAACTCACCTGGCAAAGACCAGCACCCAAGGACTCTCTTTCCCCTGCTTACAGGGGACAGAAGATTACTCTTTAGGAGACGTGATGGAGTGGAGGAAGCACGTACAGATCCTTTCCAAAGAAAGAGACCGGTTTATCTGTTCTGTATTACCCTACAAACATTCTGTTTTCCTATCTGCTGGCAGAACATCTTCAGCCATGGGTTCTATTGTTCTGCCTCTTCTTTACCCTTCCAGAGGCCCCAAAGCCATGTGTTAAATAGGTTGGATTTATGAACGGTTACTGATCCACTTAATCTTTGTGATGGACAGGCTCCCTGCTCGTATGTCACAAACCTGAAAATTGCTAGCTTTGTGGTTCAGGAAAGCATCTGAACAAAAACCTGACTGCAGCAGCAATAGGTGTAGTAATATTCCCATAAGCACTGCCTTTCAAATGCCAGCAAATTGCCCCACTGTGTTGGGTCCCAGCCATCTCTGCAGTGCAAAAGAATCATTGACTTACTGTCATGTGTAGCTTTGATATGAACTAAACAGGAGTACAAGAGCTAGAAAGAGTTTCTTCAAACCTTACAACGACCACTGAGACTCCTCTGGGGGAAGAGTGGAATCATTCACCCACCCTAGGATACATTTTCCGTCAAGCCCTCCCAGGCACCTCTGGGCCAGAAGGCTGCTCACTTTGCACTCTCCACTTTTTAACCTTTCTGTATTTGAAAAAAAGGAATTAAAGGGACTTTGAAGGTCAGGGACTGTTTTCTCATATTACAAATTCAGGTATGATTCATTTGCTTTTCAGAGATATTAGAATAGAGGTATCTCTGTCGTGGCAGAACAGTTTCTTAGGATAGCAAACATGGGTCCTGGATGACTGAAATCACTACAGCCTTTTTTGAGGGATAGTCTCCTCAGTTAGACAGCTAGTCCATCTTTAGCTAATAAAAAATCATCCAAACTCCCTGCCTGAGTTAGTTCAGCAGATCCCTCAGCTTATGACTCTATTTACAATTTCCTCGTGGCTTAGTGAGGAATATTTGGGTCTCAAATCTGTTGCACAGATATAGGCATCTAGTGCCACTTGCGACACTATAAGGTGTTATTAGCATTAGGCTGCCACATATGTCAAATAACCGGTGGGAGACCGGTGTTCTTTTGGTGCAGCTGAAGGCAGAATCCCCTACAGCACCCTAAACAGTGCTAGAGATGAATGTTTGGGCAACTGCATTGACCTCTTCAGCTTTCTTTCCACTAAATTTCCATTGACTTGTTGACTTCATTTGTTAAATAGGTTAAAATGGTGACTATTCATAAGACACAGAACTTGAACAAAAGCGGGAAAACTCATTATTCATGTCCCAATTTCTATGTTTGTGAAAAATAACATCATGTATGTCATATTTCTGCACATCCATGGAGGCATTCAAATCCCTCTGGAATATGAAAAGTCTATCATTATTTACATCTAAGGGAGTAAGGTCAGGAAGCCAAACAGCTTGGGACCAAATCAAAGTTAGGCAAAAGTAAAATTCCCTGAAATGTATGATGTGGATGTCGAATCCACAGCACCAACCACTTTGCTCTACAGCATTTTGCTCTGCCCTGCTCCTACTGCATCATACACTTACTAGTGTGGGCATAGCCAGTGGTGCTCTGGGGGGAAAAAATCTCAGAAAAATGCAGAATGCAACACTGGCTCTTACAAAACCTGAGCCCATGTTGCTTGTTATTGTAGACATTTCCATCTTGTGATATCCAGCTAGTTAAGACTTATGTGTTGAAAGGTGCTAGTGACAGCCATTTCCATCTCACAGCAACGACCACACTGACTGAGACCAAGAATCCTACCTCTCACAGCCATCAGAAAACCATGCCCAAAGAAGATAACTTCATGTGGTTTTTCTTCTTAGTAATTCACCATAGATTGTACTTTCAAGTGCTTGTCCAGTTTCACCTTAAGACCACACAACCTTTTTGCATCCACAACGTGCTTCAGTAGGAAGTTGTGGAGTTATTATCGTTTGCATGAAGAACTACCCTCTCCTCCTAGCTGGCTCCTAGTTTCTGTACTGCAAGAAATGGTGAAGACTCAAATCCCTGCCCAACCCCTCTGTATCACTCATCATTTTACAGATCTCTGTCATCTCCCCTCTTCGGTTTTCATCTGGCTGAAATATCCAAACCTTCTCCCTCGTTTCTGACTTGAGAGTCTTTCCATACCCTTGGGTATCCTTGCCTTTCTTACATCATTTCCCAGGTTTTTGCTTAAGCTTTTGAGCAGAAAAGGGCTACAAACAAATCCCACAACAGGTTGAAGTCCAATGTTTCACACTCAATGTCATCACTAACTAGGCTCCATGAATGTGCTCCATGCACATAAGAACTGCCCAAGACATGTAAATGGTCCAAACTTAAGCTGTAGATGTTAGAATATTTGTCCATAAAACATAAAAGAATGTCTACACAACATTGCTCCAGAAATTGCCTCCAGAAATAGTACTTGCGTTGTACCACGGATCCCCTCTTGTGACTTACTGTTATAGCTGTGACTGTAGCTAAATCAGCAGCCAGCCTACCTTTTAGTTTCCTACTCATGCAGAACAGAAGACCTACTCATATGCTCTGCATCTTATAACCCTGCCCTCTGAAAGGAAAGGAGGGCGTGGGGAGCAAAAATGTATAGTTTTTTGAGTCTGCAGGTAGGACAAGCCAGGGCTCAGACTGGGTACCGGGATTGCAGGAGGAAAATAGTTGCTCCAGAGAGCACTGAAAAAGTAGTTTTGCATTCTGGACTAAAAAAGAAAGAAGAGTTGACACCTTTTCCCAAAGGAAAGATCATATACCAATGGAAGCATCTCCAAGCTCTGAGTTGGGTGAAAGATTAATACCCCCTGGTGCTCTATCCGTCAAAATATGCTGAAAGTGGTTTCCAATACCACTGACAAGCTCTTGCTGGCTAAAGCCAGGGAGGTGTCACCTTTTGTACCCTAAAGAAAAAAGAACCAGGCCACAACAGATATGAAGCAGGATTAGTCTCACTACATTTAGACCCCCAAGTCCGAGTTGATCGCACAGCTTTTTTTGCAATCAATAGAGAGAAATCAGCAATTCACCCGAGGTAGTGAAGACACCAACCCTAGGATGACTGTCATCAGTCCCTGTGGCACTCGGGCATCTTAGGGCAGATTCATCCTTCCCATCAAACCGAGACCACCCTGGCTCTTCAGCTGGTGGCCTGGTAGCCTGGTTTGAAATCCTTGCTGTCCCTGGGAGACAGACTCGTTATCATCTCCAGCCTTGATGTCGCAGGGTGTGTCTTGCTGTCTCCCATCCACGTCCTCGTCTGCTGGAGGGAAAACAAGCCCAGGAACCCCACCCTTCACCATGTGTCAGCCTTCACGGCAGGTTGGGAGGTGATTCATGTTGGCTGACCTCATGCAGTCATGGGCAAGTGTCAGGCTTATGTAAATGGCCATATGAAATCCAGAAATGAGCTAAAATATTCATAACCATAACTGTAAACTAAGCCAGCTCCTAGATTTCCAAGTGAAAGCTCAGAAGCACCAGGAATTCAAAGTCGTTTTGGAGCCCAAAAGCTTTTCTCCATTTCTCCATGAGAGAAGCCCCTTCCTGTCAGCACACGGTCTCTTTCCTGCCTTCCCAGACACTCTCCTAAAAGCACTCTGTTCCAGCCTTCAAAGGGACACTTCTTGCCTGTGCTGTATTTCAGTACAGCTCCTGCCAGGAAATTAGCTATGGAGGGATGGTGATAGTGTTGTGCTTATTCACTCCTAGCCCTGTTTAATTGGGAAACATTTGTATTTTATAGGCAACAAGAAAAAAACTTAGTATTACCTAATAGGTAGCATAAATAAATTATGGCAGGGACATGTGGCCCCATTTAAGATGATGGGTTTAGCAGTTGCCGACTATTTCAGCACAATATATTTCTTATGAGCAATAATTTTTACCCTTTTTGATCACATCTGCCCATAGGTGACTTGTGCAAACAGTCTCTTTTCTGCAAGAGAGGAAGGCAACATAGTGTGACATTCAAGCTAAAGACATCCAATTGTCCCGGTCTAATGGGATATTAGCGTCAAGATGCTTCCCTTTTTGCTGCAGTTTTCCCGTATGACAATAATCCTGACCTCTCCCAGAAAAGCCTGTGCACCCCAAAAGCTGGTCTCTTCTTTCAGCTCTGCCAGGTGGTTGAAGGGAAGATAATAACGATTGGCTTCTCATTTTTCTCTACTCCAGCTACAACATAGCTTTTAATAAAAAAATGTAAGGTCTATGTGATAAAAGTCAGTGTCGATGCAGGAGATCTGCTTTGCACGTTTATATTTCTCAGTGATTTGACTGCCTGTGGTAGAGAAGAGTATGTCTGTGTTAAGGAAAGCTGAAGGTGAGCTGGACCTTGAGACAAACAGAAACTGAACAAACGTGGTTCAGAACTGGGAGTTGTTAAAACAAGTATATTGAATAGTCGTCATTCCCAGTCAAAAAAATGTCTTTTCATAAAAGCCCAGCTGGCTTATGGAGGAAATGAACATTGCAAGATGTAAAATATATAAACAAGATAATTTTCGTTTACAGCAGCATTATCAGTGGAATTAATGAAGCCAAGTTTCATGGACTTGGGTTCTGCACTCTATCCCCATCTCACCACGGTGTCCTGGCCTCTCCCTTGCCCACAGCATCCCCTCCTTTCCCTGCCGTAATGCACAGTCCAGCTTCTCCTCTCCACCCCCTGTGCTGCTCCAGCCAGGAGGACCGTGCTTGCTGACTGCCCAGCTTTCATCTCAGAGGACGAGGGACTGAAATACAACTACCTCTGTTCTCTTCCTCGCTCCTCTCATCACTCGTCAATGTTCATAAGTCCCATAGGTACCTAATTCCTCGGAGAGCTCTGTCTGGTACAGCCAGTGAGTTCAACCAGTAACAGGGAGAGGCAGGCAGGCAGATGGAAAATCAGCATGATCATATCAGCCCTGTTTCCTGCACAATCCAGGTTAAAATCTAATGAGGGAAAAGGGGGAGAAGGCACAAGGCCAATCATTTTGAAGGCATTAAATGGAGAAATATGATGAGAGAAGCTACATTCCACAGCTGTCAGGATCCTAGGAATTTGTTTTGAATATATTTAGAAAAGACAGACATTGTAATAAAAATAAATGCCCATTTCCAGACGTAGATGATCAAGCTTTGAGGAATGATGGTGGGGCATTCAATACATATTTGTGTTCTGCAGTTAGCAAGGCCCAGGAAGCTGGATTCATATCATGAGAAACAACGTTCCACCCCACCTGTAATGAAAAATGGTGTTTAATATCATCTCCTAGGGTTATGCATTTGCAAGTCAGTGGGCCCAGATAAATCCGTGGAGAGCTGACTGGCTGCAGGACCCGTGCTTTGGCAGTTTCCGAAGCAAAGCAAGCCATTCCCCAGACATGTGCAACGGATTTCAGGGGTCATAAATAGATGCCTGCCCCTCTGCCATTTTTTTACCTGGGCCTGAACCCTGGAAAACCACCCTGGTTGCTCCTTCTGCCAAGGGAGTATGGGGAAGACTAGTGCATATCACAGTGAAGAAAAATATAGAAAATACCATAGCGAAGCATTAATATACATTTGCTCTATTCCTACACTCTTCCCTAGATAACTGCTGTTGGCCATGGTTGCAGACGAATTACTGGGACAGGAGAAACCTTAGACTAGTCCCAGAATGGCCAGACCTAGGTTTTTATATTAAACTTAGATTTCTGGATCTCCTTGCTTGCTCACAATGGAAAAGTGGAATAACTGGCATAACTATACACTAATTCATTTGACATTATTTCAGGAAGGCTTAAGAAAGAGACAGTACAGAGCCTGACAGATAAGGAATTCATATATGAGACTACCACCGGTGCCCATCAGAATGACTTTACAGAAGGGGAGAAAATATTTTCAGATGAGGCCATATTGTCTTTTGATTGAACACGTCTGGTTGATAGAAGTCTGCATAGATTAATCTGCACAGACAGGTGCCTTTCTGGAAGATAGAGGTGAGAAAAACATATGTTCTGGGGTCCAATGCAGAGATAACTGGGTCAAATTATAAGATTTGTGTTTTATAGTGAGTTAGACAAGATGTTCTACAGCTACTTTCTCACCCGAAAATCTGGAATTAGAGTAATTATGTTTCTGGATGTCTCTCATCAGGTATTATATAATTATATAATAATCAGACATCCACTTCAACTTGTCTGTGTTTACTGCTGTGTTATTTTGAACATGATTAATTCAAGGCGTGTTTTTTCTTTTCCCTGTAATTCTCCACTGAAATAAATATTGAAAGCTGTCATTGAAAGCCTTCTCCAGTGTCTGTTTGTGTTGAAAATACTTCTCCTCAGGATGTTGAGGGATGTGTGTATTTAACCCCATCTGAAAGTCAAATGAGTCCTTGACTATTCTGCTGGTCTAATTTGATTCACTTTGTTTATTAAATAAGAGCCAGATGGCAAATAGCCTTAGGGCCACTTAGTGATGTAAAAATATATATATATATTTTATTCATCACCACTGGTCTCCACTGTGCTGCAAAAAACTGTGGATCGACTTTCATTCAAAAATGGTAACTTTGTAGCATTACAGATCACATCAGAATCACTGCACTGAAAGGCTTCTCTTCTAATGATGTTCGTAAGTGCTATTATTAGGATTTTATTAGGATTCGCAACTACTTCATCAAGCTTAATTCTGCCTGGTGTTTTTTACAAGCTCAGACATTGACAACTCCCTCAACATGACAGCTTCATCTTTGCATTGGTGTAATAACCACCAGGATACTGGGTATTTTGAATATGTCTCACCCGCTCCCAGAGAAATCTTCTCAAGCGCTGGGCCACAGATTTCTGCTCCATCCCTTCATCCCAAAAGCCTGCCTTTCACACCGGAAAAAAAAAGGGGGGAGGGCGACAATTCCCACCCCTTAACCCTCAACACTGCAGTTTCCCTTCCTGAGATGGAGGTGTTCAAAGGTTGAACCTCTCCAAGCTGAGCAGAGACCTGAATCCAGGTTTCCCATTTCTCGGATGTGTGCCCTAGAGACACGTCTCTCCTGCCAAAAGCGGCACCTCCTTCCCCACCCACTTCCCCCAGAGAAATGAGTAATGAAGTTGTCTTCTCCAATGCTTGAGTTAGATGTCTAAGCCCAGGGCTTGGGAATTTTCCTTCTACATGTTTTACGCTTGGCATGGTAACGGCTGAATTTGAGTCTGGCTTTTCAAGGCGGCGTAAAAGCCACCTAGTAACAACCGTGCTATTAAATCAACCACCACCACCGGTATGTAAATATCTACATGCTTCTTAGCATATTTTTGGAGCAGGTCAACCAGTGCTCTCCCAAACAGGTCCTCAGCACAGTCCAGGGTCAGCACAAGTTAAAGCACAGTCCCCATTTCTGGTATGGATTAGGCCACGTCGTTGTGGCAAGTAAGGAGTTGCAAAGCAGGATCTGTGGCGACCAACTTGCTGTTAGATGCCAGCCACCTCGTTTTGGAGGACAGTGAGTTCGGCAGCAGAAGCTCAGGCTGTCCTATGCTAATTAATCTCCAAGCCAAAGAGCGTCCATGTGTATTTGATGTATAATACAGACATACCTTTTATAAGCCTATGTCAGAAAGGTAGATTCTCAAAATCCCAACTAACCCCAGTGGGGCCAAGGTCCCACAAACCCTTAATTACAGGTGCTAAAGTGTTCAGAAAGCACTGCAGGATACATAGACATAGCACAACCCCATCTTTTAAGTGCAAATGTACGTAACCTCTCTCAGAGCAGCATTAGCAGAAACTATAGCAATGCCAGTTTTATAGTCCAGTGCTGAACTATTCAACAAAATGCAGAAAACTTGTGTTTAAATCCCCTTATTTGCTTATTCGGGGCAGAAGTTGGGGTCCCCATCTCTCACAGGGTGGCCCTGTGTCTCCTAATAGACTTTTCTCATCTGCTATCAAACCTGTTCCGCCTAGGTATAATAATTAAGTGCTCATTAAGGCAGGGACTGCATCCCAGCTCACTACAAGAACTCTTTAGTTGCTGGAATATAAAAGAAATCACAAATTTTCTCTCTCTGGCCTATTTTGTGGTCATCCCTTGTAAGTGACCAATTTAATAGGTGAAAGCTTGCCTATATGGGGGTGAGAGGGAGGGTTGTGTGTGTTTTAGGGTTTTATTGTTGTTGTTTTTCCAGCTGTGTAAGTTTGACTAATAAAACATATTCTGCAAATCTAGTGTTGGGACTCAAACTGAAGCAGATGCAGAGAAGGGTTATTTGAACACTGGGAGTGAAGAGTCTGGCTGCTTTGAGGAGACTAAAATGCTTTGATATTTTCAGGGCAGCTAAGCCAAGACAGAAAATTAATAAAACTGCTGATAAGAAACATATCAAGGGAAATAAGAAAAGCCTAGAAAGCAGAAGAGTGTTCCCAAAGTGGAGAGAAAAGAGATGTGTAACTCGCTTCATGGCTTAATATTCCCATCCATGAAAGGGGGATTCTTCCTTAAAGCCCAGTTTTACCCCCTGTAGCTAGCAGAAATACCACCTCCATCAGCCCTGGTCAGTACAGGACTAAGAATTTTCTTTTTTCATAGTCTTCTTCATTTCTTGTATATGAAGATCTTGTTCCGGTAAAATCTGCATCAGTTTATTCAGCTTTAGTCACAGCAGCTGAGCTTTAAGAAGGTAGAAATCCCCCCCCCCCAAAAAAATAAAGGTCATTCTTCACCTGCAGATCAAATTTGCAGTGCAAAGAAGTGTCAAGTTATGCAGTCCTTTGGGTATACTTCTAAACAGAAAGTCCAAGGTGGGAATAAGTCTCTGCCTGGTGGGGACACAAAATGTTTCAAGTTTAAAGCTTGTGGTCACAGCTACATGGTCTGCTAACCTCCTCCAAACAGATCAGGGAGCTACATCTATCTGCTTTAACTGGCTTAGAATACTACCATTGAAAGTGAAGCTGCTTTGCCTTGTATTTTTCTTTTCGTAGTCCAGGAAATACATTTATTCTTTGTAATAAAAATGTTTAGACACAGGCAAAAAAGTGTTTATTTCAATGACCTTTTCCAACTTTCCAGTAGGAAAATTCAGACCAAAAAGCCTCAACTGCAATTACTCTTTTCATTTGCTCTGTTTCTTTGGGTTTTTTTTAATTAAAAGCATCAATTTTGGTGGTGTTTCCAAGAAGACTTTGTTACAAGGTTTTGTTCCCTGAAATGAATGAATAAAGGAATCATAATCAGACTGTTGGAACTCAAAGACTGCCAAAATGTCCCACATCTGGCACAATTAGGCTTTTATTTGTTAACCGCTTGTAATTTCCTTAAGACCCAGATAGACACCATGGGGCAGACTAATGCCAGCCAAAACCAGCAAAATCAAATGGTGTTTAGTGAATTGCTGTTCTAGGCCAGCAGATTTCAAGATTTTGATGAGAACTGTGGGGAAAAAGCATTGAGAAAACATCATCCACCTCTGTTGGTATACGGAATGATTCTTCTTCCTATTGACTGTATTTGTTCATGTCAATGCCCAGAAACACAAAACAGAATCCAGACTTATTTAAATATCTTTGTGTCCTCTCTTGGTTTTCATCTTCATCTCCATTCAGAGCTTCAGTGTAAGTGTAACTACTACATCACAAGCTGCCTTTTAATGAACCTTCCTGTGAATGCATCACTTTCACACCACGGAATCGTGGAATCATAGAACGGTTTGGGTTGGAAGGGACTATTAAAGGTCATCTAGCCCAAACCCCCTGCCATGAGCTGGGACATCTTCAACTAGATCAGGTCGCTCAGAGCTCCGTCCGACCTGACCTGGAATGTTTCCAGGGATGGGGCATCTGCTCTTGCTCTTCTACCAGCACATAAAGAGAATTCAACTGATCATTCACTGGACAATTGGTCACTTCAGGTGCACTAGCTATAATTCCCCTCTTCGGGCAGATATTTCCCTAAAACCATTGGATGCTGGGCAGCACTGCTATAAAATTTTTGTCTCTTGTGGATCTAATGATGCTGATGGTATTGGAGCTCCATCTGCTTGCACAGGCAGAATTTACGCACATGGCTGTCAATGAAGTGATGCCATTTTGCCCCCCTGAGGGTGTAGCACATGCACGTAAATGGATGCAAATTCTTCTGGATCTTGCAGAATGCAAACACTGGGGAATGTGTTAAACTGTTTCAGAGATTAACCAAAGTGAGGGGGAGAAAGATACACACCCAATCCCCAGTCCCAAGTGTCAATTCTTAATTACCTTCTGTTTGGATTTGTAAATCTGGAAGAAAAAAATAATGCTCAGGAATATTGCAAAGGACAAAACTATACAGTTTGAGGAGCACTGCCAGGAATTCCTTCCTTCAGAAGCCAGTTGTGAATGTAAACCACTGGCAGAAAGCTCATTTCTAGCAATAACAGCTATGTCATGTTTCCTGGAACATAGGCAGTGTGGAGTATCATAGGAAAAGGAAAATAAACACCGGTTCACTTTCTGAATCACCAGTCATAAATTCTCACTGAGGGAAAAAAACCCCAACACACACACACACACACACACACACACACACACACACACACACACACACAAACCCCTCAAAGAAAGTTAATACAGTACCAGAAGAGTTTTCTGACCCCCTCAGCTCATGCGTGAAGTGGAGCTAATATCCCCCTTCTCCAAGTTGGGATAAACCTATAGCACTGAGCGATGCAAATCAAACAAAGACAAACCACATCCTCCTTCACTTTCTGAAGTGGGACATGTCGTAAAGCCAGTCATTCAATCTGTTTTCTCTGGTTTTTAAACTCAGATCTTGCCACTTTAATGGGTCCTTTTTCCTTTTCTCTCTTTTTTTTTTTTTTCTTTTTCTTTTTTTTTTTAAGTTGCTTGCCTTGGAAGACAGATGGCAAATCACATGAAATCCCATGCTGGTGCCTCCCCTAGTGGCCAAAATTTCATTTAATGTCTTTTAAAAGTATTAGGGATTGATCCTGAGCTCATGAAAATAGACAGAGCACAGCAGAAGCTACACTGATCTACGCTATCAAAGCCTCTGAACACACAAGGACCAGATCGCATCTCCCACCCTTAAGCCACGTAGTTAGCTGGTACCAAGAGAGTTGGGGTCTAGACTTCGATCTCACGCTCTGCATTAGAAATAGTGCTGCGTAAGTGTTGCATCAAGTCATTCCAGGTGTGGAATGGAGATTGCTGTCCTGGTGAACAGGACTGCCAAGTTGGAAACTTTGCTGGACCAAAGGGGAGCAGCACGAGCATCGCTCTGGCTCTCCAGTCTGGCCGTGGTTTCATTCTGCCCAAGTCAGTGTAAACCTGAACAATTCCACAGCGAATTAGACCTCCAAAACTCTCACCTGGCTTACACTAATAAAGAGAAAAACCTCAGAATGAGGAATTCCCCAAAGAAAGTTCTACCTGGAGGGATTTACTGAGAATATCACCGCAACGTGAAGCTTGTCGCATTTACCCAGCACCTGCAAACTGAGCCCCGAGAGCCCCGTGCCGAGCCCGCAGCTGACAAGATGCGGTGATGTGGGGCGGCTCCGTGCCACTTGTGACATCTGAAGCCCTCTGAAGCCGTTCCAGCAGGCTGAAGGAATCACGGAGGCTGATCTGTATCTCCTTCTTCAGGCAGCCCCCCGTCGGATGGCTCTCTGGAGAGATGGCAAAAAGATCAGTATCTGCGTGCTTCAGAGGGACAAATTGTTAGCCTCGGTATGAGCAACAATAGAGGCTTTGAGGACACTGGTGACCAACTGCACCGAAGCATTCCTTACCACACACTTACCTTCATTATATCCCCGCTAATCACCCATCTGCCTTTCAGCGGTGAAATGTTATCGCCCTTCAGCAAGGCATCAAACCAGAGCTGCGGAGGGATTGCTAACACCGACCTGCCCTTCTCATCGACATGAAAGGCAAAAAAGAGAAAGCCTGTTCGTGCGTTGTGCTGCTGGGAAAGGACGGCGGACGGCATTTCGGCTTTGTGAAGCAAGGCTGTGCAGGCAGCTCAGGCTAGACAAAACCTCTTCCAGAGCGGGCGCAGAGCAAGTCAGATGTTTTGCTTCTCTTTGTCCCTACCGGTCAGTGTTTCTCAGGCCTTTTTGTCTTATTTTTTGGTCTTTGCTATTTATTGTGCTCGTTGTAGCTTTGCAAAAGCTCGGCCATGTTTTGCGCTGCAGTTTTGTCAACGTGGCCTTGGTGAAGTGCTCCATCAAAACCGATGCCTGACGGGAAATAGGGCTTTTGGATTCTGGTTTTGTGACTTGTGAAATGTGTCTATGTCCTGGGGGAAAAAAAAAAGAAAAAAAAAGTATTTTAACCTAACCATAAGAGAGATACATAATAGAAATATTTTGGTAAAGATGTACAGCTGCAGTGTTTCATGGGCTTTATTTTTCCTTACGCTTCTGTTTTCTAAATGGCAAAGAGGAGGACTCAGAAATAATCTCTCTGTGAGAGTGGTTGGGGAAAAGAACCCAACTCAATTTAAGAAGCAGCTAAATAAATACTGGAGCAAGGTGGTTTGATGTGCACTGTGTTTGTGTGACTTTTCAGCCCGAGCTCTTGGTTTTTGTTCACCCCGATGTAAACTGATTATGTCTGAGTATCATACATACATACTATCACACGTGAAGTCCATCTGCCTACGCCTGTGATTCTTCCATGTTAACCTTTGTTCTGGACCTTGATGATACCTCCAGTGGCAACACCGACAATACCGTTACCTATTCCTGCTCTGAGTGGTAGGTTGAACTAGAGATCTCCTGAGATCCCTTCCGAACAGCACATCCATATTTCTGTAGCTGTGCTAACTAACATTTATCAGCTGTAAAGGAAGCCCGGGATAGTTTGCTATGATGGAGACATTGACAGTAACAGAGATAAATACATATTCCATACGTTCAAGAATTTAAATTCACTAATTTATTGTTAGATCAATCAATATTTTACCAAATGAACCATATGCGACTGCTGTCAAGGCAAAAATTGATTTAAAATATCCCTGCCCATTTTTACTTTTTGTTCTCTTTCTCAGTTTACTGACCCATGCTCCTCTTCTCTCCTAGCTATATTCTAAACAAGATCAACAACTGATGAAAATCAAACAAACAAACAAACCAAAAACCAAAACCAAACCCAAGACCATAACCACTGCAATGTGCTTCATTTTTTGACATAAGCACAAGTGAAGCTGATACATTTTAAAAATCATTGGTGGGAAAAATTATCATCGGCAGATTCCTTTGTCTATCAACTACAAAGGGAGGTTAATTACATAGGTTCTTCAAGACACACACCTTTTAGGGGCTGAAGTTAGGAAGATGAATCCTATAATACATATTTGCAATAAATTAACATCCTTTGGTGGTTGAATCATGCCCAGGTTTTATGAAGACAGAGATCGAACACCCGTATCTAATAATCTAGTTTGATTGTTGGAGGTGAAGCTCTGAAGCCCAGCAGCTAGCGGTGAGCTGATCTATTCGCTGTATGGGCCCAGCGCCATACAAAAACACTGAGAAAAGCTTAATTTTAAATTAAGCTTATAAATTAGTGCGAGATAAGGACCACTGCACCCTTACTGCTTGCATGAGGCCATCCTGATTTGGGAAGTAATACATTTTAATAGTACGGACAGAGCCGATCTTAGCCCAGCTGGCCTTAGTGCCAGAGAGCACCCCTGTAAATATTTAATTGGTATAGGTGCAACCAATGGTATCCTCCCCTGGCCTATGTCACGATTATGAACTGGTATTAATTAGAAGTTCACCCTCCAACTGGTATATCTAACAGATGCTCCATTTATTTTCTTTCACATTTTTCATGGAAAATCCCAAGGCGTTGAATTCTCTCTTTGCTGGATTGTCTGCAGGGGAACGGTCTAACATTTGAAGGCAATGAGACTATACATTAAGGAATGGGCTGTAAGCAAAACACGGTCAGCTCATGATTCACCCAGACAGACTCACCCTCCTCAGTTCTCACACTTCAGTGTTACAGAACAAGAGTCTCACTGTTTAGCATCCCCCCTAATTCTTTGGCTCCTCACTATTTATACTTCGCAGGATTTATTCCAAGGGTGGAGGTGGTGGTGTTGGGAGATGAAATTGCTCTGTTTTTCATGAACAGAAGTTTTCAATGGGTAATTTACTACTGTATAATTAAGCTTCAGATTTTGTTTTTACTTGGAAATGTTTTAAAAAGGAAGCCAACTATCTGGTCAGATTTGTGATGCGCAGCTGATGAGAAACAGAAGCCCAAAACACTGATCAGAAATCCAGAAATGGTTCAATAGAAAGAGGTCTCAGCTCCTCTGGAAGAAGCTGAGCAGAGGTTAGTATTCCCAGTAAGCTTCCAGTACCGCCCCAGTAGTTGTACGCAGGAGTTAAAAGAGAGCTCTTGTTTTGAACACCACAGGGCTGCCTGCTGTAGGCAGGGAGTCTGTCCCTCTGTGAGTCCCTTCTTGCTGATGCAGAAGAGATATATAAGAGGGTGAGATTCATGGTACGGTTATCTACAGCGTGGCTGAAGTAATCACCCCAGGCTCCCTTTTTGATTACTGGAGAGAGAGAAGCTCCCTGGAGGAGCAATCTCCCCAGAGGTCCAGGGAAGAAGTCAATCACTCTGTCCTGGACATAATAAATAAATAAATCCCATTAAATAAATCCCTTAAATAAATCCCATTCCAGGTACCACAGCCTGAAAGCCTGTAAGGTCAGTTTGGATGGTGGCAGCTGCTTCATCCCACCTTCTGAGATGTATTTGAGCCTGGTGGGGGTATTTGTATCCTGGAGGTGGCATTTTCTATTAAGCACAGCGAAGGACTGGACAACTACTTAGAGGAAACCTATTTAATTTGGCTGAAGTTAGGCGAGATGTATCCTGTGCAGAAAGATGAAGCTGCTGATTCAGCAAGGTAGCAAGGTACTTTAGCTCATGATGTTTTCCAGCTTGGAAGGAGTAACATTGCAGACCTGTAAGTACATTATTCTACCGTCCTTCCCCTCCCTACAGATCTTGCTACTTGGCTTTTAGGTCTGCTGTAAAGCCAACATACTGAAATGTGTTATTGCTTACTGTGCTCCACAGAAATGGCCAGAGAAAAGCTAACAGGCCACGTGTTTATCCATTTTAGATCTTCATGAAGCTGTCTCTTCCTTTGGTGTTGCTCCCATGTGAATGCCAGTTACACCCTTCCCATTCTATATTGAAGTTTAAATCAGGCATTGTCATGGGTAGCCTCTTAGTTATCCAACGCAACCATCTTTATTAGAATTTTATCTCCTGTGCAGTGTCTTTCCCAAAGGAAATATGGGTTTGAGTTTCATAACCCCTAGTTGCTAGGTAGGAAGCTGTAGTCTAGCTTATGGGGATTCCTACTTCTAGCATGAACGACTCTGTCTGCAAGAAGAAAAATCACCTTGAAAGCAGGTCATTCCATCTTCATCTCATACAGAGCTATCTACAGCTCTGTGAAAACTGTGGCACTTGCAAGTACAGGACATTGTGAAGGCCAGAAAAAAAAAGAAAATCTCTAAGAAGTGCAGGCAAACACCCAAAAGGTGAGTCCATGAGGGGCAGCAAATAGAACAATATTGGCAAGTCCCTAAACCTTTCATTTTCAAAACATGAACCAGGAAGATTGCTGTAATTCAACTTTTCCTAGCTTTTTACTGCTGATAACTCTTAGAGACAGGTTGCTGGGCTATACGGGCCTCTATTCTCCTGTATTTATTTATGGAGTGTCTGCAGAAGTCAGTGGGTTTAGTTAGCTGGGGCCAGGACTCCTTCATAATGGGAAATCTTCCAATATTTGTGTTTCTATGTGCTGCTTCTGAGAGGAGCCCATCGGAGACTCAGCTGAGATCCAGGTCTTCCTGGGTGAGGAACCTGACATCTGCCCCCCTGTCTAAAAAGACAAACGGTGTGAAAGCAAGCACAGCCAAGAGACCTGGTCAAGGTCAAAGAGAACTGCTGTGCTACAGGGACAACAGGACCCATGTCCATCAGCCCGAGGTCAGTGCCTCAGCTGGGCAAACCACCGCACGCGTTTAAAGAAGCCATTTGACCATACGACGGCGCAGTAGCGTGGGGTCTGCTCCCAGGGATTTGTTTTTCCAAACATGGTAAAGAGCCTGGCCTTCTCCTCCAGTAACTTGGGCCTTTGCGAGGTACAAAAATAGCAAAGCAGGCCAGACATCTAGTCGGCAAAACACTCGTGTTCCTTACCGTGAAGCACGGGGCAGCCATTTGCTATGAGTCGTCACCGTGAGGATCCTCTTTCAGGGGGTATGTCAGCACGAGGGGTTCGGGAGGCTCTCCCAGGCCACATCTCTTTCCTTGGTATCTGGGGCTTGTTGATCCTGGCACACCACCTGGGAACAGGCAGGAGGCCAGCCTAACAGATTGGCATGTGTGCAGGCAGGGAAGGAAGCTGAGCATCTGGCTTTAAACACCGGGGCTCGGATTTCTCTCCGAGGGTGTTGACAGGAAAATGCATGCCGGCGCTCCGCTGCTGCAAGGGCTGCTAAGGGAGTAGGATGTCTCTGAGGGATTTGTTGAGACAATTTCACTTCTGAGGTCTTTCCTTCCTGCCTCCTGATCATCGCAGGACCATTAAAAAGGGTCTGAAAGAGCGAGTTCATCTCT
Source organism: Elanus axillaris (assembly GCA_026212715.1). Classification (NCBI taxonomy): domain Eukaryota; kingdom Metazoa; phylum Chordata; class Aves; order Accipitriformes; family Accipitridae; genus Elanus; species Elanus axillaris. The sequence goes on from JANZLQ010000078.1 coordinate 43,220,938, forward strand.
TGAGACCCCACAGACTCGGCAACGGCAGACGTCACCTCCACAAGCTCTAGAGGAGTTCGGCTCTGTCAAATGAATGCCGCAAGCCTCAGCGAGTGTAATTCTGTGTAGTCAATCACGTTAAATTGGGTACTTATTGCTGGTGGACATCACTCCACGCCACGACTTCGCTTCAGACCTAAGGTCAACAACTGGCCACTAATGAAGAACCCACCTGCAGCATCCTCCCTAAAACAGGAGCAGGACAAGGGAAAAGACAAAAAATCCTAAGAAATAAGCGATTAACTGAGGTGAGCTAATGCGTTCAACATATCCCTTATTTCCCTGACACCTTGGACTGGATTTATCTTACCACCTTTAGCCAGCTAAATCTAGGCTGACAGTTTAAGCCAGTCCTTTTGGCTCCCTCCACACTCTAGGGAGTCAAAAAGAGACCCCCAGAGTTTTGGTGCATCTCGTTTTAATACAGATGAGGCAATTCATCTCCTGGAGGTGCCTCTGTCCCTTGGCTACAGAGAGCTCAGATTTACCTTGGACTTCTTAGACAACTGACCTTAAGCAAGATGTATCCCGCTCCATTATTACAATTCCCTTTTTCCATGTACTCAGAAGTAATAACTTTCTCACAGCTTTTGGCAGAATTCAGCTTTGTTAAACAGCCTGAGACCCCAAGACGAGAGACTTTAATGGCAACATATTATCTAGACACGGCTGTCGCAATAATTTTGCTCCTTACTGCTCTAAAAGGCTTTCCAGAGCTGCTAAGGAATGACAGAAAGGTTATTTAATAGCAAGGGCTTGGCTTCTGTAGAGGCAGCTGTTTAAATGACATCAATATTACCAGTCACCAATTGAACCATTTGCTGCCCCTATCACCACGGAGAAAGAGAAATAGTCCAATCTCTTTGGACTTACTAAGAACTGATGAACGCAGAAATTGTGGGGCTGAGGGGAGGGCCCTTTACTATTGCAAAAATTGAGGTGCCATTTCCTCTAATGGGTTCATTTGTCTGAGCAACTGCTCTGTAATGAGAATGGGTCTGGTGAGAAACCAAGTAATAAAGACTACTGGTACTGAGTTACTAACATTTTGGAGGGAAAGGAAAACATGTTTATTTGTCAATGGAATTTTTTTGCATAGAATTCCAACAGAAAGTGTTTTTCATTGGGAGAGAAGTTGATGGGAAAACAAAGCCAAAATATTTCCTTCTGTAACTAGAAATTTTTTTAACTTGTAGTTGTCAAAAAATTAATAGAATTAAAGAATTAAATATTCTGGTGACATTTTTCAAAGAGAATTTCAAAGAAACATTTATCAAAATGTTTCATGTTAAACAAATATTAATGTTGACAAGCACTTTCTTAGCTCTGTCAGAAATTGTCATCGAAACAAAGCGTATTTTCCAAAGCCTTTTTCCTCCTAAGTCTTCGATCAGTGCTCTCACCATAAGATCATCTTTCCCCTCAGGAATGAGCCTGATAGGAAAGGCAAAGAGCATCAATAAAATTATTCAGAATGGTGTTGGCACAGCAACAGGAGCTGTGGGCATTTTGTGGGTTTCAGAAGTGAGTCTGGATGGTCTTTGTGGTTTGCACACATACGTAAACCGGTGGGAGTCCACAGATCTGGCTTTTCCTTCTGGCTCTCCCAGACATTTGTGGTCTAATTTTGGACAGGTTCCCATCCACAAGCTGTTCCTCAGTTTCTCCATCCTTTGAGGGTTGCTATACTCCCTTTCTCATGCAGCTGGCAAGTTTTATAGGCTCCTGAAGGTGGAGAGAACAACTAGGCTCTACAGATCAAAGCTCCATGAGGACCTGCATCCACATTATTTGATGGGGAAAGGTGTGTATTAAACCCACATCTGATCAGTGTCTAAAGCAAGAGACTGAACCAGACATCCCTGCAGCTATACCCGCAGCGACTCGAGGTAGAAACGTGCCACGCATCGTTTAGGCACAAGACAGATTGTCCCCCAAAAAGGGCCTTTTTGGCCCCAGCGTTCCACAAAGCATCACTCGGTTCCATCAGATGTGATGCCCCAGGGAGAAGGGGCGGTGGACAGAGAAGAAACCTGCTTCATATGCTAAGACGAGGGAAATGGCATGTAAATCAGAGCTGTCATCCCTTTCCTGACCCACGCTGCAGCACATACTTCTGCCCGAAAGTATGTTTATACTGGAAGACAGATATGTGTCTAGATTGCAAATATATAAGTGAAAGCATAGGAAAGAGAGCCAACACTTCCTCACTTCAGACCCTGGTACCTGAATTATCCTAGGTTTTATACCTGGGATATAAATACCTATAGATATAAGTACAAATACACACACACACTTACGCAGTCAGATGTGAGAGGATGGCTGAGAACACTGAGAAGATGGCTATCGTGCTGCCAGAGCCAGTTTGGTTTCAGTCCTACACTTCAAGCACCATGAAATCATGCAGATGCCCCTCCAGAGCAATCAACCAGGCAGAGCCGGCACATTTAACTTCCAGGATCCCATCAATGCCACTTTGAGCTGAGCTCCTTCAAAGCTAGCCAGGTGTCCGTACTCCATGTGTCACAGCAATTCTGACACCTGGCTCCAGCCAAAGTCACGCCGAGGTCCCTGTTCTGGTGCATCAGTGCCTTGGGTTGCGAGAGTTGTTATCGCAGGAGCCGTGCCAGGTCCGAGCTGGCTGTGGACCTCACTGGAGCTAAAGGAGAGTGTCTCCTATTTTCAGGTAGGGCCTGAAACTGAATTTGCAGGCAGTGAGTCTCGGTCCCATGTGCTTGGGGTCTGCGTTTGAAAGCAGAATGGGAGATCTACATGTAGGCTTGTCGTTGAACAGCAGCTGGCTTGGATGCAGGGATTGGCTCAAATGAACTTCAAGCTAGTTCCTCTGGGGCAAATGCCAGAGTGTTAATGGACTGTTAGAGCTAATGCTCACCAGCACTGGGTCTTCCAGGAGACAAGTTGCTCCTGGAAGGTGGTCACAACGCTACTGCAGCCGGAGGGGTTTCAGCTAAGGGACGTTTGCCACCAATTTGTGCTTTCTTTGCCTGCGTCAAGCTACGCAATAGGGAGTGACACCTTCCAGCGAGGCTATTCTGGAAGTAGGGCTTCATAAACAAGCAGGACCTCAGTAAAATGCTTGCTCCTGCTTGGTGATTCCCCTATATCTGGCAATGCTAGTCACCAAAAAAAAAAATTAAAATAAAAATTAAAAAAGCTGAAGGACAAGCCTGCGTGTGAGGGAGCCCAAAGACAGAGGCAGCCGAGTGACTTCTGCTCAATATGTGAACCTCAACGGGTCTGCCTGAGTTTTAATTACTCCATTTGCCTGCTGCAAGCAGCACATCACCAATGCTAAGCCCTTCCCAGCTACAGGAATGTTTCGTGATCCTCTTTTGGGCCCATCAGGCAGGAGCAATGGGTGGGGCAGAAAGGAGAGCTCCCATTTTCCAGGGGAGAGGGATCTGCCCGTTGCAAAGCTCCAGAGACTGCGGACAGCCGCAGTCAAGGATAAAGAGCTGTAGTCTGGAGGGAGTTCCTGCAGGAGTGAACTCACACGCTGTAAAGCAGCAAGTGCTTAAGGCCAGACCCCATAAATCCACCAAATTAGATGCTGGTGACATTATAGACCCGTTTTGTTAGTTTTTCCAGCTGAGCTGCAGACCACAGAAAATGATTTATACTCCAAAAGTTGGGTTGGTGGGGGAAGGGAGAGCAGGGTGGGGGGAAGGGGGCAAAGGGGAGTGACTCACAGTATTTAAATTTCTAATCGATTCTTTTCGAAAAGAGTAACTTGTTCTTGGTGCTGGGAAAATGAAAAATACAAACTGGGGCTGAAGGGGAACCAGAAAGAAAGAGCTAAAAATTTTCCTTCCAAGTTGCATCCAGAGGGGAGTGAGGCACCCGCTGCTCCAAGAAGGGGAGAGCACAAGCTGTGGTAAGGACAGAGTAAAGGGGAGGGGAAGACGTGGACCCAGGGTTCACCACATGCATGGCACACCTGGCACAGAGGCTTGTAGCAATGTTACACAGAGCTCTTTGGCCTCTGATACAGACTTAGCAGAAGACAACCTTGACAATATGACCAAAATGCTTCTTCCTCACCTTGAAAACGAGGCACCAGTGCCTACGTGGTTGACATGGAGAGCTAAGCTGGAGGGGAAATAAACCATAACTTGACTAGAAAACCAAACCGTGTGTGAGAGTAAATGCTTGTCTGAGAAAAACTTCAGAAACCTGTCTGAACACTCTTGCCTTTCAGTATTTACCTGGGGTTTGATGGATAACGAAGACGTATCCAACAGTCATCCACGGCTGAGACTAAACGGAGTCATTCCCCCAGCATGTTACCGGTCATGTGGTCAGAGATGGATGTCCTACAAAAATAAATGAGATGATCAGTCCTTCAAGACCTGCACCACTCATTCTTGGAACAGCCACCTGCAGAGGGAGAGCGTTACGCAGTAGTAAGATCCACGGAGCTGTGAGTCAGAAGTGGTTGGGTCATTTACTGACTGCTGCCGTGTAGGTTATTTAAACAACTGACTAAAACCTGGCACCTGTTTTCTCCATCAAATTTAAAAATTAAGCATGATCACAAATTTTCCTTTCCAACTAGTCTGTGATAGAACTTTTGGGGGCTTTTTTTAGCTAAATAAACTCTTACACCGCAGAAAGGATCTTTTCCTGTGAACTGAAAAGAAAAAATGAAAAAAAAAAAGAATGTTGTTGAATCTTGGACCAAACCAAATTCAATCTTCATTTTTAACTAAAATAAAAATATCTTTTGCTATTAAATGACTAAAAATATATTTTCTTCAAAATACTCCATTAAGCACAATGGAAACTTCTCGCTGAGCTTTTCTGCTCCCTCAACTCCTGTTTGTGGATCTAGACAGAAATCCCACACTACGGTAGACATCAGTGGTACTAAATGCAGTTCATCACCCCAAAGCTGATATTTTAAATAGGTCAAATACGTCATACACTAAACATTTCTCTCCCCTGGATAATTCAACTATAGAGATTTAAAGTGAGGTGGGTCAAACCCTGCCCTGTCTGAATCTCCGTTCTTGACCATGAGGACTACTGCTGACAGCAACAGGTTGAATTTACCACTAACTGCTTTTCCCAAGCTTCACAGTTATTGCTCGGCACAGCCTGTGCAAGCTGCCACACCACTGGCATCTTCTGATGGATTTCCCCAAGATAAGTAGATCATGGCTGTATTGGATGTGGTTGGTATGGAGTTAACTCTCCCCATAGCAGCCCTCGTAGTGCTGTGCTTTGCATTTGTAGCTGGAAAGGTGTTGGTAACACACCAGTGTTTTGGCTACTGCTGAGCAGTGCTGGCACAGCATCAACGCTGTGTCTCCAACCCACCCACCAAAGGCCAGTAGGCAAGGGGTGGGCAAGTGTTTGGGAAGGGCCATAGCCAGGACAGCTGACCCAAACTGACCAAAGGGATATTCCATACCGTATGATGTGCTCAGCGATAAAAGTTAAGAGAAGTGTTTGTCTTCCGAAGAAACTGCTTTGCGTACTGAGGCCCTGCTTCCCAAGAAGTGGCGGGACATCACCTGCTGATGGGAAGTAGAGAATAAATATTTTTTTTTTCTCTGCTTCCATGTATGGCCTTTGCTTTTCTTTATTAAGAAAATAAAGCCTTTACCTTGACTCATGAGTTTTTCATCTTATTTTCTCCCCCTGTCCTGCTGAAGAGGGCAGCTCAGTGGTCATACATGGCTAACGGGGCAACAAAATATAAGCAGAGCCTCACTACTGTGTTAAAGTTCTAGGCTATGTCTCCAGAAGGGATTAGGGGCTCAAAAGGACCCTGTCAGAGGGCACATGCTCAGTGGAAGCAGCTGAAGAACATCACATGCCCCCTTTAACCAACCTGGTGAGTCTTCCAAAGGGCACGTGTGATCTCGTTTTCTCTTTCCCTCAGGTCATTCCCAGGAGAAATGAAGGTTATACTCAAAGTGGAGAAGGCTGATAAAAAAAATAAAATAGCATTTTTGCAGATGAGGAGAGACTGAGTGATGAAGTCATGTGGCAAGGAGCACACAGAAAGTTCTAGAGAAAGCTAGGACTAAAACACAGAGCTCCAGAGTAACAGACCGCCAGTTCATACTGTCCTTTCTCCACACACACAAAAAAGATGATTTTCCTTTCCTTCTTTTTCAGTCCTACGGTTCAAGTTTTCTCCCTTTCCCAGCTGGGCCTGAAATTCACCTCCTTATTATCTAGCTTTGCTCAGCATACTTGATCACAGTCTTAATCACTACTTAATTTACTGGAAAATAGCCAGAACAACCTTGAGGCGGTGTAAAATATATGGGTAAATCACACCTGTTTCCCAAGCTACCTGTTAAATTCTTCCCCCAACAAACAATCCTCCCTGGCACTGTGTTTTCATTGCTTTCAAACCCTAAACATATTTGTTAGCTTTTTTTTTTACAGAAAGGATTTCTGTCCACCCTCCAATCTTTCTTCTCTGTCCACCTGTTGCTGAAGGGGCTTTCTCTGACCAGATACAGATTCCTGCAACATAGATGTTGCCATCTGGGCAACATTCCTAAATGGAATAAGACTGATATTTGAGGGGAGCATTTAATCTTTTTCAAAAGTGGATATCCAAAAATCAGTCTAACTAATTAATTGAAACCTCAAAGTGATAATTCTTTCCACTGACTATAAGGTGAACTAGGGGTAACTAGCTTAGAAGGAGACCTTGACACAACAGATGTCTACAATGTGATAAGACTCATCTCACTCATCGAATTTTCTTTCTCACAATCTGAAATACTCACTGTCGAGTTTGTGATTTCTCTCAGTTTAGTACCTAGCCATTCAAACCAGAATAGGATGCTATATATGTAAAGAAATGCTATTTTTCAAACAGACAGACAGAAGAAGTCTTCTTATCTTCCCATTTCACAAGAAAAACACAAACATGAGACAAGCAACTTTTTTCCCTATGAGAAAGTCTGTGGAAGAGACAGGAGACATATCTAATTCAGATTAGGAGAAATATAATTGGAAAAGCAGGTCCAAGCTGAAATGTCAACCTTTTAGTCAAAAGATGCACACTACATAGAAGATAGGGATGAAAATTTATGGGGAAAAGCCATCTCTCTTTCACCCTAAGTTGGAAATAAGAACTGTAATAAAGTTTCTGTAAGAAAGAAATCCGGGACATTTCAGGGAGTTGGAGCAATTTTTGTGCCAGACAAGTTGCATCTAAATATAACATTCTCCGGGTTATTGCAATAGTGCTGCTCCGATCATTAGTGTTCAGTCTGGTCTTCCTGCTAATGATGGAGCTTTGATGAACATTTGGGAGGGTATTAACCTCATCTACCTTTAAATTCAGGTGCCTATAGATAGGCTACTCCATGCAGATTGCCTTAATAACCTGCAAAGACGAACAAGCAATGAGGAATGAGCATGTCTCTTCTCATCCAGTTCCCTTTCCTATTTTAGGATGGGATGGGCTGCATCCATGGAGTCTAGCTCATCCTCAAGCCCCATCGACATGGAAGGAAACAGATTATCAGTGCAGTTCTAGATGTCTGTATTTAATCAGATAAATTTCATGGCAGGAGCTTGATCTTCACAGCCGCACACAGGCAAGTTGTACTTAAGACCAGCATATGATATACACAGAGAAATGGAACAAGAAGACATGATCAGACCAGAGTCATAAATCACACGGCTACCACTTTGGCTTATGTAATTCAGCCAACCACCTAAAAAAGCTTTGAAAACCAAGATACTGTCCATCTGACAGTACAGAAATGTGCTTGAATAACAAGGGGGAAAAAAAGCCAAAACAAGATTTGAAACATTTTCTTTTCTTGATTGCCATTTTGACAAGTGAAGAAAAGAGAACTGCATTAAGATGAAAGGAAATAGTTTCCCCTCTGTTTTTTGTAAATACCCTAATGGAACATTTTGACCTGGTTTGAAAGATTTTGACGAGCTTGTGTTGTGATGTGAGTATCGGGTTGCCCAGCGATGCCAATCCATACAAGGAAGCAGGCAGGATCATGCATTTCAAATGGCTTTGGGTACAAATAAGGGCTGTATTCTGCAAGGAGTCCAGAGTCAATGGGAGATTTGGAGATCAAGGAGAAAGCATTAGCCTTTATGAGGTGAAATATTTAGTACCAGTGCTTAAGGACTGAAATATCTTTTCTAATATGGCTTTTAACTATTATTTGCCCAGTGATTTATAGCTCAGTTCACCACACAGCGAAAAAAGTTTGTTCTTGCTGTGACCAACTAAAGAATCCCTTGGGTGTCTCGTTTCCTCATCCTCCTCTCTTCTCTTCTTTGTTTCTTCTATTGGACCTTCCTTTTATATCTCCCTCGTTGCCTTAAGTCCAAGGTCCACGTGGGTTTCATGCCCCATCAGTGGGACCTTTCAGGGCTTTCAAGCTAAAATTTCAATAAGACACCAGTGGAAATGAGGAGACGATCTTTCAGAGAAAAGGTTTCAGGGTCTCTCCAAATTTAGGCAATCATCACAGTATTGGCTTGTTGAGAAGTTTATCACAGCAGCCACAGACTATTAAAATATAAACGCAGAAGGATGGATCTACTCTATGGGACTTGTGAGAGCCCACAGTGAAAGCTTAGCCCACGGGAGGACTGGAAACACGAGTGGGACAAGGTAAAGCTGTTATCTGATAGTGCAGGTGGAAGGACCCTGTGTTTTTACAGCTGGAGGACCAGGGTGCTAGGACTTTTCCCTGGGTTTGACGCATAATTCAGATTGAGTAACTGCACAACTGCTGCGTAGGGAGCATGGCTTCATTATATTTTCTTAAGACCCATCTTTACTGTCAGAGTAAGACTCTTCCAGGTCTAGGCCAGAGCATTAAAGGAGGGGAAAGGATTTGCACCGTGCATGCCTGTGAGAGTAGATTTTGCTGAAAGAAAGTGAATTTTGAGCATTTTTCTGAACATGTTGTTCCCATCTCCTCCCCCAGCTCGCTCCAAGGCAGTGCTAATTCCCACATCCTGGGAACATTAGGTCAATTGTTTGTCAAATTACCCAGGTGAGTTCACACTTGCAATGAGCTCGCCTTCACCTGAGGCTGCAGCTGGGCTGCGGGCAGGCCCTTGCTATTCCCTACTTTTATCCACCCAGGCATTGTTCCGTGTAGTGCTTTCCTTTGGAAGAGTTGGGTAACCCACCATAAATCCTTGGGAAAGACTGACCTCTTCTGGGAAGCTGAAACGCAGCCGCTCAGGGAACCTGAAACCAGCCATTGTGCCCTGGAATTTCCCCCGGGCATTTTGGGCAGCAAACTCTTGGCATTGGCTGCTAAACATATTCAATGATTTTTTCTAGAGATGCTTTCTTAAAGATGGTTTCTGCTTGCTGGCTGTTTAAACCCCAAAGGATTGCGGGCTTACACTAGCTAATTTTATATTCTCCCTCACGCTTATTTCTAAGTTCAGCAAGGTTTTCTCAACCCGTTCAACTCTGTGTCATCCTCCAGCTTCTCCTTTCTCCCTAATATTTCAGCACTTTTCCTGGTGTTTAGCATTGGTCATAATCCCAAAGTCACAGGTGTTTCCATTAAAATGATCACTCCCTTTAGCATGTTGACATTTTATCGCCTGCAACTCTTGAGAGATCTCTGCGCTCATTGCATCTACGTCACCCAGAGTTGCACCCAGGTGTAAGGTCCTTGAAATACTCTAACTACAATAGTATAGTTACTAGGTGTGCTGGTCTTTCGCTTGGGTGGGGTGCTGCACTGTGCAGTACAGTGATATGCCCATGTTATTTATTTCTTCCCCGGTACCCTGAACCATTGCTTCTCTTCCTCAGGTAGCACAGGGCACAGTTACCCTCCCAGGCATTTGCAGAGGGTTTCAGATAGTCGGAAAACCATCTTGATTGTAAGTTAAGGGTACAGAACCAACAAGCAATCTGCTAACTAAGAGGTAATGCGTTAAGCTGCTGACAATCCCTTATATTCATGTCTAGATAGAATATTCATGTTGGAGCACCTTCCCATAGTTCGGTATCAGCAGAGCTAACATTTGGCACCTCCCAAAATACAGAGTTCGGCCTCAGCCCCAGAGGTGCCAGTCCTGCCAGGGATGCCTGGAAGAAGCTGGCCAGCTGCGGCCACGTGCCCCGTGATGTTTCCTCTTGCTCCCAAGACATGCCAGGCACCAGGACCTGAGGTACGATATGGATGGGGGATGCTGTGGGGTTTGTGAGCATGTCGTCAAGGCCCTGGCCACACCAATGGCTATTAATTGTCCTTACCAGCCACATTTGGGACATCCACGCTAGATCAGGCTGACCAGGAGCTTGGGCTTATATCCAGCGCCTGGCCTAATGGGTGGAGGGTGTGCAGATAATCAGGGCGATTAAGGTCCATTGGAGCATTCATGGCCTTGAAACGCGCGTGTCATATGGAGAATGCAAATCTAAGCAGGGATTTTTAGGAGAGATGCAGTGTCTTTGCAGAGCTGACTTTACAGGCCTGGCCACCAGAATCATAGACTCATTGCATCATGTAGGTTGGAAAAGACCCTTAAGATCATCAAGTCCAACTAGCAGTTAACCTAATACAACCAAGTGTTAAAAGGACATCTGAAAATGAAAGTGTCCCCTGAGCTTGCAGAACCCCCTGATTTTTGTACTCCAATATAATGAACAGTAACTTTCTAAATGCTATGTAAATTCTCAGTCATAGCTTAGATGACTCTTTACACTTCAATGACTTTAAGAGCCCAGCTTTGACATGTCTACTCTGCTTCATTCTCCCTCTTGAAAACAAAGTATGTAGGGACATAGGAGTCTGGTCCTGGCATGCGCTCCATCTCGTACTGTGAGCAGCACCAGCTCTTGCAAAAGAGAATTCGGAAAAATCTGTGACCTGCTAAGGCTTGTCCCAGGTCTCTCACAGATAAAGACTGCCTCAGACTTGAGGTTTAATAAAACCTTTGATCCATTCATATTTAGCGATGGAGTGCCTGCTTTTTCTAGCCAGGTAAAAGTCCAGTCCTTGAATCTTGTTACATTCCTATGTTAGTGCTCTCCATGGTCTACTTCCATACTGTGTGGAAAAGCATTTCCTTTTATCCGGTTTTAATTTCCTCACCTTTTTATTTATACTGACTGTATCGCCAGGGTGTCTTTGCCATGGGTCAAGGTGCTAGTGGTGTCTATGTACACACATACAGGCCAAAATACGGTCCTGCCCCCATGAGCTCGCCCATGACTCCAGCTTTCCCCTTCAGCTCTCAAATCCATTGAGAAGATCATTAACTTCAACCAATATTTTTGGCCACGTGCGGAATTACCAGCCACAGAAATCAAAAGTCATTGAGAGAGAGAGAGAGAGAGAGAGGACTTTGCAGTTGACTCAAGGTGAATAAGAGGGTACTGAAGCGCCCAGTCTAGTCTGCATGATCCATGCCCTCCAGGAGCTCACTGAATTCCAGTAGCATCTGACAAAGACCCTCAGAGGTCACAGGGGATGGGATGGGGTAAGTGAAACTCAATATTTGCCGTTATGGAGAACAAACATCCAAGCAAAGAAACTCTTTCCAGGCCAGGGTTATTGATATTAAAACCACAGAACTTAATTAAAAATGAAGGTAATTAAAGCCAGATGCAAGAAACCTTTTTTTTTTTTTTTTTTTTCCCTGCATACCACATTGTAGACTCATAGCATGACTCACGGGGAGAGAGCAGTAAGTCAAGGTGACTGGGAACATTCAAGGAGCGATTATCTGGGATCATTAGTGGGGCTGGTGGGCGACAGCTATAAACTGGGAACAGGTCCTGATGAGGTGCACGGCCTTTAACTCCTCTGGTATGTAATGAGAGCTGTAAATCTCCCCATTACAGGCAGCAGTGATGCGGGTGTATTCAGCCAGCAGCCTTGCTTTAATCTCTTTGTGACATCAAGAGAAGAGGAGGGAGATCCTTGCTCCAGGACCTGAGTGACCTGCGCCTCCAGAAACGGGTGAAACTACCCATTTTCATGTGGGAATTACGTGCAGTAATGTGAAGGCTGAAAAGGCAAATTCTGGTCTGAATAGCTTTGGTATGAACCTTGAGGAACTGCACGGGTTTCCAGGGATTTACACCTCTCAGAGCAGAGCCTGGAGTTTTGTATCTAAAACCCCTGAGCTTGTCCACAGCTTTTTTCTTTCCTTTCTGTATACATCTGAGGGTTTCGCAGAGGAGGCGGGATGTTCTTATGATACCACAATACTGCTCTGGCCTGTCGGTGATCCACGTAGGAAACTCAAGGCTGGGATAACCTCTATGTGCAATGAGTCCCCTGCCAGGTCCTGACACTGGGCTATAGCGTGAGGCTGGGGGAACATGTGTCTTTTCTCTGTGCCTCAGTGTCCCTCACCGCAAATTGGAGCTGCTCATATTCTCCAGAAGGAGAAAAAAAAAAAGAATATTTTCATTCTTGAAAATGTTGGTTTAGGTGCTTGAACAATCATTTTCTAGCTCATTTCAGTCCAAATTAATTGGATTAATTTATGCAGCTAGCCTTGGCTCACTGGTCAGGAGCAGCTAAAGACGTGCTAACATGACCAGTGCCATCCACTGGGTTGGAGACAGGACTTTCCACTTGCCTCCAGCCACCAAGAATTTTAACAGCTAAAAATCCAAAATCTGAAATCTTCTGGCATTTCCCAGCTCTTCTGGACAACTATCCCTGAACATGCCTGCTGTAAGAGTTTCTGCTTCTTGGCAGCAAGAGTACTTATGTACTGCAAAGAGATTGCCTACAAATCATTGGCTTCAAATGGACCACATCTCTGAAAGGAATTTCCACAGCTTTTCTGGGCACCGATCACAAGGTTATTAGCCATCTGCAAATCCAGACTGATTATGAGCTCACCACCTCACCGGGCTATCTCGTATTGCAACTGTCTAATTTTCAGACTCAGTTTTTCCCACTTCTGGAGCTGTACAAGTTCCCCTGTGACTATCTCCACTAGTGATAAATCAGGAGGTTCAGTTTTGTGACTCCGTGTGTTTTCTGCCTGTTCCAAAGTTTGCCAGATTCAAGGCAATAGCAATGCTTATCTGTCCTTTCACGTCAGTTAAATATCGAGTAGCCTATATTCCCCCAATATTGACTTCTATGCTCAAGCCCAAATAAGAAGTTGCAGCTAACCCTTGTTCCTCCAAACTTTTGGATGCAACTTTTCCATCTAATCTTTTTCAGTTTATCTATATGCCTCTTTAACAAACTGGGTGAATGCTTTTGCATAAACACACTAGACACAGATGGTCAGTTTTGGCAAGCTTTACATTTTTTTCAAGGGGAAAAAAAAGAGTCTTCTCTTGGTGGCCAGTTTTCTGAATATTCCGAACCATTAACAGAAATGCTTTTGTTAAGTTTTTGTTATTTTCAAGTTCCCTCCATTTGCAGGATAAATATGTTTGTTTTTTCTTGGTTCTTCCTAGCTGGCTCACGTTGTAATTGTTTTTCTTTCTGCAAAGCTTGAGGCTCTTTGTCCTGTAGTTCCAAGTCCTCTTTTATAAAGTCTTGGATGCTTGCACATTCTGTGAGCTGCACCATTATTTCCTTCTTGAAGAACAAGCCTCAGTTTCCCTTTTTGGACACTAAAACTCAGTGCCAGTGCCAACACTGGCATTCCTCATGCTGAGAAATTAGCCAATATGTAGGATTTTGAGAAATGAGCATCAGGTACTGCAAGGATGAGATCTGTGAATTTACAGGGACTGCAGCTAAGATTCCATTTCCCAGAACGGGGCAGCAAAAGGTTCTTTATCACCGCTCAAAATCTCTGTCTAGATAGAAGAAATGTTCTCTCATTTAGAGTTTTTTTCTCAAGTTCGGATGAACAGCATGAGGTTTTTCTCTGCCTCCTTGGCATTCCTGAATACACACCTGCATTTATAATTAGACCCAAACAAACCCTACCATCGCTGTAGCTAAACTTCTAGCTTAACAAGTAGGGTCTGAAAATTCCATACTTTATTCTGCAAAGAAATTTGATGGCTATTCTTCTGCATTTATCCCAAAAGATTGGTACGCTTCCATAAAAATATTCTAACGCTATGACAATGACTGGCACAATTTTGCTCTTAGAGCAAATGTCTGAGCCTGAGAGGTCCATACTGCTAAAAACGGGAGGTCCTGCTCTCTCCCCTGTGTCTCCCACTCCTTCTTTGCCTCAGTGAGAAGAAACACACTGTGCTTTGCTGCTGCGAAGTTGCAGCTGCGGTTTTCCCTGTTCCGCAGTTACATTGTTTTACCCCTCTCAGGTTAAGAAGTCATAAGGTTGTCTTTAAAGCCATTAGCATTTTCATCAACAAAAAGTCAAGACTTTGGACTTTGATGATAGCCTTTTTGAGACTTTCTTGGCAATTACACGAGCTAGGAATATGCTTCTGGCTCCCAATGAAATCTGAGGTTTTCCCCAAATTGCCAGATTCCAAGAGTTAGGATTTTCTCAGAAAAGAAAAAGAACAAAAAGAAACATAAAACATTTCAAAAGTTCTTTTTAGGAGTGAGCAATTGTGTTTATTGCATGCTTGCTTTGTTGTCTCTGATCTGTTTTGAATCCTGAATGTTTGAAGTGCTTAAACCCTTGCTTATCTTGGAACATATGGTACCACTGATTTCTATGAGAATGCTGATGCTCTCACAAAGTTACGCACATGCTTAGAAATGCTTTGTTGGAACAAAGATAAAGGAAAAACTTTGAGTATAAATTCTGCTGTTTGAAAAAAGACTGCAGAACCATCCACTCCATGCCACCCACACGTCCATTGAAACTAAAACTTCTATTAGCATTTTCCACTTTCTATTCTCTTTTTCCTCTGCCAAATTTCAAGAAAATTTTCCTTCTGCTTTTGTCCCATTTTTGCTTTATTTGTTTATTTATTTAATTTTCTTTTTGACAGGGTTAAACTTCAGGAGTTTTTATAGATTGAGTCCTGACTTCAGGAACATCCTTCCTACCTTTTCGTTCTAAGAAAGCTGAAGCAAAATGTCTCCCAGAAATAAGAGTCTCCTTTCAACTGGCTGCAGAAGGGTTTGGATAAGCCCCAATCCCTCATGACAATCATGTTTCCACTAGCTGGTGAAGTTCCTAAATCAAGATTACTGGACACAGCCACCCCGACATCTTTGCAGTTCAGGATCTCAGGAGCTTGTTCATTTTTCAGTCCTACTTGTGGACAGATTGACTTTGGGTGCCTGTTGAATGTGCAAAGCAGGAATCTGACACTAAGCCAAAGACTGTCTTTGCAAAAATATTGTTCTTCCCTTATACAATGGCTTGCTTGGCCTGCAGATTTTTTTTCTCCTTTAACCACAAGCAATCAAAAGGTCTTTTGGTAAACAAGATACTGTTGATTATAAATTTAACAGAGCAGTATACTGCTTGGCAAAAGGGCTGCTTTCCTCCTTTCTGAACAATAAAAAGGATTGGGCTGCTCTTTCAGATATGGCATGCATATGCCAGGTGAGCTCCACTCTTGGTGACGATGCACCTCCAGCTTTTTCCACGCTATGTCCTGTGTCTTCCTACCTCTGCCTCGTGTCGGGCAAAAGGGTAGAAGAACAGAGGTTTTACACCTCATTGTACCTTCTCCAGACAAGGGACTCTGATTTAGCATATTCTGGCAGGATAAGAAGTCAGAAAGTGTGGCCTCAGGAATTTAGGAAGATACGCAACAAGAATGAAAATGAACGGAACTTTTCAGGTGTGAAGGAAACTTCACATGTAAACATAACCTTAAAAGTCGGAAGCTAAGCTCTACACGGCTGGAGATCTACTTTGTGGCCCAAAAGCTGGATAAGGAAATGAGTTATAGGTGATGAGCAGATTAAAGTCTCAGCTGGCTGGCTGCACCTGAGATTATATCAGATTATATCAGATTAAATCTTAAATATTAGCGATTTGGGGCATGGTCACGCTTTTGCCCCTTCACCAAGGTCTCACTGATCTAGCTGTGGGGAAAGAACAGTTGAGCTTCCCATACTCACCAAATGAAACTGGACGGATCTGAAGAGGGGCCTGATCTTTTCCATCATCAGCCACCAGGCTGGATGATTGCACCAGTTTTACTAAACTAATTGTGCCAAGGAATGTTCCCCGGCACTCAACTCCAACTAAATACTAGCAATCCGTTAGAACACTCCATGGCACAGTTGTAGTCTTGGTCAGCTATCGCCTTCCCAAACCATTCCTGGATACTCTTTGGGAATTTGTTGCAAGGACTGAACCCAAAGGCAATTGGGATGTGGCTACCCTCTTCTGGAGGTAGAAGAGTTTAATAGTGCAAATTCAGATCTTTCTACACCATGGCTTCAGGGCCAGAGAGCAGACCTTGGAGCCTGGTTGTGATTTTCATGGCAGAACTCCTGCCTCCTGGGGATTCAGGCTTTTGTACAGCAAAGAAAACACCGGACCTGATCATAATACAAGATCCATAATTTAATTAAGAGGGTGAGCCTTTCTGCCTGTTCTGTTAATCTGATTAAAGCAGGCTGCCGAAATCCATGGGAATAGATGCCAGTGCAGGTGTGACTGTGTGATGCAGACACATTGGAACAGGCCACTGGGTTGAAGACAACATCTCCTTTCTTGTCAGCCTCAGAGCAGTACATTTCTGCCAAGCATTTCTGTTCACTCTGGGTCATAAAGCTAAACAAGACCTGAAAATCTCAGTAAACTAGATTAACATATACTTTTGGATAAAGGCAACAAGAAAGACCAAAAGGAAGGAACATTCTACTCATGAGGAATCATTAAAAACAATAGAACTGTTCAGGATGAACTGTTGGGAGATAGAGGACTATAAAATTGTGAGGGGAAAAGAAAAAGTGAAAAGGGATTGACCGTTACTGGTTTCCTCCAGTGCAAGAATGAGAGAGGGTCAAATTAAATCAGCATGTGGCATGTCCGGTACTTGAACAACCTTTGAAACCACTTGTCACAAGAATCTGTGGAGGCCTATAGCCAGCATGAGTCAAAAAGCAGATTTATCTACAGCTCTTAAACAAACACCCTACCTCTGGACATGAATTACTGGAAGCCAAGGCATTATTTGGGAGAAGAGCAACACATGCTTGTCCTGTTGTTACATTCCTCCCTCTAGGAACCAGACAATATTCTGGGCAAGGAGGGTCTTCGGGCTGGCCCAGTGTGGCCATTCCTATGGTCAGCCACGGATTTGGGGAGAGAAACCTATTCTAGTAACAGACCCAGTAAATGAAATTCCAGTCACTGTCTCTACCTCCTTCTTCTTTCCACCCCACCAGACACGAAGCTTCTCACTCAGCCATCCTTCCTGCTCCCTTGTTTCCAACCTCAGCATCTCTCCAGTTAAGTGACTCCATATTCCAGCAGCAGCTGATCGGTGCAATCTTTAATTTTGCCCTCTACCTGCATGTGGGTCCTGGGGAAGAAGAAAGCCCTCGGAACTACATGTGCTGCTGGTAAATCACCTAGCAGGGTCCTCCCTCAGAGGAGCCCTCCTCACTGCAGCTCAGCATGGCACTTTCACCAAACCCATCATCGCTCTTGCCCTCATCACGTAGCACCGTGAGGGCCTTTCCTGGTGATCCAGAGCACCATATGCACTGCTCCTGATGGGCATCAGACACTCGGCCTGGCATGAGGCTATCTCCTCTCTGGAGATGAAGTGATCTGGTGATGGACCAAAGCTGAAGAAATCAGCGTGTCCAGAATCTTCTGAGCTGCTGTCTTGGGGTGGCTTCCCAGAGAACCCTGCTCAGTTCCCGTTCACTCGTGGTCCTTGATTTCTGTATCTGCAGAGGGGATGGAGTGCATTTTATCTGCTGAGAAGCACAGGAGACCTCAGCAGGGGCTGAGGTCTGTGAACAGCAGAATTGGGACCTTCCATGTTTGCTGTCGTCCCAGTTTGGATGAAGTTCATCTTGGCAGCCTTAAGGGGAAATGCTCCCTACTCCATTAGTTCTCCATTGAGCCATCCAGCCTTCCATGCAAAGCTGTTTTATTTGGAAAACGTGACCACTTGTGGCAAACAGTATTTACGATTTAACTTTTTGTTGTTGTTGTTCCGGCTGATGTGAAACTCCTTGGCTTTACAATGCAGGTTTAATAAAGTCTATTAAACGGGTAAATATAGCAACTCCCTTTTGGAATTTCTTCCTTTTCTTTTTTTTTTAAATTGATTATTTCTTAGAGGTAAAAATTTTAATGCAATGGCAAAATATCAGGAGTAATTAGATTAAGTAGGGGGGGAGCTCTTGATTTTTTTTTTGAGAGCTATAAACCAGAAATGAAACAAAACTTACTTTATATTTGTAGACAAGTGTGTGTGTGTTTATATATTTCTCTAATACTTGCCAGTTTTGCTCTTTTTTCTTCTTTCAAAGCACTACAAGCAATAACACTGTGGATGATAGAACCCTTTCTGTTTATTCTTGTTTTCTTTCCAATAATGAATAAGCTCGAAGGGCATTATTTTAACTAGGCTCTTGTAATCCTTTAACAGGGCTTGTTGAAAATAAGACCCAGCACTGCCAGACACCAGGCAGCAAAAAGCTGCTTAGTGCCAAACTCCTTGGCACTGGAGAAGCTGAGAACTGGCGGATTTTCCCTCCTGTTCTGTATTTGAGTAGGCACCTTCCTGGGTCCCAAAGAGGGTCGGAGTCCAGGCAACACCTAAAACTTGGTCCCTGCCCTCAAAGAGTGACCAGCATAACACTTTGCATCTCTCTCGGTTTAATGCACTGCCTCCAGGATGGGCTGAGCCTTAAGGGGCTGGAAGCTCTCGGTGCCGTAGGGTTGGTATTACTGCATGAAATCATACAACGATGTGGCAATCCCAGCCCCTGTTGAAAAAAGGAGAGGTGGCCGAGTCCTGATGGCCATGGAGAAACACTTGAAAGCATGAAGTCTAAAAGCTCCAAAACCAGAAAGCAATTAAGACAACCTCACACTTATTATTAAAGAAGATCTCAGGATGTTTTAAGGCAGTCTTGCTACTGTTTTGTTAGAGGAGAGAAAGGAGGATCCCACTCAGTCCCAAACTCAAGACCTGCAGCTCAGCAGCTCTCTGTTCAGTCCTTTGCTCTCCAACCTGGGGCAGGACATTTTGCCTTTGTGCTTCAGCTCTCCCACAAAGAGTGTCACAGTCCCTCTTTCTGCACATGCCAACCAGCACTCTCCAAAAGACATGTCACCCTGAGCCAAGAGTCGTTCCTAACAGACCATATGGATGTGGCTCTCCTGTTTGTGAATGTGAATGGAAAGGATGAGGTGTCATAGGACTCAGAGCCAGATGAACCCTTGCCCCCGTCATTTGCTCAATATAGCAGTAGTCCATGCTTTTACAGTAAAAGTAAAGAGACTTTCCTTTCCCAGACAAATTCAAAAGGAACAGTGCTATTTATGATCCACAGAAGCCAGTAGCCAGTGCCCTCAAGGACAGTCCCCACAACACTACAGAGGAGCATAAATAGATCCAGTCTCAGCAGGCTTTTCTAAAGGGCATAAGAGAATGGTTGTAGGATATATGATACGGGAAGGAATAGATGAACTACCCGGTCTTTTTCTGAACTTCTTTATCAAAGAGGTACCTAGAAGTAAGCTGCAGTGTCTCCCTGCTACAGTCATCCTCCTTCCTTTTTCTGGTTCTTCACCCTGCCCAGTTCTCCTGCCCTTCACTACCTCAGACGAGCCTTGACCGACCCCATTAAAGGGTTTGTCTTCGTAAAGGCTGCCTTATCTCACACTTCCTACTGCCCAGGTCTGCAGCAGACTTCACCCTGCAGAGCTAATGCTGCCCAAACTCTGCTGTTTACCCTCCTCAATTCAAGCCATCTGCCTATTTCTCTTCCCATTTTACCAAAAAAGTGCATTGCATTAGATGTTCCTTGGCAGGGTGTGTGTAGATAAGGAGGCAAACAGTGCTCTTGAAATAGGGAATACTTCAGCTCCTTTCTGCTGGGCTGGTATCACGCAGTATGGCAACAGCTTGTCAGATGATCGAGAATCTTCCCCTGAGAACAGCCCATCATATCTCAAGCAATGAGATTTCATAAACAGACTACGGCCATAGAAAACCCAGCTAGCCAGAAACACAGGGCAATAGGAACAGCTGGGCTTCAAGACCCCCTTCCCACCCAGCATCACTTCAAGAAGCCCTAAACCGCATCATTAAAAAGCCCTTTGCCCTTTTTTTTGGCTCTGTACAAGGGGCAGAACGAGCACAGGGGCAGAGGACCTGTACCTTCAATCTCAGAGGTGTCTGTCCCTGCAAAGGACAGCTGGACGGCTGCCGTATCGCCTTTCCATGCTGCACGCTCACGGCTCGTTGCAGGTGGTGCTGGCCCGGTGACAGGTCCCTATCCCAACGGAAGGAGGGTCCATTAGAGCTCAAGGGGGAAGCATGGCCCGTGGAGTGGAAAGGTTAATCTGGTGAGGATGACAGAGCAAATAATTGCCAGGGCGAGGACACGGCACTTCACCTCAGCCTGCTTGTGTGCAAAAGGAAGGTAGCTCTGGTAGAGAGATCCGGCTGGTTTTTCATCAGTCGTTGCAGCCCAGGGGAGAGGCAGTGACATGAAAGCTCCTTTTGGGCTGGCAAGGGAGAAGGGAAATTAGAGCAAAGCACTCAGAACAGCACACAGCTTGTCCAACGACCCTGAAAAACCAGGTGAAGGTTTCTCTTCCATGGATGTTAGGCTTTCTCTAACACCTAACCCTTTTGCTGGGGGTAATAATTCTCTGTAGCTGCTCTCGGTCCCATTTTAGCCCCTCCTGGACACAGCCACAAAATATGTGGCACAACAGAATATGCAAGGTGGGCTAGAGGATTGCCCTCCCCACTCTGCCCCAAAAGATACCCTAGTGCATCCACTCATGATTTTCACTGCCAGTCTGCATATCTTTATCCTCCCTGGGACAGTGTTTCAGATACCCAGGGCATGGCCTCGGTCACATCTCAGGAAAAAGATCAGATCCCTTGGCTCCCTTGGTAGGAGCACCCTGCTTTCTACAAGGTGAGCGAGTGCCCAGGTTAGCCAGCACAGCTCAGATTAATCTTCTCCAAGGACTGGTGAGATAACCGTAATTTAAAAAAAAAAGAAAAAAGGATTGTATAATGAAAACAGTGGTGTAACTATCGTAATAATGGGAAGGAAGAATGGCAGGGAGGAAGGAAGAACAACTCATCTTTAAATTTCGCTGTCATTTCTTCTGGAGCTTTGGAGCTCATGAAGTAGAAGTTTTATCCGGATCAAAAAGGTTGCTAACAAAATCAGGGTCAAATCAATCAAATAGTGACCACCCAAGTTGATACTTTCTGGAAATTGGTTTGAAGTGACCAAATTAAACAAAAATATTAAAGAAGGGTTAAGAGCATCCACACAATAGACTTGCACTGGATTGTCTAGACTATTTTTCCTAATTGCAGGAACCTCTCAAGTATGGATTTGCCCCTTCTCAACAATGCTAATGGTAGCTAGCTGATCAGCTTCCTGTGATTACGGGGGTTTGTCACCTCCAACATTTTGAACTTGAGCAAAAAGTCAAAACTTGCCCTTGCCTTGCCACTGCCCTGGTCCCAGCCCTGGGGACTGCCCCAGCTGCGGAGCTGAGACCTCCTTCTGGACCTCTAAAACCAAACAAAAAGCATCCCTGACTGCCAGATTAAGTCCTCAATTAATCACGTCACACAAGTATAATAAGGACTGTTGAAAAAGCTTTTGCAAAATTGAGATAAGCTCCCCTCGCTCCTTCCTTTTTGACAGTGAGTTCATCCGTGTGCTTACATTTTCCACTCATGTCTGAAGAGCTTAGTGGGAAAAATGACAAACTGGAGGAGCTACCTGCATGCACCTGGGAAAAACAAACAGTGCCTGGAGATAAGAGGAAGTGGGAGAACAGAGAGATAAGGAAAAGAACCAAACACTCCTCCCTCCTCTTTTCTTCCTCTCCATTTCCTCCCGGGAGCAGCGGAGTTCATAACACTCTGCTCTCCAGCCTACACTTCAAGTGCAGGGTGATAGGCACTAATTTCACACAATGGACCTCTGTTATTCATGTCAGCAAAGTGAGGTTTTCCATGTCTTCTAAAGACACCAGCCCTGACAGCCTGAACGCACATGTTCTTACTTAATGCTGAAGCTTAAGAGTCTTAGGTCTGTAGGCTTCTTGGGTAGGAGATGCCACAGGAATTTTGAGCATCAACAACTGACTGGTCCCTGATCCAGCTGACGAATACCAAGCCATGGAAAACAAATGAGTTAGAAGCCAGCCCTGGGCCCCACTGCTGAGCTGAAGGACAAGGACGCAAAGGGGTCTGTGGACACCCGTACAAAGAGATGGGCCTGTGCTACAACAGGTTGCAAAGATCCTAGTAGTCATGGCTTACACAGCTGGGCTGTGTAAGGTCCAAGGGCCCGTCCTCAGCAGCAGCTTGCATCGTCTGACTGCCTTTTCCTAGTTGGAATGTCAGCCTATGTCATTCCCTGTCTGAGGGCAGCACTGTCCCTGCACTGTGTGAAATAGCTGGTTTGTCCTACCCTGGTGTGGAGAAGTTTCTGCGAATGATTTTGTAAGTGTTTCTGGAAAGAAACACCCTGCAAATCCCAGTGTCTCCTGCGCTACTTTTAAAATGATGCCACCCCTTAAGAAACCCCCTAAGGAAAAAATGCCTATTAGGTACAGGAGAAGACAGCCTCCACCTGTTACATGAGATGGTGTTCGGAGAGCTGGGATCCAGCTCGCAGAATACAACATGTAAATGTAGATGCTTCCATGCAGGTATCAGTGAGTACTGGTTGTCCCAGCTCCCAGCCCAGACAAGGCAGACATCCACGGTACAATTCGGCTGGGAAAGCATAGGTGGGTAGAGCCATTGGAGATGCCCTCAGATACCCAGCTGGCCTCCCGCTCCCATTTCAGGGGAACACAGACGCGTGCTGTCTCATCTTCTCTACCCCATCAGGGAATCTGATGAAATCAGTCTCTAAGGCAGAGGTGGACCAAGAGGTGAACCATGCTGCCCAAAGTGGTGCTTCAACCCAATCTTAACTCTCTGTGCAAGGCTGACCACCCCTCTTACTTATCGACTGGACTTCGGTAGGTCTCGGTGATGGGTAAGAATTGGCAGGGAGATGACCCGGGCACTTCTACACCTCCACAAATGTTCCATCTGGTTGACTGCAAGCCAGAGTGACGAGGTGGATTGGCTCCTCCATCATCCAAATCTGCTCTCCCACCCCTGCTTGAAAATCCTGACCTTTGGGAGCAGAAAGCGCAATGACAGCAAAATTGGCAAGTCCAGCTGTCTACAGAAGGGAGTGAACTTGGCATCCTTGCATGTCTGGAAATGGAGCTGTTTATACAGGGGGAGGGGAAAGGAGAGCTGCCATGTATAAGGTCTAAAATCTATCACTCACATTAACATAGCGTGCTACAG
The DNA here is from genome assembly GCA_026212715.1 of Elanus axillaris. Lineage (NCBI taxonomy): Eukaryota > Metazoa > Chordata > Aves > Accipitriformes > Accipitridae > Elanus > Elanus axillaris. The sequence continues at coordinate 43,244,399 of JANZLQ010000078.1, forward strand.
AATAATGAGGGTCCTACTAACAAAGATGACATATATAAAACCATGTTAGCTGCTTCACTTCAGAACAAAGTATTTCCCCCTAGGAGAGAGCTTAAGGTCACAGGAATTACCAAAAAGCATTCTCACTTCTGTACAAGTATGATTTACTCCAATTACTAAATATACACTGGTATAAATCTGTCAGAGTTAGACAAGAATAAAAGGAAAGATGGCCTTATGATTAAAATGCTGGAGTGGGAATATATGGTGATTAGGAAATTTTGCTCTGCTACAGATTTTTTTCTTATTCCTGGATATTGGACTACCCATATCACTTACTATAAATACTGCCTCATTCCAGATCATGCAGATACACACACATACAAATACCTCTTTTTTCTTCCCCGTTTATAAAATGGGCTGACTAGTTCTACATTTTTATGTAGATTGCTTTTTTCTGTGGGGCAAGAAATACCTTTACAAGCCAAATATCCCAATTCCGTTGCGTGCTGGCTGAGGAGATCATTTTAGTTCTGGTGATTTTGTTCCAGTTTTCAGAAAACGAGAATAAATAAATAAATAAATAAATAAATAAATAAATAAATAAATAAATAAATAAATAAATAGGATGTTTTCATGGACCAGTATCTTTGCTGTGTCCTGAAGGAGTTCCCTCACATAACTGGTAGTACAGCCCCGGGGTGAAAGTTGCAGAAGATTTTGAAGTGATCTAAGGACCACAGAAGAGCTGCTCAGCCCACGTGGTAAAGATCAGCTCCGTCGTTGGAACACAGGTGCCTACTTGAGGTGCCCTGGGATATTCCACTGTCTCTCCCACTGCCTCTAGACAGGAGCACGGCTCTGCCCCACAGGTTGTGTGGGTATCTCAGATACCCTTGGTGCTTCAGGTGGCCTTGTACTTCTGTATTTGGACAACTGGACCACACCTTGAACTCCACTCACCGTATCGAGGCTCAGTGTGGTTACTCACGCCAAATGTCTAGCGCTCTTGTGATGCCCTGGGGTATCTCAGGAGTTGCCACAGGGAAAGGAGATGAGAGACGGGACCTACGGGAGACTGCGGTGACCTCCTGGGACAGCAGCTGCAGCCCCATGGCTCCTGAAATGGCCCCAAATCCTGATCCATAAGCAGCTGAATGGGGCCCTGGGTGTCCAACCTTAACCAGGCAAAAGAGAGATGGCCAGCATGAAGCCTCTTATAGCTGGGTGTTTTAAATATTTGCTTTGGCTGTGGAAAACTCTTTTGCCTGATCAAAATTCCTGTTATTTTGCTACCAAGGAACACATCTTATCTGCTGAGCGTGGGTTCTCCCTTATAAAAACTATTACACTTTGTGTCATGTTTAAATATCCATTGGGACAGAGAAAGAAAGTTCAACTCATGCAAGACCTGAAGAGTTCAAGCACGTCCTAGGGTAGATCCTCTGCAGCATGAACTTCTACCTCTGGTAGACCCTCTGCTGTGCCTCGAAAGATGTACAAGCTGACATCAGCACACCGCGCTGTAGCAGTGCTGTTGCCTCTTCACCGAGCGTCCTGATGATTTAAGGTATAGATAAGGTAGTTTGGGTTTTGTTTTTGCAAACATCGTGCAAGTTTCTTCCTGTCTCTAGCCCCTCAGTCAAAACATTTCATTTTGGAAATGCTCAAATAATATTTTTTTTTCAAGGCTTACTCATTTTTTTTCCCCTTTCATTTATTATTTTTTCACTTCACACCACAAAGATCTGTTGGTTTTGACCCAAGCTGATGTCATGATATGTTCTGAGTTGGACAAAACTGTAATCTGGGAAAGGGAAGGGTCAGAAAGAGGGCAAAAAACGTACTCTAAGAAAACCGATCCAAGACCACTTCTGTGCATGCAGCACTGCTCCCAGCACACTGGGTCTCGGCTCAGGGCCTATGGGAAATATATTAGCGAATAATGTGGGCACGCTTTGTTTGAGGCCACAGTAAGGCATCACTGCAGTGACCAAAACTAGAGCAAAACTATGACAGACCTCACGGTGTGTTATTTGCTCAGCAAACACTTTAACCCATAGAAGAGTAATGAAGGGATGCAGCATTTGACCATTGGCTTTCACATTTTGCTCTTCCAGGGCCGTATCGGAGAAAGCGGTGGGAGCAAATGTAATTCTTCAAGGGGTTTTTGTTCGAATCAGCAGCTTTGGTATGTATTAAGCACTGAGAACTGCCGTGTTTAAGCGGTGGCCTGGTTCCACTTGCTCCAGTGAATTTTCTTAAGCATGTCTGTCCCTTGTTTCCCTCTCCTGCCTTCCACCTCTGCCCCCGCCATGGAGACATAAATGCAGCTTTACTGCATCCAGCACAGTACACAATCAGAGCAGGGTCTTAATAACAAACAGGCACCGAGGAATTAATGTTCCCCTCTGCAGATGTATCCCCGAGAAGTTGGCACGGCTGCTGCAGTCTGGAGGAGCGCTGACTAGTGAAGAAGCACATTTTTTTCCTCTGCTAATAAGACCCCAAGCCACAATTGAGCAATAGAGCAATTATGTTCTTTAAGATGAAATTCTGACTCATGCAAAGGACTCTTAAAAATCACTATTTTTTTCCCTTCCTGTGCTCTGCCAAAAATCCCGTGGTGACCTTCTTTTTTCTTTCCTGTTCACAGTTAAGTGGAATGGCAGCTCAAGGTCAAGAACAGAAAACAATGTAATTTAAAGCTATGTTAGAATAAAGTGGTAAGTTTCAAAAGACCAGAGATGAATGAAATGGAAGGGAATTTCTTTGGCAGATACGAAACTATGGCTGATTTCTAGTATCAGTGTAACAGAGTGGGGGGCACCAAAAAAAAAATCCAAATTTTTCATCTTTTCCCTAGTAAGCTTAAGAGATAAGGAGATAGGAGGCTGGGTCACAATTCTGGCTTTGACCAGTGCTAAACTTCAGTGACATATTGGATTTGGTGCTGAACTTTGAATGTCTGCCTTTAAAATGTTTTAAAACTTTGGTGCACAGCCGGAGGGACTAGGACTTGCCAGATCAGGTCAGAGTAGCAATGTACTTCAGCTTCAGCTAACCAAAGAATTACATACACGTCATCATATCCTATCGTGATTTCAGATCATGCTGGGCCAAATGAGGGATGCAAAGTACGGTGCTAGCTTTAACCTGGGCAAAAAGGGGAGGGAAGTCATCAGGAGTTAATTACAGAGGCACAATGAGAAATCTGGGAGAAAATCATGCTAAAAGGAGATTAAAATTATGAGAGAAAGTGGACAGAAGCTGCCGTGGAAGCCTGCAAAGAACTTTGCGGTTGGCCTTCAGTATGTACTTTGCTGGGATAGGAACTACTCCAGATGATCTTCTCCTGACTTCAGCCAGCAGCCAGTACATGAACCATGGTGACATTAGCCAGTCTTCCACCATGACAGGAGAATCAAGCAGCTCTTAAAACAAAGCAAAGAAGACATGTTGAGAAGGAACAACTTGCTGTGTACTTTGAAGGACAGCAATTCTTTTCGTTCTCCTGGGGCCGTGGCAGGGGCTGTGCAGCCCAGCCACAAAACGGTGTCATGGAGAAATTACGCTACTGCGTTGGACGCACCAGCACAAGGAGAGGAGATGGTCCAACTGGCTGCTAACAGAAATATTCTGAGTGTGACTGATAGATGACATTTGTCCACAATGTCACAGTTGGGTCTGTGCTCCGGCATGAGTTGTCTGAGAGACTCCTGGGAATGCAAGAAAGTAGAGAAGAGGTGTAGCAGACAGTTAACCAGCTCCTATGTATCGGGACTGGCTATCTTTCACGGAGCAAGTACCACTGGAGTTTACCCTTTATTATCAGGAGAGGCCTAAGCTGTATGCAAAGAGAAATGGATTTCATTTATAAAGGAGAAGTCATAAGTTTGGCAGAGATTAGATCTGGCGATCATGAAATGAACATATCCTTCATAGCCTGGAACAGCTTGGAATGAGCCACTAATGAAGAGCTAATTGACAGAAGCCAACAACAGGGCAACCGATGTAAAGAACATAGCTTTCAGCTGCGGAGAACCGACAGTCTCATGAGATCCTCACACTCACTTGGTAGAAGGTTGAACAGACCAGGTCGTATTTCATGTTTGGTTACATTTAATTCATCCTTCATTTTATCTTAGAAGTAGCAAGCAAGAGTTAAGCTCTGGCAATTTGATGACTGATTTTGAGAAGGATACCGTACCAGACAAAAAGCATCAGTGCTCTGCAGCAGTTTGATAAGGCAGTGCCAAACAGAAGCTTGAGCAGACATCTTCTCTTGGCACCCACAAGGCAGCAAGCAGCCAGGAACGAACTGAAACTAGTGCATCCACAGAGTGACAAAAAGGTATACCGGGGAGGAAGGGATCTTGCCCTGGCTAATGCTGGAACATCCCAACACCCTCCCAAAATAACTAATAATCTCATATACGGCTTGATGACGTAGAGAAGCCTAATATTGGAGAGTCAGAATAAATTTAGGTAGGTGAGCAAAAGTCTGAGGACACCAGCAGAATGAAGTCCCTGATGGAATGGAAATAAAGTCTACCCCAGTGAGGTGGTGCAAACAGGGAGGGGAAGATGGGTCTGAAGCTCAGCCCAGTTGAAATCATGCAATACCGAAAGTTGAAATCATGCAATACCGAATAGACCGTAGGAGACTGAAGGGCAAGACCATGGCCTTTGGACAGAATACGTAACTGCGCTCTCTGGGGCTGCAAAAGACCGACACGGTAAACAGGAACGGTGAAAAGGGCACCGCAGCTTATACTCAGATTTCTGAGCTGGAATGGGATCAATTTACGGAAAGGTTTGTACAAAATGACTGCACAGGATGGGGTTGAAGAAAACTGTTCTGGTCTACTTTCCTAAGGAACAATATGATATATATCTCACGACCTTTTTGAAGTGGATCCAGTTTAGCGGTGTTCATGAGATTGTCTCCTTAGAACATCATATCAGACTTTTTTTCAAAATTACTTCAGCTTTAGGAAGTGCCTAGTAGTTAGTTATCCACACAGGGAAGCTGTTGTTAGTAGCTGGGGTTCCAGTGGGTGAGACTTAAGCTGCATATCAGAGTTATATAGGAACAATAAAATTCTTATACACAGCAAATGACTACTTTGCAGCTTTTAACATCTTCCGCAGTCTACCCAAGGTTCTCTTACTTTCTTAGTGTTTATTTTTTCTATCACCCTTTTGAGGCAGCCAGAAAAGAATGAAAAAAATTAAAAAGACAGTGAAAGAGAAAAGAAAGAGAAGGAATATTAATGGAAGGAAAACTACTAAAAATATTAGCAGGTGTTTATAATCAGATGGGGCCTAAACCTCCCAAGTTGCTTCTGCAAACTGCTTGACATTTTTTATAGGGCAATTTTGTGGGGTACAGAGCTTCAAAGTGATGCAGTTATATGACTGGGATGGTTTTGGCTCAGGAGGTTTTTTGAAATGTATCCTTTCTGTTAGACTGGGTGTTTTCAGTGTCTGCAAACAGTATGTTTGACCATGTTCTGTGTTCAGTGGGAAGATTTACTTTTGTTGAGAAGTAAAAGCCTGTTCCCTATGATAAAGCCTCTCTGATTTCAAGAGCAATGACAGTGAATCGCAAATCTGCTCCCAAGAAACTAAGGACTATTTTTCATGAACCAAAAAAAAGTACATGGGATTTTACTCCAGAGCCACATATGGATTTAGGGGCTAGTCAGAGAACCTCTTGCAAATCTAGCTGCACCAGTTTTAACAGCTATTGCATCTAGCTGTGAATATCCTTCCAGTGAAGGTTATTGTTGCAAACCACCGTGCCTGACAGCTTGAACTAAGTCAAGGAACTTTGCACTGAAGCAGATTTAAGATTGCTCGGCTGGCCTGTTCCCTACCGATCCGGTTATCAAAGCACTCTGGCTACACATGAGCACGTCGTTCACGCATCAGTGAATTGTGATCCCTGAGGTCTGGACATCTGGGCCCAGAGTGGGATGCAGAGTCCTGATTTAGGTACCCGTAATCTCTAGGAAGTACCTGGGCAGAGATTTTGACTTTTTTTTTTTTTTTTCCTGATCTGAGAAAGAAAATACCAAACATCTACTGAAAATGGAGGAAAAACATTCTGAGAACAGCTTTAGCTCCTGAATGGCAAACTGGTTAAAAAAAAAAAAAAGTGGAAATTTTTCAAAGAGAAGAAAATTAATGTTTCTGGTTTGTTGAAAACAAAACTTGCTTCATAATATCTAATCAAAGAAACCTTTTCCCATCTAATTAAGATTTTAGCTGAAAATGTCATTAGCTGACAGCTTTAAGTCAAGGACAGTTCAAAAACATATATTCCTTTCAATTTTCCCCAATAGAAAATACTCTTAAAAGAAACACCAAAATTGCCCTTTTGCAAAGAGCATTGCTATTTTGGAGAAAATATACTTCACAGTGGGAGCATTTTTCTTTAGATAAACATTGACCAGTCCTCCTGAATGACGCCAAGTTGTTCTAAATACCACGTTACTTACACCTTTTGCACCAGAACCGATGCAATCCTCGCAGAGCAGTTATAGCAATTTCTCATTGCCTAAATTCCTTTATGTAGTTCAGTGCTAAATACGGGGGCAAGACTAAACAAGGAGCTGTGACTGTTCTGAATCTTTCCCCTTGTTCTTCTCCTTCGTAAGTCATATACAGCTCAAGGTGATCATGGCTGCAACATGATGGATTCTGATCTGGCTGTATTTGGTGCTGTACACACCTCGATTGTGAAAAATGTGCTGTCATCTTGCTGATAAAATGCCTTTCTTTGCTTTTCTTAACCTTGACTTCATTAATGTAGAAGTACCGCGGGTGTGAAAAATTGCTTATTAATTGTGACAAGAGTTTTCAGATCCCAGCTGAGGTATATCAGGCATGTCTGCAGGTCTGGGAATCTCATTTTTGCCAGAGGGCAATGAGTGACAGAAACAGTCTGAAAGAATTCTACTTGTTCGTCCCTGAGACAACCAAAGGAACAAAAGATGGATGAAGAATGTAGACACTCAAAACTGCCTGCCAGTCCTGTGTCTGGAGTGGTACGAGAAAATGAGAGAGAGGGAGGAAAGAACAGATCATCTGCAGAAAAAGGAGAAGAGAGGACATGGGCAGAGATCCACCTTTTTCCATACGTTCTTAAAAACATGTAGTATTGGTGCGAATTGACCTTTTTAGCTGCTTTACACCATATCTCTACCAACTTCATCTCGGTCTCTCAATTTTGCATTGGCAGGAGTGATATTCTTAGTATATAAACACCCCAAACAAGGTAATTGCCTTTATTTTCTTTCTTCATTTCTTTCTTTCTATACATTAGACAAGAATGCCTTTAATACGGTGCTGCCATGAAGTCCTTACCCTGGGCATCAGCTACACGCCTGCTGACCCAACTAAACCCGATCATCACATCATAAAAAGGAGAGTTCCTCCCGCATGGAAACTGGCTGCCATTTCCCAAAACACACACGTGTTGGGGAGAATTGAAGGGCTGCCCATCACGGGCCATGCACAGCTACACTTTGCTTCAGAGCAGGAAAAAGAAGCGATACAGCTGGAAAACAACCCAAAACAGTAAGGGCATGAATAAAGCAAGTGAGACGCTTCCGTCTTTGTGCGGTTTGCCTGTAGCACTGCATTCTCTCTACTGACAACGTAGCCGCTATGTTTGGGGTTGGAGTATCCCAAGGCACTGGAGTTAAATCCCTAAGCCTGCATACGGCAGTGTGCTCGTGAGGATGGTGTTAGCTAAGGGTCTCAGACCCGCATTCACCCCCCAGTGCAGACTCTCTGGCCCACTTCACCTGGCCCGGTGAGTCACCTAGGCTCCTTCATGACTTACAGATGGAGGAAAACCCACAAAGCAATTCATCCCATCCCAACAGAGAATCTAAAGGTAGGGGTAAGTTACCAAATAGCTTAGATCCCCAGCTTACTCCCAGGTTTTGGTCTCCTAATTGTCCATTTTGCACGGGTGTTATTTTGTCCCCAGCTCTCCTGGAGGAAGAGCCAGCTTATTCCTTTGGAGATGAAATCTTGAGTGCTTGCGGGGAATATTTGACTGCAGGGATCCCTCCTCATAAGCAGTTTGGATAAGATTGCATCATGTTTGCCTTTCTTCAGCTCACACTGTCATCCAACACTGTCCTGGCAGGACTCATTTCCTCAAGCGCCTTCCCTACATCTAGTACTGCAGTCCCGGGAGATGGACATGCAGCAGTTACCTTTGGTGATGGTATATAAAACCACCACTGCCAGGGACCGTCACACAAGCTCCTCATCTCAGAGAACGGATCTGTCCATCTAGGCTCACAGGGGAGCAGTGGGAAGGCTTTAGGAGGATCAGCAGGACTTGAGAGGTCTGGTTTGTGTCCTCACCACAATATGGGCATCTACCAGCTTGTGTAAAAGCTCACCTCAGGCTTTTATAGACTGCTGCCAGGCTGGGCCAGCTTCCCTCAGTGGGGAGAAACACTCAATGCAAAAGAATTTAAAAGCTCAGGAAACCTCTGCAGAGAGAAAGTGCTCACAGCCAACCTGGCTTCATTTCTGGGTCTGAGCTACTGCCTGTCCTCAAATACCCTTGGCCAAGTCATTTAATCTCACTGTTCTTGATTGCTGAAGGCAACTAAAGCTGTCTCTATGATTGGGATGCCTAATCTGGATTGATTTCCATGAGGATTAGAAGTCCAATGTAGAGTCAGGTACCTAAATACTGGTCTTTTTATGATTCTTTGCCTTGGTTCCCAATTGCAAAGTGAGGAAGATGACATCCTCCCGTGCTTGCGATGTCTAGTGAGGAAGATGATCTCTTCTTGTGCTTATGATATCTACTCAGGCTGCGCTGGCTCTGAGACAGTGACTGTCTCTAATCAGATAGATCTTATCTCAACAGAACTTGAGAAAGCAAATAGGAATTAGACTGCTCTGTGCTATAAGGACTTCTTTCATCCTGAAGAAAGCTCTGATAGATGACAAACTCCTTCCCCACCAAGCTACCATCACAGCCCCTCCTTTGTTACATGGGCTGGTGGGCTCCTGCTTTGACGCCCAGCAGACAGCAAACCCTGTAACATCCCTGGGCGTACTGCTGATGGGACCACAGTTGGGATATCACTGGGATGGGATACCATCTCCAGCTTCAGCCTTCTCCAGATGAGGTGGCCAGCCTCATTAACAGCACAGGTCTTCCCTGAAGCACATACAGAGATGCTTACTCTTCCAGGGGACAAAGCCTGCTATATGCCTCTGCAAATTCTTTTAAGACAAGGCGAATCGCCCTCTGGCATTGTCCAGTCTCTCTTCGTTGCCTGTAGATGATTATCTTTGTAGATGGCCAACCCAGAGCGCGTGAACCCCACACCAGGTTGAGACATCTGCTCTGACGTGTAGAAACTACACAAGGAAGCCCCAGATATCCCATGTCCTGCTGGTTTGGAAGGGTTCCTTGCTGACTAAAAGGCAATTTAGTATCCCAGCTGGACTAACGTAGAAGCAAGGCCCAGAGCTACCTGGTTCGGGTCCTGACACGGGGGAGCTGCCCTGCCCTCGGTAACAACCCGTCTTCATCCATGGTTTATAAAGGGAGACTAGAGAGTCTTCAATTCAGGACACAAATATCTCCTGCTCTTGCCTAGTCTCTACACCTCCTCTCCAAAGCCTTTCCACCCCTCTGAGGTGGGTAAGCACTTCTGAGGGTGAGTTAAACTTGCAAAATGCAACCCAAAAGGAGACGAAACAGCTTGGGGCTGGGAGCCACAGTGTGTTGTAACCTCGAGAGTACAAGTCCTACAGCCCCACCCAGTGCCAACCATTCCCCTATATCCTTAGGGCTGCATGTTTTTCCACATACTGTTCAATTTATTATTTGCCAGTTCCAAGTATAGCAAATTCACAGAGTGAGAAAAATCTAATTTTGAGTTGGTTTTGGCTTCTTTCTTGCAGTTGGACTCATTTGGAACAAGGTCTTTGTACTTTATTACAGCAAATGCCCACAGGTTATTATTTCGGAGACCCATTAGGGAAAGGAGTCCAAGTAGAGGGGGGCGGTGGGCTGAAGGGGGGCCAGAAGAAAAGGTGCAAAGCTTCTGAAATGCATCGTTTTTCACCTTGCCATAAAAACAAATGGGAGAGAGAACCTGAGCTAATAAACACCCATTGAGAACAGGGTGATATTCCCCCCCCCCTTTGGCTTTGACCACTGGGGTTTTTTCACCTCTTTTTAAACACATGTAAATCATAGAGAGAAAAAAAAATATTCTATTCAAACTTACAAAGAAATACCTTGGGGACAAATTACTTTAAAAAAACAACAAAAAAAAAGGCAGCTGGTGAAAGTTGTGTATGGATATGCCCAGACCAGATAGACAAGCAGGTAGATAGGACTGGAAGTGTGGACCTGGATTTCAGATGTCCTCCTCTGCAAGGTGCTGTACAGGTACCACTCAGCCTACTTCGGGAGATGCCCATATAAGAGGCAGATCAGAAACAATACCAAGTTATTGATTTAATCAATAGGACAGTTTTTCTCTCAGTTTGCATGATTGTCTCCAAGTACAACGTGTCTCCAGTCTTTGTTTTTCTATACATCAGCATTACGAGTCAAGAACGCGGTACATGCCAATGAACTATTTCTTGATAATTTGGTAATGCTGTTATACACAGTATTATTAAACATATCTCTGTCAAAACACAAAATTTTTATCCGTTATGCCTCAATTTGAAGGTCGGATTGATCTTCAAAGCCAGAAACAATTACCTGGGCCTCTGTATAGTCAATGGTGAGCAATAACTCTATCAAAGCATAAGCCCCAGAAGAATGCCTCAGAGCTAGAGATCTAACTTTACATGTCTAAAATTACATGAGGAGGATACCGTACTTCTTAGTCATGTTCAGGTCATTACTTTTTGTAGAATGGATATCATGGATTAATTTAACTCAGAAATGGGACACTGCATCCATTGTTCAGTCAGGTCTCCACCCATAAATCCAAGAGAAGTTTGAGCTGGTAAAATCAATCATTTTATTTGGACAAAAATACTTGAGATGATGAAGTATGGGGCTTTTTTGGATGACTATAATTTACAGCTAGAAGGGTCAAAAATGTAAAAAGATCTTTTCTGCAACAGAAAATATTTTCTGAAGCTGCACTATTAAAGCTTTTGTGAAAAGCTATTTCCAATGAAATTTAATTTGTTCTTTTTTTCACATTTTAAATGACAAAAATAAGGGAAAAAAAAAGCTTTTTTTCCCTCAACACACTGCTTTTTCTCCTTTATTCTGGAAAGAAATAATACAAGGGAGCCAACACCAGACTTCTGACATTGTAATAAAAGAGTTGGTTTTTTGGAAAGAAAAATATTTTAAAATTTTCTATGAAAAAGAAACAAAAAATGAAAAAATAGAAGAAAAATAAAAAATATTAATCTCTTTCAGCAATTTTAATGAAAAATCTCATTTTTGGCCTACTCAGTTCTACATTCATTTCAATCAAGGGAGGCAATCAGCCAGAAAACCTGCACAAACATATCTCTAACCAACATCGTCCTGATGAACAGCATTATCAGTATACGTAAAATTATCTATTTTCTTAAACAGGAGGAGTTATTAGCAAAAATGAAAACCAGCTCCATGCACGGACAGAAAGGCATGTGTCTTTCCTTGTTCCAGCTTTACCCTGTCCATTAGCAGTCACGACCTGCCCTAACTCTACCCCATGGTGATACCAAGGGTGGGACTCATACCATGAGCTGTGGACTTCATCTCATCCAGTAGCAACTATATCAACAGGGTCAGATGAATCATGCCCTAAAAGTTCCTATTCCTCCCCATTGACCATAAAGGGACCCCAAAGTGATGATTTCTCTAGCGTTAGCTGAGATGAATGGGAGACGAGGGGCTGAGTCCAATGCAACAAATAACCATATGGTTACTTGTACTAAGAACAGATGGATCAGCGAGCGATTTACAGATGTAATAATGCTATATGATCCCAACCCCCTAATGAAGTAATATTATCCCCAGGTTGTAGATGAGGAAATTGAAGCATAGGGAAGAGTAGAGCCCAGTCCAATTTCTGGTGAAGGCCAATTATTTGTCTGTCATTACCCATGATGAGGAAAATCTGGGAATATAACACAGGCGTTCTGAGCCCCATCCTGACACAGGGAATTCCAGCCATAAACTGTAGGGTTACGCACGGGACCTGGAACTGACGGGGAAAGTCTCCTACGTGGCTGTGCAGCCTGCTGCATTACAGAAATCAGCTTAGCACACCCTTCAAACTCTTGTTTCGCTGCAGCTCTGGGGAGGATTTCTGATTCTCTCATGTCTTGCTGCCCATGGGTTCAGATTTTCGGAGAGATCCCAGAAAACAAAATAGTGAAAGGGTCAAGAGCGTTCGTGCTATTAAGTGTCACATCAGTGACTGTTCTGGGAGTATCTTGGTTTGCCCCTTTTCTTCCTTCACTACAGGACGTGCTCCCAAGTCACGGACTGCTGGACACCTCAGGGACAGTGGAGCCAATGCTTCCCAGAAGCACTGCAATTTCTGCACGTATGCTAGTTGAGTGCATTGCATTTTCCCAGGCAACGGCCTCCCAGTCCCAAGGGATCTCCAGAAACGGACATTATGCTGCAGCACACACTGCCAGCGTAACTCACTCAGCTGTTCCTGTTCACCATCTTTCTCAAGGAGAAGCTGGGAATCAGCAGCCCAGAGCTGGGTGAAGTGGTGGCTGCTTGTAGCTATCATCTTTCCCAAGGGCTTCAGAAGCCATTTCCTGGTCCAGGTAATCCCAAACCCGAGGGATCCCATCTCCAAAAGGACCCATCCAGCCCACAGCTTGTTCCCACAATATCCTTGAGAAAGAAGATTGTTGAGGGTGGGATTCAGGCTGGATGAATTGTCCTGGATGGCCCCAGACGGGTTAGGAGCCGAGTATCCGAACTGCAGAGCATGGAGACTCCTTACGCATCTGTGCAAGACGATGTATAAAAACATAAAGCTGCTAAAAGACACCAAAAGCACAGTCACAACGCCAAGCTACGCAGATAGCTCTACACGGATGAGCTGCATAGCGGGCTCTCCTCTTGCTGCAGCACCCAATAAAACACGGGCTCCTGCACCGAGGCCATGGTTTGACGGTGCAAGGCAGCAGCCCCCCGGGAGGGTCTAAACCACCACAGCTCCCTGGCACAAAGTAGCAAATCAATATAAGTGACCTGGCCTGGATGGAAAACATTTGGGTGGGTGAACTGCGCACAAGCTAATTTTTCATGTCGTCTGGCTCTTCGCGGTTGGTGGAGAATTGCCCTAAGGGCTGAGAAGCAGAACAAGCCGTGAGTCCCAGTCGATTGCTAATGTCATGCATGCGATGACCCAGGATGGGAAATACCTAACCGAGTTTATTAGGTATTTCCTAACCTGAGCCACCATTGTACTGCTGGGGCATTTGGCCATGGGGCGATCCACTGGTGGCAACTGGAACCACAGCCTTAGCTTCGTGGTCTGACTTTTCTGCCCACAGTGAGCTCTGTGCTGGCAAGCTACCTTCGTCCACCACTGCTGATACTCATTTCCCATCCTCACGGTTGCAGTGTGGGGTGTGGGTTGATGTTACGCTGAATCTGGTGTAAATTGCTCCTGTGAGCAGCGACCATCAGCCCTTTCCTTCTCCAGCTATGTGGTTTTGATGCTCTCAGTATGGATATTTCAGCAATCGTGCAGCCACATGGTTAAATCAGAGTAACTGGTGGATCGGACAGAAAACTGAGGAGGTTCACATCAGACCAGTTCATCGATTGCATTCACCTCTTGGCTGTGCAATTAGTAGGTCCAGCACAAGAGACAGGGAGGGAACATGTGGCTGGGGCCACGGGGAGGAGGGAGCAGGCCATTCCTTCCATTGCCAAATTAGGTGTGACATGAAACCTCTGTTTTCACAATGGTTTACATGGTCTAAGGCTGTGGGGATGCTTCTCCCCCCCCCTTCTCTTATTTCTAGCAGCTTCCCCATGCCAGCACTAATGCTCAGGTGGCTGCAGGATGCGCTGGATCAGGTTCTTCATGCGGATGGGAGATATTTTAAATTTTTTTCCTGGGCCAGGGTGCAGCTGGGTCAGTTCCTTCATCTAGCTCCCCCCACAACTGAAGCAGGTGCAGAGGTTGGGAGCGGCAAAGGGAGAGGAAGACCACTGATTTTACAGGCAGGACAGCCACAATGCTTTTAATCCTTTTTGCAAACTGTGCCCCAAGACACACGCCAGCTGAGGCTGGCTGCTCTGCATGGAGGCAGCGAGCAATGCACCCACCGTGGGGAGAACACGGGGACATGGGGGACATGCTGTGAAGGAGCTCAAGTCCTTGAATAACTGAGGCATGATGTGAAATATGCTTCGTTGTATGCTCTCATGTCTGTTGGCCCTTTTTGGACCAGGCTCCTTTCTTTACCCCGCTTCACATCTGTTGAAGGGCACTCAGAGCACAGAAGCTCTTGGTGCCATCTGCCAAGGTGGCACCACGTTTTTTCCAGGCTACCCTCCTCCGACACATCCACCACCCTGGCTGAACTGGATGCCAGACTATTCTGGGAGTGGTGTCCCCTGGATTCAAGCTGAACTAGGTTAGATTTTTATTTTTTTGGGGGTCATTCAGACAAATATAATGATATTCTCATCTGTTTAGCTCCAACATTATTATGGGCTTTTCAATGGATACCATACTGCACCCTCAGTTATAACATTAAACCAGCCAGCTCCAAACCACAGGATGATTGAAACATTCTGGTTCAGCTGTGTGTTCCAGCTCACGTCAAGCCAAGTTACTTTAAATGCATCAAAATTCATGGGATGCATAAAGAATGCAGGTCAAACACAGTCACAGAGATCGGTGGCTGATACGAGTGGCGTTTGAAGAATGCCACAGGGAGAGACGGTACCCCTTCTTGCTTTGTGATTTAAAATAAAATGAAATGAGATTTTAAAAAATAATAAATAAAAAAAAGATGTGAGGAGACAGATCTTAGTCCATACAATAGATCTGGAGTAAGTCCAGGTTACCTGGAAGGACCTGGCCTAACATATCTTTGACTCCTAAGTTTGCCTGTCTGGAATATGATGAGTCCATGACCTCCAAGATGATATTTGAAGAACTTCAATGCCCAGCAATGTCTGAAAGACAGGACCAAACAAGCCTACAGACCTGCAAGTGTCCCTGAAGCAGCATAATCAGGGGATGCATTGCTCTCCCCTCACAGCCTCTTAAAAAAAACAAGAGAAATGCAGTTCGATAAGGGACTGGAACCTACAGATCTAGGACCTTTGAAATAAGGGAGTACACAGACTAGGAGTATGAGACCACAGGACATGTTTTCTGAATGACTGGTTTTTATTTAAAATTCCCCAGTCGGAAAACTGTTACTAGAATATATCTATTTTCCTTAAGAGAAAACCTTAACCCACCAGTACTATGAAAGTGCTTCTTAAAATACTACAAGAAATACAGAGTTGTGTTTCATCACTGTTGAACATGTCAACTTTGGGTGAATGAAGCTTTTGAAAAGAGTACTAAAACCCAAATGCCACCCAATTTTTGGAAACTCATTCAGGATTTTTTCTGGAAACTCTTTTATAATAAATGTTTTGAGAGCACAGTTGTACATTTTAATTTCAGGTCACATATTTGTCTGTCAGGAAAGAACAAAATCGAATGATAGGAATAGTTGTGTATTAGTTACGCTGAAATAACTGAACAGTCTGGTTCTGTCTCCTGTTGAGCTCTCCGTCACTCTTTCTCTGGCTTGCTCTATTACAGTGTTTATTCTGATCAATCTGAGTGTATACAATCCTCTGCAGCTTTGCTGGATTCATTCAAGGCATCAGAAGTGATTTTCTGGCCAGTGTAAACAACAGTAACAGCAAGCTTCAACCCATTTGATGTGGTTTTAATATTTCAATAAACCCATAGATTTTGATTTTTTTAATAAGAGTGAGAAATTTAAAAGTGAGTGTAAATGTATATTGCGTTTGCAATAATAGCTGGGAATTAGTCTGACTGTATGACATCAGCCTGAAATATTAATTTTTCAGAATTCTGAGCTCCCTTTTGACTTTGAGGCCAAGTCTTTGAAATGCTGAGTGCATTGAACTTTGACTAGATCTGGATCCCTCGGGGGGACGTTTGCAACATTATCCTTTCTGCAGTGGTGCTGAGCTCACCGAGACAGAGATGCTCAGCGTCTGATCACTTCACCTACGACCTAGGTTTAGGACTGGTACGCACCCTCGGCTCTTCTGTAGTCAATGGGGAGAGACAGCTGCGACCAGAAGGCACGTCTTCCCTCTGCAAGGCAGGCTGAATTGCCCTCTGGAGCTGCTAATCTCTATCCAGGGACTATGCAATAACTCTAACGTGACCGCAGCTATCACGTAGATGCCTCAAATATATGTCAGCAGTGAGGCGGGATGAAGGCAGGCGTAAGGCAGAGCCATTTGCAATGTCAAGGATCGTTCCCCTTTATGCAGAACCTGGCACAGTAAGACCCTTCAGGCTTGCAGAAAGAGTGAACGCTTTTACTAAGAGCAGGAATTTACACCTCTGGAGATGGAGGTCTCAAAGCCATGCTGAAGCACCATCAGCCATGCATTTCACCTTCAGCACTTTTTCACCTCTGGCTCCATATTCTTTGCTCTTGGCCTCCCATCTCCCCCATCCCGCCCAGCTGCAGCTCGCGGTTATGAAGCCATGGAAGAGAGCTGGTGTGGAAATTATTTTCTCACGTACCTGGAGACCAGCATAATTTCGTATTAGAAGCTAAAATTAAAATCCTATTACAGTAAAAGTAACTGGAATCCCAGGGGGACAACACACCAGACATTAGCTGAAAACACCTCCCTGAGCATGCAAAGAAAATCATAAGGAGAATGGCATCTGTTACTAACATCTGAGTGCAAATTCTTTCCACCTGCCACAGGCAGAAAGTCAAACCCCCTTCATTTTCTGCCCAACGCTTGAGCCGGCTGCATAAAGGACACTGTAAACTTCATTAAGTGGCTTTCCACCGTGGCCTGTGTGGATGCTATTTCAGGCCCTGCCATCAGCCAGCACCGAGGAGGCACCTGGGGATGCTGGTCCAGCTGACCAGCTTGCATTTCCCGGCTAGTGTGAAGAACGATGGAATGCTTTCATTTCCTGAACAGAAACTGCAACACTTTGTATTTCTACAGATACACCAAAGCAGGCTAGAAAATCACTTATCAGGACAATCGCAGCCACTTATAGGAAAAGAAAAGCTTGATACAAAAGAGATGAACAGAGTCATTGGATAGCACCAGCAAGCGAAGAACATAAATACAATAATAAATAATAATATCGAGATCCTATCACGTCCCTTATCAACTATGAGCCTTAAAGCCATTTCTGAAGGTCAGTGACGTTAGCGCCACGTGACGTGCAGGGAAACTGAGGCACACAATGCTGGATGTGCATTGCCCAGCGAAGCTGGAAATACAGCCTGTATCTCTGAAGTCCTCGAGAAACCCTTCTGAAGGCAGAAATCAAGAAAGCAGAGCAAATCCAGGTCTCTCAGCCTGCTGCAGCACGTGCTCAGGCACAGTGCAGTTCTGCTGGACCAGTGCTGCTCAGCGACGCTGGGTCACCCACTAATTTCTTTCACGTGCCCTGCTATTTTTTCCTGACCTTGTTTTTGCTATTTAATTCCCAAACTTGGACTATCTCTTACGCAGATGTAGAGCACCCAAAGGAGTCCCTGTCTCCAGTTGGGAGCTCAGGTTCCCACACCTGTTTCTGCTGGATGGTGGAGGCAGTGGAGGGGGAGGGTTGGAGAGGGACTCCTTAAATTAGTCGGGAAATCAGAAATAAACCCAGCATCGATGGTGCCTTTGGTTGTGGCCTTCAGCTGGGATTTCAAGTTCAGTGGCATCACTGCTTGCTCCAGGGTAAGCACTACCCAGGCTGCAGGTTGCCATCTCCTGCACCGTCTGTGCAGCAAACAAGTAGAATAAATACACAAATAAATAGCGATCCTTTCTCAGCTCCTCTGGTAGCTTCTCCCTGCCTCCCGTGCCCTTGAAGCAAAACTGGGTAACTGGCATTAAGCAGACAAAACGTCCTGGAATCCTTCTGAGGAAAGGCTTTACATTCCTGCCCCAAGGGCTGGTAGGATTTGTCAGCAGCCAAATTCTGGCTGCAGCCTTTCCCTAACTGTCGCCTATGTGTCGTGCAACAGGGGAGGAGATGCACCGAGTGGTACCAAGATTTCGGTGTGTTTTTTCACTCCTGAGCACTACGCACAGGTCCCTGAGCCGGTCCCAGACCCCTGCCTGCCGCGGGAAGGGGGGCCCCAGAGCCGAACTGCCGCCGCGGTCCACGCAATCACACCTGTACGCTTAGGTTGGTCTAACCATGGTGACTAATCCCCTGGGAAGAAAGCAAGGAATTCATTTTTGGTTGGCCACAACACTGCTATATGAGATATATCACTGCTATATGAGATATATGAGATATATATATATATCTAAATATATCGCAACACAAGCTAATGCACCGTCTTGTGCCTCAGTTTCCCCATTTAGAATTCATCGACTGGTATTTCTCAGAATCACAGAATGGCTGAGGTTGGGAGGGACTGCTGGAGGTCAGCCTGTCCAAGCCCACCGCTCCAGCAGGGCCACCCAGAGGTGCCAGTTGCGCGGGACCATGCCCAGACAGCTTCTCAATACCTCCGAGGAGGGAGATTCCACAACCTCCCTGGGCAACCTGTGCCAGTGCTCAGTCAGCCTCCCGGTGAAAAAGTGTTTCTTGGCGTTCACATGGTACCTCATGTGTTTCAGTTCATGCCCGTTGCTTCTTGTCCTGGCATTGGGCACCTCTAAAAAGCACCTGGCTCCGTTCTCTTTGCACCCTCCCTTCAGGTGTCTCTATATATTAATAAGACCCCTCCAAGCCTTCTCTTCTCCAGGCTGAACAGTTCCAGCTCTCTCAGCCTTTCTTCGTATGTGAGGTGCCTCAGTCCCTTTGACATCTTCATGGTCCTTTGCTGGACTCTCTCCAGTATGTCCATGTCCCTCTTGTACCGGGGAGCCCAGAACTGGACACACTACTCCAGGTGTAGCCTCACCAGCACTGAGTAGAGGGGAAGATCACCTCCCTCGAGCAGCTGGCGATGGTTTCCCTAATGCAGCCCAGGATACTATTCACCTTCCTTGCTTCAAGGGCCCGTTGCTCATGTCCAACTTGGTGCCCACCAGGACCCCCAGGTCCTTTTCAGCCAAGCTGCTTTCCAGCTGGGTGTTCTCCAGCACGTCCCGGGTCCTGGGGTTCTTCCTCCCCAGGGCCAGGACTTTGCATTTCTCCTTGTTGAACTTCATGAGGTTCCTCTCAGCCCATTTCTCCAGGCTGTTGAGGTCCCACTGGATGGCAACACAACTCTCTGGAGTATCAGCCGCTCTTCCCAGTTCGGTGTCATCCGCACACTTGCAGAGGTTACACTCTGCCCCACCATCCAGGTGATTAATGAAGATGTTAAACAAGACTGGACCCAGTATTGACCTCTGGGGTTCACTTCTAGTTACTGGCCTCCTACTAGACTTTGTGTTGCTGCTGACCAGCCCCTGGGCCTGGCCATTCGGACAGTTTTCAGTCCACCTCACTGTCTGCTCATCCAGCCCATTTGCTTTAAAAAACCCACGATGTGACATTTACGGAAAGTGCTATATAAAAGCCAGGCATTGTTATTAAATCTCACCCTTAGTCAGCAAAACACTTAAACATGTGCTTAAGATTTAGGGTAAGCTTAAAGCGCATTGGGACTCAAATGCCTGATTAAGTGTCGTGCTGAAGCGAGAGGGATTGCTGAGCAGCGGTAACACGCTCCTCGGTCACCTACTGCACTTAATGCTTTTACATTAACTAAGTGCAACCTGGAACAAAGCTGAGCTGCTTGGCGGGGGGACGGGACTTGGCACTCAAGTGCCCACCTGCAGACCAGTCCTCAAATCACTGCTGTCCTCCCCCGCAGGGAGATTTTACCACTAAAGGGCAGGGCAAGTACAACTGTCCTGCTGTAACAGTCAGGGCTGACCCCAAAAAGCACGGAGAAATCCAGCTCAGCGGCCGTCAGGCAGAAAGTCCTCTATTCTTTAGAGGAGGCATCTCCGCCAAGTTCTTTGGAGGAGATTCTCTCCATCAATTTATTACAGAAGGAGCACAGGACCCTCAGCTTCCCACCTTTGAACCGGTCTTGGGAGTTATAGAAGCAGCAGAAAAATCTTGATTTTAAAAGAAATCAATGCCCAAACTTGCCTTTTTGGTCTTGAAATGTTTGTAATGTTGTTCTGAAGCCCAAGCTTCTCTGCAACCTGAATAATTGCAAATGGATTAAAAAATCAGATTCTCACTTCATCACCAAAATTTGGGAGCTGGAGTTTGAAGAGAAAAAATAAATTGCATGGTATTTGTGGTAAAACTGACAGATCTGAGAACACACTAACTCATATAGCCTGAAAAACTTTACAGCTGGATGGTGTAGAAGTCTCTCGCTTATAATAATTTTTAAAATGTCTGTTCTTGCTAAAGATTATTTCTAAACCAGTGTGTACTGAGAGCTGATCCATTTTATGCTTTCATTCAAACAGCATGCTGCTTTAATTTATATTTTTATGAACGCATAAAAGAAATATGTCTGTGTACTTTACAAAAGGATGTGAGTCCCTCTGAACAAAATACCTGAGCACTCCACAGTCCTCCAGCTTTTACCTGTCTGGGAAAAGGCAATCCAAGCTCTGGCTCTTGTGTCAATTACTGCTTTTATTTTGTTGTTTTGTGGGGTTTTTTAATAAATTCGTTTGAATGTTTGCTTGAACTAATTTTTTTCAGAGATCCTGAGCAGATCCCTGGAGCACAACAAAATCAGGCAGCCAAGGTCTGGTCATGCAAATCAGCGTGCAGGGTTTGGCCCCAAAGCTTTAAAAAGCATTGGCCTTTAATGATAAAGGAGACAACAAGTTAAACTGAAGTGTCTTCAGTGCAAATTCACCTTTACACCAAATAAGAAGAGTCACCTTGAACAGCTGAAGAAATGAAAGCAAAAAAAAGGAGTTTTTACATTAAACTTTGGCCTACTTATATATAAGTGTCTGTCTCAAAAAAAAAGAAATTCAATAAATAAATGCATGGAAGCATTTGACGGTGCCATTGCTTAGTGAGGACTGTGGAGACAGCAGGTTGACTTCAAACCCTGCTGTGCCCAGGGGATGCAGCAGTTTGCTCTTTCTAAAATGTTTCATTCTAGATTTCAAGATGGAAATGCTCCTTTTCTATAAAATAAAATAATAAAATAAAATAAAATGAAGAGAAAAGCAGGGTCCTAAAACCCCAGAGTATATAACATTCAGTAGGCTGGACAGCTTTCATCGATCTGCCAAAATACTCAGCAATACTTCCTCTCCATCCCAGTTTGCACCACCAGATCAAAGAAAATCAAATGCCCCCAAAACTTCCTGTTCAGCATAAAAAACAGTCCCAAGAATGGATTTTCCAGTGGCCTAACTGCTCCTCACTAAAGTCAAACGGGTCCTGGATGGCCTTCCTGCCATCCTGGACCAAAGCAGCAGCTTCTTTTGAAATAAAAGGGAAGCGTCTGCTACCAAAGCATGCAATGAACAGGACTTTTCCCTCTAAATATCCTTGTTGAAGTCTGAAGGTGTTCAAGCAGAGAGATCAGAATCTGGCCCCTGGTGAAGGGACAGCCCAGATCCTTTGGGTACAGAGAAGTGCTATAAGCTTAAAAAAAAAAAAGGCAAACCAATAAGCCTGGCCATCACGGTGCAAGACACCTTCAGAAATACAACGATCAATTTTTCTTCTCCTTTCTCCCTTTCCTTCCTGGGCATTGACTCCGGATGGTGGGAACTGCACACTCAGCCTCAAAAGGCCTGGAGGCAGCTGAAGTGAGAGATTCCCAGGACTAGTTCAGAGACACACTGACTTGGAGAAAGCCTCAGCTGGCTGCCAACCAGCTGTGGGAATTTCCCACCCGGCGTTACGGAGTGCAAGCTCACAGGTCAACCTCAGGCCCATAAAACATCCAGCAGAAATTACTTTGTCAGAGATTAATTGCATATAATAGTTTTGGAGCTACTGAAATCGAGATCTGCTGGTGTTTCCATAGTCTTTCCGATTGTATCCAGCCTCTGGGACCATCACAGTTTCAAATCTGCCGAACAGAGCATCTCTTTCCCCAGGAGCGCGTTGGTTGGGATGCGCAGAGCCGCATGGGCAGGACACCTGAGCAAGGACTTGACATGGCAGTACACATCCTATTTTGGAGCAGAATTAGGAAGCTGAACTGTCAAATGACAAATCTGAAATAATCTGTGGCCCTGTCCTGAGCAAGACAGGTGGGTCACGCCGAAGAAGAGAGAAGCCCTGTGAAATAAACCCAAACGTGCTCCAGCATGTTCCAGCATGTGGGAACACCATGACGGGTACTTGGCTTTATTCTCAGATTAACGTGTTTGATTTATACGTGTATGTGTGGTTTCATTGCACAGAGTTGCAAACACTTATCCAAACTGCCTTAGACCCTGAGACTGTTACTCCTTGCACCTACTGACAGCCAAGGAGGAGACGGCTGTAGATGTTTGGAGAAGGCCAAACGGAGATGGGGGAGATGAGAGCAAGGGAGCTGGGGAAAGAGTAGGGTATCTCCACTTCCCACTCCAAGGTGGGATGGGAAGAGTAACGGGATATGAGTATCAAGCAGAAGATTTTGCAAGAAGTAGATGTGGAAGGGGAGGGCAGCAGTCCTGGCAGGCTTCTCAGCCTGACCCAAAAAAATGGCCTTTTAGTGCCAGTCTCTCTCCATGACTCTCTCCCCGATTATAGAAGAAACACAGGATGACAATCCACGCACCTTGGTTTCGAAGACTAACAGGAGGAATCTTGGCTATATACCAGCCTTGAAAGAGAGCTTAGCAATACCCTAAAGTGATCCTTTTATCCACGAATCCCAGTGCAACAGGAACATCTAGTGTCCAAGGAAAAATTCCGCCTCTTTGAAATACCTCTTGAGAGCCCAATGAAACAAACTCTCACCTCTTCCACAGCTGCATCCACACAAACCCCAGCATGATCACTGGCCACTGAACACACAAACCTAGCTCACACACGAGCAGTGAATAATTTGAAGGCAAATATCAGCACTATGCTAATATGGCCAAGGACAAAAGAAGGAACTTCTGGATGAGGCGTTACGTGGAGATGTGGGTAGCTGCTCCAAGGTCTGCCTCCACCAACAACTTCCTAATAGCTCAGGTGAGATTATTCTTCATACTACAGTGACAACCAAAGCCCCATTGTGCTAGGTGGTTACAAACAAAAAGGTGATTTTATGTCCCAAAGCTTTACCAATATGTAACTTAAAGACAGGCTAAGGAGGAATTATAAGACCCAGTTGATTGTGGGAGAATCAAGGCACAGAGCATTTCCATACAGAGGGAAGATCCCACAGGAAATCTCTGATCAAGCTGTGACTGGATATAAATTTCTCGTAATTATCAACTTTACACCCAGAAATTCCTTCCTCTCCTGGGAACAGCCCTCCTCTTCATCAGGCTGTTTAGGAAGATTAGCTTGGGAGAGCGAGAGCACTGGATAGGAGACGCTCTATATAAAATGTCCAGTGTATGAAGCCACAGCCTGGAATTATAAACACGAATTAAAAAGAGGATTAAGCTATTGAGGACTGTAAAAATTATTTATGCTGTAAACTGTCCATAGGTATAGCAGGAACCAACTAGCCTTCAACAAAAGCAGGTGGGGAATGGCACACCTTTTCCACTGGCTGAGAAACAGGGCTTGAACTTGAAAATAAAAAAAATAATTAAAAAAATCTAAATCCAAAATGATTTACGCACTTTTAAGAAGAGTGAAAATCATTACCCTGTCATGTTTAAACAGGCAGTGGCACTGATGGCACCGGAGGCTTGAGTTTACAAACAGGTAGCATGTGATTTCGGCAGGAGCCCTTCAGCCTGTGGGAAGATACTGAACAAACCATCCCTTCAACATCCATGTCCACCTTCTCCTTCCCCCATTTCTCTTCTTTTCTCCCTCCTGTACTTCCTTCTACAAACTCTTGCCATGAATGGAAAAAGAGGCACTGGATTAAGAAACTGATCCTTACCTGATACATCAAGGATTTCGCTGGGACTCGACACCTCCCAAACAAGGTAAGATGAGCCAGGGCACATCTGCAGCTCCAAGGTAGTTACACGCACTTGCTTATCCCATCAAATGCAAATCTCCTAGTCTTCATCAAGAGGCATGAATGTATAAACAACGTTTAACCCTGGGTAAGAATATAAAAAAGAATGAACAGAGCAGCTGACCTGCTGAGAGCTTGCAACAGAGCACTCTCAGGTAGCTCCTCGGCTTGCTTTACCACCGGGCTGCAAGATCTGGCTCTTCCATTTCAGGAGAAAGAAGGGAAAAATGTGGCATGAAACCTGGGGTCTGATTGTCTTTTATTTCCACCCACAGTGCAGCAGGAAAAGGCTGGAATCTATTAAGTAGTTCAAAATTGAACTGGCTCCAGTTGTCAAGCTGAACACTTGATGTGTATGGAAAAAAAAAATTCACCGCAGTATCACTTCTAGCAGTTATGAAAGCACAGAGATACATGCATTATAAAGGCAGGCTCCTGAAAAGCTTGCATTCAGACAGCACACTGATTAGCAAGTAGCAAGATATCGATTACATTTAAAGTCAGTCTAGCATGACCAAGGAACGGGAGGAAAACTGTTCTCCTTGTGGTCTGTGGGATGGGATATTGGCTTTCTAACCAGGACCGTGATGCTCTAATTCTGGTTGGCATTGATATGCTGTAGGATTACCAATGAGTGAGCTGAAAATACTGGCTTGGCCAAGAGTGTCCAGAATTAGGCAGCTTCATGGGAAACCTCCCAGAGCCACAAGTCCCCTGAAACCACAGGCAGGAGCAAAGGTGACCAAGAGGCTTGGTGCATCCATCATCACTTGATGGCACTTTGATACCTTGATTCTTTCTTCCTATAAAATATCATTTCCAGTTCAGAATTGTTTCAGTTAAAGGTAAAGGCTTGGCAAACAGTCGTTCTAGAAATCGTGTGGTCTATTTAGGCAAATATGAATTTTGAGGCCTTACCGTGGTACATATCAATTTCTGTACCAGTTACCACCTCTATACAACACAGGCAGTGATTTTTATACAACTTTATGAATGCCGTGAGACGACTTAAAGCTGATACACCCTCTGGTATTCACCACGCAGCATAACCAGCAAGCCCGGTCAAAAACTCAGCCCAAACCCTGTGTTAAATACAGATGATTAAGACAGCGTATTAGAGGGGAAAAAAAGCAAGCCTCCAGTGTGGTTTGCTTCTTACACAGAAGTTACAAGGAAAAGAATGGAGGCAGCCCAAGAGGTTCATTTCCTAAAGGAGAATTCAAGTCCTGGAAACCATTTCACTGAACATGGATTCCTTTCCCAGCCTCTGGCGTTCAGCAGCTTGGCAACACAAGGAGGGCTAAATGGAGATGCCGTCATGGAAGGCAGCCCTTGGCAGCGCTGCATACCTGCAATTACCCGCTCCTGTCCCTGCGTCCTCACGGCTGCAAACAACATTCACCGCTGTACAAAGCGTCGCCTTAAAAACATGTGCCATATGGAAGAAATCAGAACATTTCCGAATAGGTCCTTCTTTCTCAAAGGGACTAAAGCAGTGCCTGTAGACATGCACTGAAGCTCGCCGAAATACACGCTCCTTGTCTGAACTAGAAGCAAAACGTTAAGCAGCAAGTGTTTTACAAGCCTAGGATAAACACTACACAATGATGAAAAGCCTCATGAGCCTCTTCCAGTGTTAGAAGACGGTTCTGCTCCTAACCCTATGCTTCAGAGGCTTAAGTGCAGTTTGTGGCTTAGTCCTTGCAGGCAGATCCTTAAATCTGTCGACAGTCTGGTGTCTCTGCTTCCACCACCCACGAGACGGGGGGACCAGTAACTCGCATTCAGAGGGACGTTCCAGTGGGTTCAACGTTCATTCATAGTATCTAGAACTGCTGGGTTTGCTCCCCTAATTACAAAAGTAGCTCCACACTAGGATGGGCACATTTAACATAAATTAGGATCAAGATTATTAGCTTTTTTAGGGTACTGAAGAGATGAGGAACAGCGGTACTGCCATGTTACAGATAAGCAATTGAACCACCAAGAGGAAAGATCCTCGTTTTCAGCTGATACAAAGGGAGCGCTCCCAAAGTGAGCATGAACCCCAAGAGAGGGGATCTGAATTAAATCCCAAGCAATATGCACGGCTGACAGCCTGTAGCAGTGCCAGAAATGAAACCCGGTCAGACTAAGGGCAAACCTTCCACCTCAAGTTTTTCTTCTCCTCTCTGAAGCAGTCCCATCCCACCCAGCACAGCAAATTCCTTCTTCCAGAAATCCCAACCACTGTTTCCCCCCCTCCATCCCAATATAACCCGGTCCCCCAAAGCTCGTTCTTTGCCGTCAGCTCCTGAATAAATTCTCAACCAGCAAAACAAGGGTCGACACCCAAATCCACACCATCCTTTTGAGAGGCAAAAGCCCCACTGCTCTCCCTCTTCCTTACTTCTGCCTCCCGCCATGAGCATCCTTACGGCTCAAGGGTTTAGCTGTCACATAAAAAGCCAGGGCAGTTCTTGCTCCATGTTTTTTTTTTTTCCTCTAAGCTGCACCAAATCCACAGCGCTAAGCAGGAAAGCTGAGAGCAGCGGAGGACACGGATAACACCCAGGCAGGCACCTTCTGGAAATCAGACAGCTTAAGGCTTAACTACATAGTAGGAGCTGCACCAGGCTGGTATGGTCAAGGTGCACCGCCTGCTATAAGGCAATAGCTTATGACACCATCATCTGTTTGCCTCTCTTCAGCTCCTACTCCTCCCAGCCTGAATGATCCAGGACCTAATTAAACTCTTAGGAAACAATCAAAAAATGCCAGAATCCTGAACTCAGGTTTCTTAATTTCAAAATACTTTAACCCCTCTGCTGCCAAACCATAAAAAGGTTAAAATCTGCTGGTTTAAAATTAAACCACTTGACAGAAGCCAGGCTGGACCTTTAAAGCAATTAAGCAAACACTTTTCCACTTCAAACAGGAGGCAGCTTGAATCCAGGGTGCTTGTTTTGTCTTCAGCGTGCCCTGGTTCGCACGCAGCCGGCCCCACGCGCCGTATTTACCTCGACAAGGCAAAATGCTCGCCGGTGACAGCACGGGCTCGCTGGGCTGAGCGAGTACATGCTGCACCTCTTCCTCAGGGATGAGGCTGGTGGGCAAAGCCCAAACCAGCACGCTTCCCACTGGGTCCACAATGGACAGCCCAAGCAGCCGCATGCCCAGCTGAAAGTCGCAAACACACGAGCCCGGGGCAGTAGGTGAGCCAAGTGCTGTTCACTCTGAAAAGCCCAGCTGTTAAACCTACGACTAGGATCATTACAAAATTATTTTTCCCCTCTACCAGGCTGAGGTTTGACATTGCTCACACACAGCGAGCACAGGCAAGGGATACTGCTGCTATGGTTTGCCATGTTAAAAAGTAAATACAGCCAATCTCTCTCCCAAACGCTCTTCCCAGAGGCAGGCTTCAACACTTGCAAGTAGCTTTGCTCCATTTCCCTCTGTGAAGAGCATACCAGTGGTTTCAAAGCACTGGCTTTGGAAACACAGACAGCTATTATGAGGCTTTGGTTAAATTAATTAATTGCCTGAAAAAAGCTCCTTACACCACTTGTCTGAGGATTGCAAAGTGCCATGTTTATTACCAGTGTTTCAATGATTCCACAGGAGACATTCAAACTCCTGTGCAGAAATACATTTAAGCTCCAGTCAGGCTCGCTCATCGCTGCCATGAACACACATCGGATTATGAACCTACCATATGATACAGTACAATCTAGTCCTGTTTTGCAGGGGCTGAGAAGCCTGCCCAGGTAAAACCTTTTTATTTTTTAGGTTAGAATCCCTTTTATCAGTTTCTTCTCCTTATGTCTCCTAATGAGAAAGCCCCCTCTTTTCACACTGTAGTAAAAGACCAGCAAAGAACAAACTGCATATAAAAGGCAAAAGTTATGAAGCATGAAGAAGTATGTCTCCAAGCCTCATGTAGGTAATGATTATGTCAGTGAAGAACAAAGCACACGGACACTCTCTGGCACATGTTACCTGCTGCGTCTTCCCCCATGCAGCATTGGTCCAGATCCGCGACGTTATTTGGAAAATAACGGCACTTGGGTTTAGGGTAGAAGGGAACATAGGCGGCTTTAAGCACTTCTGGCAATAACAGAAGCTGTATTATTACCTAATAAAAGAAGACTCGACCAGAGTAAAATCCTCATACTTTTGTACTGAGAAGCTGTTCAAATCATGACATGTCCAAGCGCTTTAGTCCACTCTCTAAGAGCTGGAGCAGCTCCTGTGCAATAGGCTCCAGGACAGAGTACCAGCTGCCACATACACTGCGCTGACATTCGCCCACTTCATTGTGCAGCTGAGGATAGCTGACATTTCACATTGACAATATTCCACCAGTTAATATTTTCCCTCTTTAATAAAAAATAAAAATAATAAAATAATAATAATAAAAAAAAGGCAAGCCTATCCTAAAACCCAACCCCACAAGAAGTGCTATATTAAATTCCGTTCCACAGGATGACAAGGGGGTGGATGGAGTAATTTTTACTGCAACTTCTCAGCCAAGTAAATACAAGAGAGAAGATCGCTATTCCAAGGTATTTAATAAGAAGAAATTACAGATTGAAAGTCCTCCGGGCACATGAAATTCAGCTAATGCACAGCTCCAGAATGGGTCACTTCTTACAAACAGCGTTACAATTTTTTGCTTTAGTGTGGACATGTTGGCCTAACACAAACCACTAAATACTGAATCAGATGCAACAGCTAGCACTAAAAACCACAACAATAAAAAGTATGGCACACAGAATGCTAAACTGAGCGACCTGTAATTAGTATTTACTTTTGGCAATCCTGGTTTGGACTAATTCAGTTCAGTGATTCGTTCCCAGTCAGCACCAGGTTCAGTTAACATACGTTTTGTGCAAAGTATACTTTTAAATCCACGAAATCATTAGTTTTGTAAACATATCTTCCTTTCACAGTAAAACAACAGTGATTTGGGCATTGGAAACAAACAAGAGAACCCCAGACAATATTTTATTTCACAGTACATAGTGTATGTATATATATTCACCATATTCAGCAAGCAGGTAAAGTGCATGCCAGTAACAACTTGGACTGTAAATTAAGAACTTGCAGTGCAGAAGTACACTTTACTCCAATACTAACAAACTAATATGAAGTAATACAAAACAAGGTAGAGTAAGATCTTGAAAACAACATACTGCTGCACCAAAAGAAGCATGACCAGCAGGTCAAGGGAGGTGATTCTCCCCCTCTACTCCGCTCTCATGAGACCCCACCTGCAGTCCTGCATCCAGCTCGGGGGTCCCCAAAATAAGAAGGCCATGGACCTGTTGGAGAGAGTCCAGAGGAGGCCACGAAG
>JANZLQ010000078.1:43274251-43303085 GCA_026212715.1 Elanus axillaris
CTGTGCGGGTGGTGAGGCCCTGGAACAGGTTGTCCAGAGAAGCTGTGGCTGCCCCATCCCTGGCAGTGTCCAAGGCCGGGCTGGACGGGGCTTGGAGCAACCTGGTCTGGTGGAAGGTGTCCCTGCCCACGGCCGGGGGGTTGGAGCTGGGTGATCTTTAAGGTCCCTTCCAACCCAAACCATTCTAAGATTCTATGGTTCTATACTCTATGTGATTTACTGTACCTTTCTTTAAAAGGTAGGCTCAATTACTCTGGAACAGAAAAATTTCACATCAACTATCAGTGGAATAATCAGTTCAAAGCTTCACTAGTTAAAAATATTGCACCGAAAGTACTGCATTTGAAAGCAATACATGAAAAAAAAATTAATATAAAAACACTTTTAAAAAAAAAGATACATATTACAACAGCTACTTTGAACTAAAATAGCTGGTAAACTGTAGGAATTGATGAAATGTGAGTTCTCTGTCACAGGTGAGTGATAGTTATATGGATTACCTGGAATCTCTCCTATATAATATCAAGTAAGTTAGATGGGGAAAAGGTCTCCACCGTCCTGTAGCCTCGATGGAGCCAACTATAAACTCAATAAACTGTATTAGATAACAACTGACAGTATTCCCTTTTATTTTAGAAATACAGGTCTATGAGAAGTCTTGAAATCCATCACCACCAGGTAGTGCACATAAATAAAAGCCACAGGATTGATGGATGTACCACGACTGTCAAACGTTATACAGATGTCTACAGCTCCAACCATAGGCCCCTCAGCCTATGAATATGGAGTAGACACAAAACCCACAGAATGCTCTACACAACTCATGAAGTTCCCATTTAGAGAGTCAGAGACAAACAGTAGGGAGATCCTTCGAAAATGAAACACAAAAAAGCAAAGCGACAAGAGACCTTCCACTAACATCCATCAGAAGTGTGGCAGCCCAGATCCAACATGGTATTTTGGGACCACACTAAGTAAACGCTATGTTCATGACACTCTGAGGACACTGCATCCCATGTCAAACTATTACAAAAAACGTAAAACTACTTTAAGTGAGGGATACAAACAGTGAACTCCAAGAACTGAATAAATTCACCGTGAAGAAAATCACTTTCTCCAAGATCAATTCCTTCACTACGTATGCAGTTTAAAGGGAAAGGATAAAACACACAAAAATGTGTAGATGATCAATGAAGATCAGCAGTCCCTTTTTGGACAGCAGAAGCATGTTTTAAACTTCAACACTTACTTTTCATAAGAGTCTTAAGTAAGCAAAACATTTATCGAATGGCAAAAAAAATATCTGCTCAATAAATAGATGTCTCTACCAATACACACACATTAACTAACCACCTTCTCTTGATTTCCCAGGACATGGCAACAGACAGCTGTGGCCACTACGTCTTCATTACTCTTATAAAATTTCTGGGTACATTAAAAGCATGATTGAAACCTATTAAAACTATTTGCTCAGGGAACACAAGGTTTTATCACCATCATTTGCTCACCTCAGCATTAACTTACAAAAAAAAGCCTCAATGACTTGCAGTTGGACATCTGGCCCTTAGTTCAGCTATTAACTATTTTAAAGAAAGACCTTGAGAGAGCATTAATAGGCTGTAATCATCTAAAGTAGTCTCACATGCAGTTCATTTCTCCTTCACTTCTTCGTTGCAGTAAAAAAAAAAAACTAAACCTTTCAAAAGCAGCAACATAAAAAAGCACATAAAAGTCGATTCAGATTGTATCACACCCCTTCATATTTACAGATTTTCTGTAGTAAAGAATCCACTATCATTGTTTCACTGCAATTAAAAGTCTTGACTTTTTTAATCCTGAAACAGCCTTCAAACACCATCCAAGTCTGGAAACATTTTCAAAACCCTCAGGAACTCGACAACAGCAGCATCATATTCCAGACAATATTGCAAACACCTCCCACACAATCAAAGTGTCTATTAAAGAAACAGTCTTGAAAAACACAGTTCCCCGATCCTCCTCTTCACGATACCATCCCCACTGGCTCCGCCAAGCGCTACGTTAGTTTCTTTATTCTGCGATTCTGCTTGTCAATATTCAGCGTTGCACGGTCTACGGAAGTAGCGATGGAATCGAGAGCTTCGTCCTGTCTCTCCAGCTCGGCTTCTGTCTCCAAGGCAAGGCCCTTCAGTTTCTTTAGTATCTGTCAGAAGAAAAGACTGAGAGCTTTCAGCAATCAACGAGCCAGTTCTTTGAGAAATGTAATAGACCCAGGGCAATTAGTTATTTCATTGCTTTAGGTGACCAGTCATTTGTTGGAGTCTGCGCTGAAGCACGCTGGTGAAAAGACACAGGTCTTGCTCCAGTAAGCTGAATTGAGATGAACTAAGCAATGAACTAAAGACCAGAAAAATCCAATCTGAAATGCTAGGGTTATATGGTTGGGGAATAAATTAGAAGTAAAAATCAGTGTAAACATCAGCTTTTTGCTGGCTCTGTTACTATCTCCTCGCTACGTCTGCATCTTAGAGCAGGAGCTTGCCCTGAGATGTTGCGCACATTGAGAGCCGATGCAGACAGAGAACACAGCTGGTGCAAAGCCAGAAGGGGATCACATGGCCGAAGGCGTAGCAAGGTTAGGCAGGGACCAGGTCAAAGGACAGAAACGTTGTTTTACTACAAACCACTAAAGAAAGAAGTGTCATTGGATGGAGCAGAAGGGAAAAAGTGAGACTTGGGCAACTAAACAAGTAATTTTCAAGGAACTAGAGGGTGGTGTGATATGAACAGACGTCAAGGCAGCCAAGAGGCTCAGGCTGTACCCGAGATGAGAAACAACAGATGCACTGGCTACAGCTCTATTCCAGGCTGCAAGCATTATATTACATATCAACCGGTTTACACTACACTTAGCAAATTACTGTTCATATGTGGGACTGTAAGCAAACACCCTGAGCTACTCCAAGATTGTGAGGAGACCCTGTTGTCTGAAAAAGCCTATAGGTACTGGTCCCAACAGGGCAGAACCCTCTAAAAAATGAAAGGAGAAAGCCAGGCTGATGCATTCTTAAGGCTAGGATACATCCATAACGATACCGTACACGGACTTATGGGGCCTACTCAACTTTAATTTTCATCAGTTCACACAACCAAGTCCAAGAGCAGAGATCCAAACAACACAAGAAAAATCTGTCTTAGTTCCTTACCCTGTAACACTGGCTCCTTTTAGCAGCAGTGCAAGGCATGAGTCATATCACTGCCTTTTCTTCCCTCTTGTGGCTACTCCCTTAATAAGCCTGGTTGTATGAACTGAAAGCACCTGCCCGACAGACAAGCCTTGGCTGCCTTCCCTCGGATGTATCAGAGGGAGATTTGGAAGCACCATACCATACTGACTGGAAAACCAGTTTCTCAGTTCCTTCAGATCATAAAGGGGTTGTCTCTACTGACCTACATGATCTGCTTCCTTAGGCATCCACAGATGATGAGGATATCCTCACGCTATCTGCTTAATAGTAGTAGCTTATCCAATCAATTGCAATAATAGTCTCTGAGAAAGCAAATTATGCCAGCACTATCCCACACTGTCAACTGCTGTGGTACGTGAGGATCCAGGTTATGCTACTGAAGATACCAGAACTGCAGCCTGTCTAACAAAATAAAGCGGTGGCTTTTGGCAAAACAGGGGAAAAGAATTGTACTCTATACCTGTTTTTTTTTTGTTCTTGTCTTTTCACAGCAACTGGTGAACTCTGTTTTGTTGTTTTCCTTTTAGAATACATATAATCAGCCCCAAGAAAGCTGCTATGAAACAATCAGCAGCCCCTTTATCCGCATGTGGGACTGAATTCCACAGCAGTCCCATCGTTTGCAGCTATGCAAGTTACTGGTTTGAGAAAAGCAGTGAGAAATATCATATCTAGCTGGAATGGCAGGGGAATTTTACGCAGACAAAATGCTTTGACTAAAGCTGGACGTCAGCCACAGTAGTGAGATTTATCTCGTAAAATATCCCTCAGCTCTTTCCATAAATCACAAGCAGCTAGAAATACGGCTCTGCGAATAACTGGTTTTGCAATTTGGCTGCCAAAGCAAAAAATACAAAACAAACCATGGATCAAGCTTAATCTACTTTTTTCTCTTCTTACCAAACCTACAAGTTAAAACCTCCTCTGTTTCCATCCCAACTGAAACGCTTCAGGTTCTGTCACTGTAGCAGGAAAGCAAGGCTTTTTTCCCCAAACTGGAGGCGGTTGATGTGTGTAGGATATGCACCAAAAAGAAAAATTACATGATGAGATCTATCATGTGTATGATTCAGGACATGGGTCTGAAGTAAGGTCTTGACTCTCCTGAGGAAGTAACTTTCCTACTTGGAAATGGGAAGGAACTTCAGAGGTAGCTTTCCCTCAGTCCTTTCTTTGAGCTTCTTCTGCATACATTTTATATATAGAAACATACATATAAATACATAAAGTAGCCAGTGCTACATGAAATGACTCCTACCATTCATAAAGTCACAGTATAATTAAGATTCAAAAAGGCCTCTGAAGGTCTTCTGGTCCACTCCACCCAACTAAGAGCAAGGCCAGCTTCAATGTCCAGCTGAGACAAGATTATTGGAGTGGAGGCTGAAACCCTGTAAACTTTTAATTCTTTATACTAGTTTAAGACAGAAGAGACCTCGCTCTTTCAGTATATCCTAAAGGATGGCAGTGAAAGACATGTGCTTTGTCATTTGCAGATGATTGAAAGATGGTTCACACTGACATTTTTTCAGCAAGTTTACTGAAGAATTTATCTAAGGGCATCCCAAAATTAGTTTTCCAGTGCAGCAGATCAAAAGCAGCAGCAGCAGCTGACAATGCTTTCTAGATTATGGCTTGACACATGCTCCTGAATGGGCCCTCTGGCCATTCAACCCCTCCTTCTGCTGCAGCAAGGCACACACTATTGGAAGTTTATCACCAAGCTCCCTTAGCAGTGTGGTAGGTTGAGCTTTCCTGAGCCACATCCTCACCCAGCACATCGCAGTTTGTGAAATCCATTAAGCCAGCACATAAGGTAAAGGTGGTGACACGCAGTGCAAGCCTCCAAGAGAGCTATGCAGCAAAGCAGGGGCTGGCACGAGAGGATGCAGAAAGGAAGTAGGGACACTCCTCCTTCCCCAATTGTCCAAGAGGCACCCAATTTATTTGTAAATCAAAACTGTGCCAAAAAAAAGGCCCAGGTTTGCCATGAAAAGCCGTTTATTTTTAGTTTCAAACCAAATTACTTTTGATAGGCTTTGCATTCATTAGAGCATACTTCACATTTAAAATACAGAAAAAGACACAATTGTTGAGAACAGAAAAGCTTTTAAAAATACGAAAGCAGTAAAATGGAAACTCAGTCAGCTACAGGGCTCTGCTCAGTTCACCTGCCAATTAGGCTCTGCCTTGAAACACAGCAGGCAATGATGATGTGGTTACTCACACACAAAAATAAAAGGCAAGTGGCTCACTTTCATCTGTTAATTCTCTTTCCCTAAGAGAGTCTGGTAATAAATCCCTTAACCCTTTGTCTGTCAGCATCTTCAACTGTTCAAGCTGAGTGCTGCTACTCGATCCAATGGGATCTGAAACGGTTAAGATGCTTTTCCAGCACAGACCACAGAGCTTGTTGGAAAGAGTTACTGGAATCTGAAATCTGGCCAAAGCTGGTCACTATTTTTGCAAAGCAAAATGATGGCAAGATGTCTAGTTATCACTGCTCCAGTTCTGTCAGCTGCTCAGAGCAGCAGTGTCTTCTGTGCCAGCATGTAATTTGGACGGTGAACCAAGACATGAAAACTCAGCATGAAACTCTATCTGTTACACAAAGCCAAACAGCAGGTATGAAGCCATCAAAGACACATTTTAAAGGAACATTTCCTCAGGCACTGGTCAATCTCACATTGAGACAGCCTCAGATTTATGCCACCAGATTATAATTTGGAAAGTCTGATTTATCTTTGTGGCTCTGCCACAGATTTTCTGTGCAACTTCAGGCAAGTTACTTAATATTCCCACGCAGAGTTCTTGCTGTAAAAAAACAAGGAAGCAAATTTGTCACTGCTCTCCAAATACACCCTGTGTCAAGTCTTTAACTACAGCAGTCCTGGGCCTTTCTGGGAGAAGAGGTGTCCATCTAAGCTATGTACCCAAAATTCTTGTACAGACCATGGGGACCTAGACAATGCAGTGCAGTTTACGTCATGATTCATCTGCTCTATTTTATGTACCTGCTTAAGGAGGAGTTTAAGCTCTGCCCGCTCCTCTCTGCTTTGGCTCATGTGGGAGCCAGCTTAGCTGGAGACAGTCAAAACAGACACAAATGGAATGACAGGAGGGGACTCCAAGCCCATCAACCTGCTCAGGTCTTAGCTCTGTTACTTCATCATTTTGCCACACCACCTGAAGACCTAAACTCAAAGCGCCGGGCACTGTACACAGACTGTATCCTAAAAATTTTACAATGGAGACCTCAGTTTGGATTAGGTCCCGAGATGCCATCATAATAATGCAGTTTAGCTAAAGCTAATGAATTATATCATCTATTATCATAACACACTGAGTATCCAGCAGTAAAAATAAGACACAGAAAGTGTCATTTGCAGGAAGTATTGCCAATTGTAGTTTGAACTCCCCGAAATCCTCCCTGAGATCCACTCCATTATCCTTGTGCAACTGAGGTCTGAATGCTAAAGCAGAGCATGCATAACCAGAAATGGCTCTTGAATGCAGCTTCCCCACCCAAATTCACCTGTTATTAGGAAACAAAGAAGTGCCATTTGGAGCACCCTGAACTAGGGTGTAAACACAGGTTTTGACAACAATAACTTGTCATGATTTAATACAGTGCTTCACCTCTATGCTGAACATATCACAGCTGAGCAAGAAGCAGGGACAACACCTAAAATATTGCAATGTGCTTAAACCCACAATAGGGATTGAATGATCTTGCACTGAAAATATTAGAGAAGCCTGTCCACATCCTCTCCTGCTGCACCTGGAAACAGGGAGGCAGACAGCAGAGAGCAGAAACATGTTAAACGACAGCAACACAATTTACTAGAGGACATTTGTCAATGCCTCATGAGACAAGTGCAACTTGCCGTAACAAAAATCTATGGATTTAACATTGCTTCAACATGCTTCCTATTTGGGATTGCTGCTATCAGCCTGTGCCTGTAGCTATGCAAAGCACAGAACTTCCTTCTGCTTGATCCAAAGTTGTATTTGGTTTATGAATACCCAAACTCTACACCAGCCACTAGCAAAAGTGCTTCTGCCTGCTCTAAAAAATCAGGCTGTCTATTGTAGCACAAAACTTCTGAGCACAGAAAACACTGGAATAGGCAAGTTTGATGGGACAGTGAGTCCCTTGTAACTGAAGCACACAAAAGAAAACAAATTTTAAAGCATCAGCTCTTTTGAGCCAGTGGCTATTCAGACAGTATGGAAGGCTCGCTGCTCACTATCTTATTCTTAGTGGCTGATTTCTCCCATTAATTTATCTTGGACAGAAGTCCAATGTGATTTACCTTCTCAGGGAGCACTAAGCACCCATGGTGCCATTAACGTACAAATGGCCTTGTTGGGAAAAAAAAATAATACTCAAGCAGCTCCACAGGCTTAACTAGCGCCTTTTATTTTGGTACCATTAAATACTTAAGTTACACACAAGCAAATACAAAGCGTTAGTTGTGAGGACCTCGGTTCCCTCCCTGTATTGTGCCTTCCAGAAAATAAAT
Organism: Elanus axillaris; assembly: GCA_026212715.1. NCBI lineage: Eukaryota > Metazoa > Chordata > Aves > Accipitriformes > Accipitridae > Elanus > Elanus axillaris. The sequence continues at coordinate 43,282,005 of JANZLQ010000078.1, forward strand.
CCAGGGTATGGCCATTACACGTGTGTGTTAAGATCAGTTGTCAGTTGATCGCTACAGGCCATGGAACAAGGCCATCCCATGAGCAAATTTGGTATTTAGCACTTGGAATGAACGGTTCCTCAACAAAACGCTTTTTCTCTGACCTAACGGTTGTGATTTCCTGAGATGAGGGCATAATAAAAGGGTAAATAAACACTGAAGAGATTCTGGAAGTAGCAAAGGACTGAAATGGAACTATCTAGACCCAAGAAGACATCGAGGAAGCAAACATCACAAAGATATGCACTGGGATGTGTTTTTTTCCCCCCAATGTTACAAAATTAACTTCTTTAATAGTATCTCTGTCTTCATGGCGTACACGATCTGCCCACAGTAAATATCAGGGCAACAGTTCTTTGGCAGGAACAGGTTTGGAAATTAGAAAGCACTGGTTTGGCAAAATAAATTCAAATTTAGTGAATTCCCCCCCTCGACCACAGCCCTTAAGCTAATATTATCATATCCCCTCCCACACCCGGTGCCATTATGTCAGCCACAGCGAGGCGGTAGGCAGAGGCTCAGCCAGAGACCACAGGAACTTTGTAGGCTCCTTTCTCCATCTCTATAGCACAGCTAAGTAACACAGCTCACACTGTCACAAACTCTGTGTTTTTAACATAAACGTCCCTTCATGAAATCTTGGTGAAGATCGCATCTGCAGATGCTCAGGGCTTGCAGCTCTAATGGAAGGAATTCAGTATCATTCAACAATTCCTGCTGCAAAACATCGACTGTTATTATTGCAAGTACTTTGTTTTTGAGCAACAACTCTCTGTTCATCACAGGTTCCTCTTATTTCTCCAACTTCAAAAGTTCTGCTGGACTTACCCACATCACAAGTAATGAGTGGGACAGCTGAGCTCTTCTGGGCTTTGTGATTTTGTTGTGGTTTTTTTTTTTTTTAAAAAACAAGTGCTTGCATTACAGATAATCAAAGAATAAAAGTTCATAATCCTCAAGAGAAGAAACTGCTCAGAAAAACACTGTAGTTATCAACATAAGGACTTGAAATACCTTTAATTCATTCATGGAAGTCTGATGCCACAAGTATCCTTGTCTTCAATGCATGTTAATGCTTTGCACTTGTAACTGTTTTTCCCTTTTACTCTCTACGTGCTTTGCAAAACATGCTTAACCATCATCCTGCTCATTCCCAAAGTGGGAGCTGAACTGAAGCAGTGCAAAGAAGTTCTCTGGGAGCAACCACATTAATGAAAGACAAGCCCTTGCTGCAGGCTAAGAACAACTATGTGACTGTGTACCGCTCACTGATGAGACATGTTTGGAGCCTCAACCTCCATACCTTTCTAATTCCTTTTTACTGGTAGGAACCCAGCCTTTTAATCATGCTTTCCTTCACTTCCACATCTTTACACTTACCCTCTAAATCTCATCACGTTCTCTCCTAACAGAACTGAAAGATCCTTAGCTATTTCACTTTGCTTTGTGCTTTAGAGCAATGAGAAAAAGCAGTGCTTGGATGACTGGGAACAGCTGGAGAGACACCAGTCTGTACAAGATGAGAGGCGTCATTCCCAATTCACAAGACTTGTTGGAAGATGCTGAACTCCCCACGCTCTGCTTCTCCAGTCACAGCCAACCACTTTGACAATATCAAGCACTAACAAAGTTTGGTGTTCAAAAACTGGCCCTAGGGAACCAATTCCTAGAGACCCTTTTCTGCAAGGTGTAACAAAATGTGTCTTCAATAGTAGTCCATGACCAACAACCTTCATACCATATTTAGCTTTTTTGTGTACATCTACAAATCAGAAATATAGAGCTCAAAAGCTGGCATTTAGGGAAGGAACAACTAGCCTTTCTGAATACATAACAGTTGTACAAAGTGTATACATCCATGAATAATAGATTGCTGCTATTTGTACAACTACGACTGAGAAATACGCTCCCTTAAAATCTTCCAAAAGGTCAACGCTTCTTCAAAAATGCTTTTTTTTTCATAAAATCATAGATCGTGATAAAAGATAAGCTCTTTAACAGATGAGAAGGGAGAACGATTAAGTGGTGAATAGTCCAATTTTGTTTTCAAAAAGCCCCAGTAAGATATTTCAGTTAAAGATCTTGGATTATATTTTGGTGGCAGAAGCAAGTTTTGGTCTAAGACTGTGTATTTATGTGGTGACTCCTAGTAAGGAAAAGAAACAGGAGTTTTATAGGAATTACGGCATGTACCTTAAAATTATTAATGACTAGAATGATGACTAAAGAGGCCTGACTCTCAGGGAACAGGTGCTCGGCAATTATTGAGGAAGAAATCAGGCCAATTCATGGCCTGTCAGTTTGGCATTCACATCCTCTCCCCACCCATGCCACCACACAAGCTCACCCCAAATCATTAACTAGCTTAAAAATTCTTGGCTTGGTGTGGTATAAATAAATACCAGAATTGTCTTTTGAGCTCCAGTTAATCTTGAAAGTGGTTTGTTTTAACACTGGTCATTTAACACTGTTTCTGGTCCGCCATCCAGCACAGAGAGTTTCAGAAATTTCTGAAATTAATCTTCGGCAAAGGTTGAACTCTCACTTACCCAACTGGTTTTGGTTAATTTTAATAAATAGATTTTTCTTGCAAGAAGTTTTCATTTTTAGCCACTCAAGTCACTACTAAGTGCTTTTGACTCTCAAATGCACTCAAGCTAACAGAATTTGCCGTATTCTAATTCCCAACTATAAAAATAAAAGAAGGGGGCTGGAAACCTGCAGGCTTGGCTAAGAGGCAAGAGAATTATCAAAGACTTCACATGATGCTATCACCAAGCTACAGATGGAATATCAAAAAGAATAAGATGCTGGGGGGGAAGGGGGGAGGGTAAAGTTTAACCTTCAATCGCATCTTCTGATGTGGCTGTGATCATCACCAGTAAACCGATTTTAATGGAAAAACCACTAAAACCATATTCCTTTGCTTTTCCAGTTAGTTCACTGTTTCCAATCAACCACATACTACAAAGAGGGATTCTTCACTAAAAGTTCTGAACATCAACTATGAAAGAAATTCCTTGAAGAGCCATTCAGAGGAACAATATCAGACTGGATTACTTTAAATAAATATTTTTTGTCTAGTAAAATCTCCAACCTATTTCCCCTTTATTAATTTGCTGGACTGCATACTTATTTCCTAACTACAAGTTCTCTCTGTGTGTTTATAAAACACTTTGTTCAACTTTGTGGTCGTTTCTGAAACAGAACTGCTTATCCTTACTAAAAACAATAAGATAGCATAGGGAAAACACAAAAAAAGCTGAAAAATATTTAATTGTTAAGCTTCTTAATCTTCAGAAAAACCAGGTTATGGTTAAGGATTTTCCTTGGGTTATAATCCTATCACTTAATATATTTTGCTGATAAACCCCGATTTGTTCAAAACAGTTAAAAACAAATATAAAGTTATCAGTGTATTTTAATCACAGGCTTGATTAATTAATTTTTAAAATATACCCATCTAAATTTAGGTAGAAGAATATTTTGTTAAGGACAATGATTATGTTTCTGATGATGAAAATGCAGGTTATTAAGGAAGCAGAGGGAGTGAAACAACTCTTAAAGTTATCTCAACTTATACCTGCTTAAGCTCTTTTGCTTCTTCCTGGGAGATCTTCTCTTGCTTCTGCAGCTGAACCTGGTCATTGTCCATCCCTTCTCTGCCTCCCACCGGAGAGCCGGGCTGCACCACTCCTCCCAGGAGTCCTGTGGCTGCAAGAGAAATTGCCATGGTCAGACTGCCATCTCCTGTACCAACGGGGAGGACTAGTGTAGTATCAAACTGGTTGACCTCTGCTTTGCTCTAGAGCAGTTTGGAGGGGACAGAGAGAAGCCTATTCCAATCTTGCCCATTAAGCTATGTTCTCCTAGAAAGGATTTGAGCTGTATTTTATACAACGCCTAACCTGGAGGTGACTAGGCTGCCAAGAGGTGACTTCTTATTAAAGGCAGCATTTGGAGAACGGGTTCATTTTGGGCAGTGGGGATTCATCTGAACAGAGAGCCAAGCAGCAGCAACACACTCCCAATCAGATAAATGAGGATTCTCCACCCGCTGATTCTTTTATCTTTAATCTTTTTAATTAAAAAAATTTAAAAGTGATGGATCAGGGACAGAGCCCAAGAGTCCAGTCGGCAAACCCCTGAAACAGAAGGGCAATGCTGACGCTAACAGCCACCCCCAGCTAAGCAGCGTGGACGCAATCCCTCGTGTAACATGCCACCTGTCCTTTATTTAAAGCATCAGCTCTTATTGCAGTATCTGATACTACCCAGTAGGGTAGCAGGGACGTGCTGCAAGGAAAGGTTGTTATTTCTGATGCAGATGGGTGCTAAACACCCGAGGCACACATCTTGGCTCCTAGAGGCGCTTCAAACATCTCTGAAGTTCTCCCACTTAAAGTGGCACCAAGAAAGAAGCTAATGCTACCACTGTCACCTGTGAGCACATGGCCTGACCCAGCACAGGACAGCAGCAGCAGCTCTTATGGACACCAGAACAGAACGCATGTCGGAGGCCAAAGCTCGCCGCCAGGTCAAGGAGCTGGTGCCCACCTGGCTGGCCAACAGACAGTGTACACCTGACCGCTTTGGATAGCATTACTTCCCCATGAAAAGGGAGACAAAAGCTAAACCAAAAGTACCAAACCCTAAATCCCTCTCAAGTAATCACTGCAAACTCATAATCCCTGGAATTATTTGGTTATCAGCCTGAGAGTCACTGGACTCAGACACCGTCAAGATTTAAGACAAGCAAGTCATTCACTGTACTAGTGTTACCCTGTGCAAATGCTCCTTGTATTCGGAGGGGCTAAGAACCAGGCACTGAAAAACACTGCTTTTCATAATTTACTGTCATGGTGTCTCTCGGAGGACAAAGTGGAGAGGGAATGGCACACCCTCCTACAGCAGCAAATAGCCAGACGAGATTCTTTGTGTTTCTTATCAGCTGAGTGTCACCATATGCTAATGATTTCATAAGAACAAGAAATCTATCCATTTCACTCCATTAATCTCGCTGAGGACAAGAACAGGAGGGGGACATGACAAAGGTGCACAAAAAGAATTGGATGAGGAAGGAGATCTGGCATTTTCCAGCAATTTTCTAGTTTAAAAAAAGGGAGAGAATTGAATAGAAAGACAGAAACACTTAAAAAGTAATTTTGTTTTGTTTGTGTTACACGCAGCTGGACCATGAGACCCACTGCCACCACGTGAGGACGAGAAGCTACCAACCCTCCGAACAAAGTGCTGGAAACTCATAATAATGAGAACACGCGGTCATAGGGGTAAGCAGCCTCAAAAGGGATAAAAAAAACTGTGAATGCCAGTCTCCAGCTAGAATTGAGAGAGCACTGCCCTAGATTCTTATGCTGCAGACACACTGCAGGATTCCTTGCATTTTTTTAATCCTGGGTAGCTGTTATCATCCATTATTGAGGATGTTATCGGCTAGGAAAGTACTGGTTTGATCCAGCACAGAAGAACCTCTATTAAAAAACAAATCTCACTGCTCTATCCCGAGCATTTAAACACCCATGTGGCTCGGTCCAAAAAAATACAGTCAGAAAAGACATGCAAAGCAGCTAAAAATACTTTCAGATAATCTGGTGTGTACAAAACTCTTCACAAATTCCTCTTCTAGGTGGAATCAAGCCAAAACTCTTAGGAAAGAAGAGATTTTTGTATTTACTTATACAAATGTGCAATATGCACAACTTTAAGGCAGGACTAGTATAAACAGACAGGATCCAGATGAGACTATGACAGTTGTGGAAACATTCACATCTCTGAGCTGCACCAGTGAGGGCAAAGAACGTTACCAGCCAGTTTGCTGAGATAGATATAGCTCTGCTTCAAGGATATTTCTCCTATAAGTCTCTGAATCAACATTCGCTATCTGAAAATACACACATATATTTTATGTGTACACAGAGGCAGGCATGCATAACAGACTTCTCCCCCCCCTGCTTTTAGGGAAAAAAAAAAAAAGAAACAAAAATTAAAAATCAGTATTTCCACCATGTGAGCCGCCATGGAAAAAACCCAGAGGCTAAAATGCAGTCCATGACTGCCATCTTGCGACAGAAGACAAGACAGCGACAGGCTCAGGGGAAGAAACAAACAGGGTTTTGGTGGAGCTGGAGAAGTCAGGATTTCCATAACCTCCAGTTTTCTTTACTGGCATTTCCAAATTAAACAGTCAAAATGCAGGTGGGGGTAGGAGAGCAATATCCTTGACTCACTGACTCAGATGCAAACAGAGCAGAGCAGTGGGAAATTAAGCACAGTAGGGCTGTATAACCAATTATTTTATGTAACCAGTCTTAAGACCATCAGGAACTGAACACCAATTTGCTGGAATAACTCAGTGCTTAAGAAACCAGCAGGTTGTTTTTCCTCTAAGTTGTTGTGCTGACATTTTAGTGCCAGATGCCCAAGACTTACTTCCTTAAAAATTAACAAGCTTTTCCAAGCTATGGTCCTTGACGACTCGTCAACAAGAGGACATTATTCTCCCTGCTGAAGTTCAGCTTTAGCTGGGTGCACAGAAATAGGTTCATCTATTGTTTTACTGTATTATTTTTCTACTCATTTTTAATATACTGGCAATAAATCCATCCACTAATTTGTCACTAACAATTAGGAAAAAAAGAGGATTCAGGTGTGTTGATAGAAATAAATTCTTAACAGACAAAAATTCACCAGCTCTCCAAATGAATCCAGGGTTGGAATAGAAAACCAAAAAACAACTCTCCCCAGAATTTTATAAGTAGTAGTAGTAGTAAGGAATGTCATTCTTATTGTTGTGAAAGGGTTTCAGTCTCCACTGTGTTTTCTTAAAACAATTAACCTATGAATTCACCTAATCTGAGACTTAAAATCTCCTAAATCCAAACACCTGAACTTCTCAAATGACAAAATCCTACTTTTTAAGATATGAAAATTAACAAGATGTTTATCTCGTATTATTTAAAAACTTGTTGGACTGGAAAATTGTTTTAAATTTTCTACAGTTAACTGAATGACAGGTTTAATGAAAATATGCTTCCAGCTATGAACTGGAAAAAGGAAAAACAGCAGTGACAGAGGACTCTGAAGCATGCAGTCAGGAGAGAAGAATGGATTTCTAATAACCCTTCCCCACAGAGTGGCACAATACTGAACTGGTGACCACCAGAAAAAGAATGACATCGTAGTTAAAACACCAGCCAGTAGCTGAAACTCAAATTAAGCTAATCCTTTCACAAAGTGGTGTGGAGTTAGTGACAACACCAGCTGAGAGCACAATGTTAAAGAGAGCTCGGCATGTCCCAGCTGTCAGGCTCCTGAGGGACACTCAGCTTCAGCATCCACAGTCACAGGTTTTGCAAATGTAGTTGGGAGAAAGTAAATCCAACTAGACTAAAACAGGGCCACACAATTCTATTGTCTCTTCCCTCTCCCTCTTGGCAAGAGGGTTTAAAGTCACCTAGCAGTTATTTCTTGCATTTTATCATCAGCATGGTCTCACAGTTGGGCCAAGGGAAGAGGATTTGCCTTGTAAATTTTATACACTATTCTGAGCTTGAAAACCTCTTGGAAACCTTTGGTGCTAGTGTTACTGCTTACAGATTAATTACTTTGCCTGTCACGTACCTGCTTGCCAAATGGAGGTCCCCAAGTCTACCTGAGGAGACTTTCTGGCACCAACAAACCCTAGAGCATCTTCTAAAAACTGTATCTTCTTGCTAAACTGCATCTCCAAGATGGGGATTGCTTCTGGCATCTTTGCTGACAAGAGCCGGTAAGAGGTGTCGGGCTTCCCAATAAATCTCTGACGGACACTGATTTCATATGGCGTATGAACTCTGATATCATCTACATCCTTTGATTCAAACCGGTGAATGACCTGAGAATTGCAGTCACTGATTTCCAGGCCAGAAGCGAAGAGTGTGAGTTTTCCTGGCTTGACATTTGAGTCTGTTCTGTGGGTGATAATAACTGGAATTCTAATTATGATTCCTTCCTGGTTTTTCGAATCGGAAACTGTGGCAGTTTCCTTTGGCTTAGTTTCCAATGGCGCCTTCCAGAGCTTGCTGCTAAACGGCCACCAAGAAGGAGATTCGAGCTCAGTCAATAACCTAGCGGAGAAAAGAGAGTGTTAGAAGAGTGAAAGCCAGTAGGAGGGTCATGCTACCCCACCAGTTCAAAGCAAATTACCACAGACACAAAGATTTCTTAATACTGAATCCAGCCTTCTGTTATTTTCGCTCCTCAAACCTACTCACAGCTTACCAGGATCCATCCGTTTTAAAAACAAGCTTTTCTTCATTTGCTAACATGTTGGAAAGCGGTCCCAGAATCTCACTGTTCTGATGTGAGAAAACCAGCTTCCATCTGGATTTACTCAGGCCAATTTACACCCACCTGTTCTTCAGCTAACACTGCCTTTTATCTCAATGTTTCCACACTTGGCCATCACCACCGCTGCCTTTTTCTGCTCCTTTATACCTCAGACCCATAGTGTGGTGCCATCTTTTGCTTTGCCCCCACTCCCAAATTCCCATTGCCAGTTAAAACACTAAGAGTGCAAGCTGAGGCTGAGAAGCCCAGCAGAGACTGCTCACTGGCATCCAGTATCTGCCTTACCATCAGTGTTGGTGTAGCTCCTGAAGGAGACAGGCCTCCTTGCCGGCAAACTCGTGCCTTAGCTTAAGTTAACTGAACTCACTTTATGGAGAAATTAAGCAACTGCTCCTAAGACCACTGTATAGCCAGAAATAACATAGGTAGTGAAGCACCTTATTTCTACGCAAGAAGATGCACCTAAGCAGGCACGTAAGTTTATCAGCTGTACTCAAGAAAGGTGTAACACACTGTTAGGAAGAATCAGTGATGTGTAGGACACGATCCTTCTGTTGTCTTTTCTATCAGTACGGCCCACACCCCTTTTCTGGGGTCCTCTCCTAAGAAAGGATCACAATCAGACATCTCTTTGGGTCTAAGCCTCACCAAGTACTCTTTCCACCAAAACAAAAATGGGAATGAGAAGAAAGGTCATTTCGGTTTGATTTTCCACATGCTGTGCTGTCTATCTGTTATTATCCCTCTCCAAGTCTAGACAGGAGTTAAAGGCAGAGCCACATTCAGCACTTCCGATGCTCCATTTCTCCCACTCTCCTCTAATGCCCTGCCTGTCTCCCAAACCCATCCTGCTAGCAGAGGCTCCTGTATTTCAGGACAACTCAGTCTTAGGCTAGAAAGAAATTCCGGGGCCAACTACATCGCCCCACACAGTCAAGAGTAACTTCACAGATTACTGTGCAGGCAGCCACCTCCTCTCTCACCCACCAGCAGCCTCTGGTTCCCACCTCGCATCTGAGCCAAAATGGCTCATCTCCAGTTGCAGGCAGGCATAGGAAGAGGCAAGTCAACCCTCGGGGATGTATCCACTGCTCAAACAACCCCTCACTGGAAAACAGTGGTGAGCTGGCTGGAAGCATCCCACAAACCAAACCAGCCTGCAGGCAACTAGCCTGATCAGGATGTTTTAAATGGAGATTTCTCAGCCCACCCATCAGTCACTGAGCAGAACTGGAAAGCCATCTCTGAAGACACAAATGGATTCTCAATTAACTAATGGGAGGGAAGACGTTATGTTTAAATCAAACACAAAAAAAGCTCTAAGGAAGTTCAGCCCAGATTAGAGTTGTGGTCCCCTCCCACCCCATAAATAATTTAAGACTATCCAGTGATTAGGCATCTGCCACTGGCATGGCAGTTGTAGTAGATGCTTCTAATGAAGCCAGGCCACATGAAATAAAATCTTTAATGAAAAACTGTCATCTTACTGACGCTACAAAAGACGATTTACTGACTTCAATCCTAGAGATGCAAGCCTTACCAGACCAAAATACAAAGTACTACTGCTTCATTGCTATTTTGGCAAGCCAGCTTGATTTAATTTGCTTTTAAGTTTACTCTAGAAAGGTAGTGCCTGACAAAATATGCATCACAGCAGTGCTGCTCTCCAGATACTTTTTGTAATGATTTATTTTCCATGAGAAAATCAGACTGTGTCTACAGAAGACCTTTGCAATTTTAAAATCCTGTTTAATTTGGCTGCAGACAAAGTCTAATCTGAAAGAGGAAGCTCTAACTGAACATACTTTGTTTACTAGCCATCAAAGTTCTGCACCAGCTTCAAAACAGACCTACCTAAAGAAATTCATCTGCTGGGAAAAGCGGAAAAAGTCATATTGGGAGTCAACCTCTGAATTCATGGACAGTGGAGGCAGAATGAATTGTTCCAAGAATCTACTCCCAACTAAAGCATGAACAACAGATATTTATATAGATAGCATGCAACATGACTAATGGGTCTGGAGCTCTCTGCTGCCCTCTGAAAATGCTGTGACACTCCTTAAAAAAGGGAAAACAAAACAAAACAAAAGACAGACCAAAGGAGATGTAACAAAGTTCTACAATAACAGAATTTGAAATGGCACAGTATCATAGATTTCAGGCTGAATTCTGAAACTATGAGGTTCAACTTAAGTTCAACACACAGAATGACTGAAAAAGCCCAAGGTTCTGCTAGCACACACCATCTTCCAAATTAAAAAACATGTTCTAACCTACCTGCTGTAACTAAACAGAAACAAATGACCTGATCTCATTCCTACAGAACGCAAAGCGTATTTTCAGTCCTCTCGCTGTATGAAAGGTACTTCAGGGCAACAACAGCTTAAACCTGTATCTTAACCTGTGAAAAGTCATTAAATTCCTACCTCAATATGGGTTCTTTTCATCACATTCACCATTAGTAAAGCATGCGTGTTCACTTACTGAAAAGCAGCTGCAATGTGACAAGTCTAAACCTCCGTTTACATTGTGGTAACTTATTCTGGATAGCTTTGAGCCTTAATTTTTATCACTTTATCCCTTCATCCATATCCTCCCCTCTTTCCCCAGGGACTGACGTCCTGGCTGTGCGATGTCTGATTTATAGTCATGATTTTTCTGCTGCACAGCCCTAACAAACGCTCCAGCCAGCTTCTCTGGCCCTCCACGGAGGAGTCACCCCCCTGTATCAACAAACTATATGACCAGTCCTTATATACAAATGAAAATTTGCAACCAGAGTACCTTGTCCTCTAATAGTAATATATTAAAAAGGAACCAGTCAATCTGGCTTTCTGTTTATTTTTGGTCTTTGAACATCTGCTAGCATGTCAGACTCAGCTCTGCTTATCTGCACACAGGTCCACTGAAAGCAGCTGTATATACCCAGGCTTACACAAGAACAGAATTAATAATCCAAAAAAGCCCACACATACAGGCAAGATAAAGTTAATCAAAGTTTTGAACATACGAAAGTAGATAAAGGGGCCTCATTCTTTTTATGAAAGACACCACCATCAAACTGGTGTTGCTCATATAACCTTCAATTAGCACACACAAAAGTTTTTACCAAAGTTTCCTTCTGCACAAAATCTGCTAGACATGCAAAATAGTCCTGCATGCTATTATCCATGTAGTTACTTTTCATCAAGTTTCTAAAGAAAGCAAGAGTCAAAAAGCCTGAATAGACATTAGCATATTTACCTATGTTAATAGTCTGAATTACCTAATATGTAACAATCAAACAAGCTTCAGTCATGGTCTTCCCCATTTTCTCCATTGGTTAGGAACATGAAGAAAGATGTCATCAGTTTAAGAGAAGACTTTGGGGGCAGGAGGGGAAGCAGCTTTATGAGAAAAAACACATGCCCACTGTGCTAGAAAACTAAGTGTTAGAACTCCTCAAAAAGCACAGTGCAATTAGAACAGTTTCACTAATGGCTTCTGGGCTGCATTTTAGCCTGAGAGCAAGCTGGCCAAACTCTTCATAATGTATGTAGATATAACAGAATCCCAGCTAACATTTGGTCAATGCCTTCCTTTATTTTTCCATTTCTAAATCAAAGCATCTAGCTCTTCAGGTTCATGAGGACAAATAATACCTCCCAGTGCATCTTAACCCAAAACAAAACTCTCTTCCAAAAACAATGAGCAGGTATTTATTTTCGTACTCATTGTTTATTGCTACAGAACTTTAAAAGCTATTGCTGAAGCTTTCAGATACCTTGGCTTTTCATTAAAGGGTATGGAGAATATCACCAGAATCATTGTGAAATCAACACTTTCTTTTAGGCATGATATCCATCTAAAAACACATGCTTATTCCAAAAACAACTAGTTTGAACTTTATTGTATTTGTTTCTTCATGCAGGTGTCAGAGCTTCTATGAAGACACTCATAGCTACGTATCTTCAAACATTACAGTACTACCCTTAACCTTACTGTCTGTTTTGGACTGCTATCAAATCCAAACTGCAGCATACAGAATAGCACAGAATAATTCACTTTGAACATTAATCATTAAATAGTAAAGTCATAAAGTTGTGATTAAGACACTAACCATTTACTATTCACATTGAGTTCTGTAACAGCTGAAGTTAAGCAAATCTCAAATGTGCTCCAAATCTCTTATTTCAGTTGTCTAAAGGCAGCATTTAGTGGCTATTTTTTTAAGACACTGGCTTAAGTGCCTGATTGAGATTATCACAAATAGTCTAGTACTCCAGTTCTCTCCAGTTCTTGTACCGCTACACTCTGCAGACAAAGCTCAGCAGTTCAAAGTTGCTCAACGCTGCTCATTTTTTCCTCGAAATGTATTTATTCCACCTAGACCTAAAGGCAGGGAGTATTCCAGCTAAGGTTAAAAGCAGTGCAGTTTTATAGCACAAATAAGGGAGTACTGTTTCTATAGGCAGCACTGTTTCTATAGGCATTTCCCTGACTACATCCGCACCACAGACCCAATCCTCACTGCACTGTGTACCTGGGAAGTGAGTTCTTGTGAAGCAAAGTGCAAATATAAAGCCCTTAACTACACACACTTTGTATGCAAAAAGCAGCCTCAAGAGCTGACCCTCATGCACAGAGAAAGGAGTACAATCTACCTGAACTACAGATTAACTGGCAGCTGTCTCCTGATAACTCTAGGAAACCATCTCCAAGTCAGCAGCTCACCTGCTATATTCAACGTTTCCTTTGAAAAGAACCAGAAAAGCAGAACTGTGGTCATGTTTGCTGTGGAACAGCAAAACAGGCTGGTCCAGGACTGGCAAAATTAACCAAAGCCAACTGCCAGTATTTTTCATTTATGCATATTCTAGGACATCTAATAAAAATGTGAATGCCATACGTTGTCCTTAAGTGGGGATATTAATTTGCACCTCTTTCCCATAACTAGTTGCCTATTTGCTCAAAACTTACAGGTTGTTAATAATTTGGAGACCTCTACCATTTCTGCCAGTTCTGGTTGAAACACGTAAGGGATTGAAAAGTTATTTGAAGGACAGAGGACAGGTGTGTATATATATATATATATATATATATACACACAAACAACTTCACCAGGGTGAGAGAATGTCACACAGAAGAGAGAACAGAAATAGAGAAACATCTTATAACAAGAACAAGATCCATAAAAGATCCCTACAGGCTTAAACTTTCACTGAAAGTCAACAGCTTAGTTTCCTAAAGATCTCTGTGGATCTGCCCCACAAATTTCAGACATAAACAATACAATCTCACAACCACTGTTTAGCTCAGAGGATGCTACCTGTACCGCAGCTGCTACAGAGTACCATACCTGTCTGCTACATCCATATCCCCTTCGATCTTGTTGAGTCCTCTCATGATGTTATCAAACTGCTCGCCCTGGTAATGCAGCACTTTTGCTGTGTCCTCCAGTTGTTTCTGTGATCCAGTCAATAACCCTGCCAGTTCTTTTCCCTTTGTTGACTGCAAAGCTGCTGCTTCTGCTCCTGCACCTTGGCTTGACAGCAATTGCTCCCTCCAGAAGTGCTCAAGGATGTTGAATACCACATTTCTGTTGGGTTGCAGAGAACTGAACCAGTGCTTGGTATTCTTCTCTAAGATGGTAAGGGAGCTGAAGATTAAATTTGAAGATTCCTTCTTGATCTCACTGACACTAGAAAGATGGAAGTTGACCAAAAGCTCCCCAGTCTTGTCAGCTGTAAATTTGATCGCAACAGGAGTCAGTGAGAGTCTGCCAGAGACCCATTGTTTGCTGGTATCCAAGTAGTAAGAACAAGGCCAGCTATGGATACGTATGTCTTCGTTCATCAGCTCGCCGTTCAGATCCTCTTCTTCAAGAGCAATGCCCTCAAAACCAGAAGGAGAAACTAGAATAAAAAAGAAAGAAAAAACATCAAGAATCCTTAGCAACATATAAAAGCTGATGTTAAAACATACTCATAAATAGTTAAGCCCATCCACAGCAGGCTTCTAGTACTTTCACTGTAACCTTTCAGGTGCATACCAAGATAGATTTGGAAATAGCTGCAGGTGGCTTACAAAAGTTGGTAACCATTTATAACCATGTGAGTATTTCCTTCAGAAAGGCTCAAGCTTTCTGAATAGGACTGTCAATATTATTGCTCACTCCATAACAGCACTGCCTCCCCTTTTTATAATGTTCTCCTCATGCTTCAGCATGTGATTTACAACAGCACAAACTTCAAGTGACTACTGCATTAATGCCCTGGATATTTAATAACTGCTGTGTTGTTTTGGACAGGGGAGCTGCTTTATAATTAGATTACTCTCTATGTTCACATGCATATGTTCATATTTTGTGGTGGAGAGGAACCAACCAAACACGGAATCATGAAAAACTTTTACAAACTTTTCTGAGCCTTTCACATACTCCGTTTTACTGGACAGTGATCATGCAAAAATTTTTCCATTCCCCACCTAATCAGAAGCAGCTTTCCATAGACCAAAAAGTACTGAAGAAAATCCAGAATATACCAAAACGCAAGCTCATCAATGTATATCTACAACAATCATAATACATAACTGGTCCTTCCCCTTCCACTCTGATATCTCAACATCCAGGTATGTTAAGAACATACCCAGAGTGTCCATCCAACATATTCAACAGTGCAGGTGAAAATAAAGTCACCACTGACCAGAACTCTCAATCATTAAAGAGCAGAAACACCCAGCCACAAATGGATGTACTCTTCAGAAATCATCACTATCTCTGACCATCACTCTTGGTCTCAGGAGAGACTTGCAAAAATTCCTATATTACAAAATTCAGATGGATACTACAACTTCAGATAGAACAACAGAGCCAAAGTAAACATCCCAAATCTGTAGTATTTGTTCTGTGAAATATTTATTGCTGCTCAGTTACTATCAAAGATGTTTGGAAATAGGAGTTTGGGAAGAACTGGAAGAAACTTTGCAGCACTGCTGGGAAAACCTGACTGACTCAAGTGGAAGTTAAGACGAAAAAGATGCCATAGTGGTATTGGAAGAGGTGCCGCTGGTCTGGTACACAGAGCAGCTCCACATGGAGCAAGCAGCAGCAGAACTGGCAGAGGCTTAATAAGAGCCAGCAGAACTGACTCTGTTTACTCGGCATGAAGGGACACAATGTTCAGGGAAATGATGATTTCATTGCACCTCTGTGACAGGCCATGTTTTCCTGGGAGCCCGTGATGCTATTTGATGACATAATATTAATCTTATAAGACTTGCTCACTGGTATCTGGAATTTCAGTGAGAAAACAAAGAGCTGTCACATGCCTCAGGCCTGGCTCGCTTACATCAAAACAATCTCAAATTTGGAACATAAGTTAAATGAAACATATCTGTATTGGCACCTATCCACATTTCCAAAGAGGCTTCTTGTACCCAAGGGTCAGACTGTTTCCTGTAACATCTCCTTCATAATACTACCGTTCTCAGCATGAACACTGAAGAACAATTACATTCCACAATTACTTTGTGAACACCCATTATGTAATGGTGATTTAATTACTCACATATCATCTTCTCAAAGCCACTGATGAATCATAGCACAATTTACACATTAGTACCATAAAATCATGTCAAGGTATTCTGCTATTTGTATGGTGCAATAAATGAAAAGTTAGATCTCCACCACAAAATCCCCAGTTAGGCTGACACTACTTACACCTTTTCACTTCAGAAACAAACATCAGCAGTAGGATTTCAAAACAGCTGTAAGCAGAGCAGGGGCTTTTACAGGATATTTTAAGTGGAAAATGTTTCTAATATGGATACACAGTTACATGCTAATAATGCTGGTTTTTGTTACTGTAACTGACAAGTATGTCAGTTTAAACAACAAATTACATCAGTGCTGAAATCTGTGACAGTTGAAATTAAATCATGTTATAGCTTTATTAATCAGAATTTACAAACAAATCTAAATTAAGTTTAACTGTCTGACGCTGCCTAGATATGAAGCAAATATAATAGCAAACAGACAATAAAGAAAAATAAACATCTTGTATTGCACCCTCAAGCTTCCCATATCCTAAAGGTATTGCAGAGGTAAACGAAATTTACTGAAAGACCTCCCATCAGACCCAAAACAAAACAAAAAAATTTCAAATGAATCAGCCTCCCAATTTATCAGAACAGTGCGTCACATTCAGGAAGGCAGTAGATCCCAGCCCATACAAAGTACGCGACATCTCCTTTCCCCACCCTGCACAAGTCTTTGCCACTTACACTAGTTTCTGAGTATTTCATAAACATCAGCACACTGCTCACAACAAGGTGTTGTCCTGAGTTGTTATTTTATAAATAATGTATATAAATAACGATGAAACCAAGACACCGAAAGATTATATGCCTTGCAGAAGATCACAAGGGAAACCTGGAACTAAATGCAGGTTTCTCAATGCTCATTGCTGGGACAGGCACCACAGAACATAACATCTGAAAAACAACCCCTAGACCATGCTAACAGCAACAACCACATTCAAACAGGCACAGCTGTACTAGGCAGGCAAGGAGATACTGTAAATAAGCAAATGACTTTTAAAGTTTTGTAAATTCTCAGCCTAAAGCCCATTTTCACACACACTAAGAGTTCCAAAACTCTCTCCAACCACCACTAACACCCCATCAAGACAGCATTTTCTCTCAAGCCTGCTCCCTACAATTAAGACTGTGAAAATACCAACATCTGATGCAGTCTCACAACTGCACCATAGAAAAAAAAAAAAGATCTTCCTAAACCATATCTCCAGCTCCTTACCTCTATCTGTTGATGCAAAACTCTCAGGCAGCCTTTCGGGGGCTGCTGCCTTTACAGAACTGTCCATCCGTAGGTAGAAGTTTTTTCCTGAGTATTTCTTTCTCTTCAAAGTCCAAAAGAGCAGGTAAAAAAAACTGAAGCTAAAGCAAAAATCCTACAATGCCCGTTACCAAAAGGAAAAATATATAAATAATAGAGAATGTATATTTAACTCTGTATCTAAGAGAAAAACAAGTCCTCTCAATCCAGGAGAAGAAATGAAGCAGTCACTTGACCTATGTGTATATATATGTGTACACGCCTTGGGTCTTATGACTTTTGACTCACCTGAGAGCTTAAAGGCTTTGCCTGATAGCCAGCTCCTTTCTGTGCCTAATGCCAGAATTTCCAAGCAAAAACCTATTTGTAAATTAAATTCATTCATTGTTCCAGGACATTTTTCCCCAATATAATGACGTTTTAATTACCATCAGATCTGCATGACTTTTTTTTTTCTTCTCTCTGTCCTTTCTTAGAGAAGAAATTTAAACCTTGCAGAAATATAGATGTATGTAAGGATAGCCAAGATTGATTCTATTCAACAATGAAAACAGTCATCAAAGTTACAGAAAATATCTACAATTTATGAACATTCAACAGCATACTATAATTTAACCCAAGACTTCAAGGAGTCAGATTAAAACACATGAGAAATTTTACCAGTTAAACAAACAAAAGAAGAAACAGTCACAATTATTTGAAGTTAGCTGGAAAAAGTAAAGTACATTAAATATGTACTTCACCTATGACACTCGTGCATTGCGTCATATAATGTCAGGCATTAATGTGTGATTACGGTTTTTGAGCAGCTAAAAACCATCGTTCTCCTATTACTTTTGTAACTCTATTCTCCTCAATATTAAAGAAACTTCTTATTCTCATCTACTGGCAGTACTTTGCCTTTTGTAAAACAGAACCTTGCCTCGGCTTCTCTCTTATTAGCTTGTACAGCACCTACATAGAGGATGCCTCATCATACTTGAGTTGTGCAATGAAAAGCAACGTTAAATATACCGACTTCATCTCTGATGTAAACAGTGAGGTCGCCGCTAAAGACCAAGTAGCTCAGCTACTGTCCTTCAAAATGAAAAGATTTTTTTTTCCCCCCACCTATTTCCTAAAGTTTTGACAATCCTGTTTCAGAAATGCTGAGGAAGAGCCTTCTTTCACACAGCTGGTTTAATATAAGGAACTATTACTTGAAATTCAGCATCTCTCTCCGCTTCTCCTCCCATCACTTTATTTCAGTGCCACCACCACCTGAAGTTCAGCATTATGTCACTCACCATTCTATTCCTCCTAAAACATGACTAGCAATTCCTTAGATTACATGACATGGAATACTCATGGGTTTGTAAAATACACTGAAAAAAGCCTCACCTGCAATAAAACATACCATTTCAGTATTCCCACCCAGACATAAACAACAACACCAAAAAAAACACCAACAACCTCCCCCCCCCAAAAAAAAAACCAACAAACATCTAAGTCCTTCAGAGTAACATGCAAAGGACTAGGTTGGCAGAAAAAAAAAATAAGCATATGGCTTTAAATTACTTGTAAATGCAGTCAGGAATAGGTTCATAAACTTGAGAAGGTTACAGTCCTTAAACCACTTCCCTGTATGCAGTGGAAGAGGAAGTGACATCCAAATGATTTAATGATTTCACAATAAATTCCTTCATATTTTTTAAAGAACTGTATGTTTGCCTACACATTTGTCTACAGACTGGGGGAGACTGCATGTGTCACCCAATCTGGGCTCCCCAACATCAACTCATTATCCACATCCCATAAATCACCTCTGTTTTTAGCAAACAGTTCATCTTTTTGACACATCTGCCCCCAAACCGACTGCAGTACCATACACAGCTACATAAAGCAGCATACAGCAAGAACTAGGATTAGCAGCAAAGAGGTGTGGATTGTATTTCCGGCAGCGTCACCACAACATCGTATAAATTCTTTAGCTAACACATAACTCCATGGCTGCTTCTATAAAAAGAGATGACTCACCTTCTCTTGTGAAGTGCTTTGAGATCATTCAATGTAAAGTAAGCATTACTAATTACCCAAGGTGCAAGATGATGCTACATACACTGGGAAAAGGTGCTGCCAGCTCATGAGCAGAACACCATCCTCACAATGTCTCTACCTCAGAGCCTCCAAAACTTAGTCACAGAGTCTTCTCACCTGCCCTTGGTAATCATTGCAGAACATTTCTGCACAGATTTCTAATGTGTTGGTGTTTGTTTACTTTTTCTCCTCCTTCATGGCTGAAGTTTCCATAGGGTCATTATCTTTGGTGGTTTATTCCCAAAGCTACCATCTGGCAAATGATGAGTTTAACACTTCTGTGAGCCCAGCAACGATGCAGTTCCACCAGTTTTCTAACTCTACAGTTCTCCAAATGTTGCTACAAGACACAAAGTACTCAGGGGTTGCCCTCCAGGAGGTGCAGCAGGCAGACACACAGTACCTCTCTACTATGGCACACAGAGGAATTCAGCTCTCCTCATCTGGAAAGATCCCCACTAAAGAACAAGTCCAGACTGAGGGGCTTCTCCACATCAATGTTTCCAACCTTGTATGGAAAAAACATTTTGATTCCACTCCATTTCTGATACAAAGCAACTTTAGAGAAGACCAAAGTCCCACCACCCTCTCCCAAATAAATTCAAGTATGCGACTGCCTCAGTTCCCATCCTTTAACCCACACCAGCCCCTACAGTATCTAGGTCAAACCTTATCAGCCTTCCTTTCAATCTGCACCCTGTCTCAACCTCTCCAATCCAAAACACAGACACATCTACACTTCCCAAACCTCGGTCCCCTGCCCTCCCCCCTCACCTCAGGGTGAACCCTCGTCTGTCCCCCTTCTTTCCCCCCCTCAGCTCTCTCACTTCTCCTTCCCCAATGCCATCCCCAAGACTCACGATTTCCTTCCCTCAAGCTAGAACTCCCCCCTACCGAAAAACATTTCCATCCCTTTCTCTTCCTTTTCCCCAGTACAGTCTTCCCCTTCCTACCCCAAACACACCACAGTCACCTGCTACACCAGATCCTTACCCAGTACCTGTCCTTTTCCCAGTACCAGAAGAGACCCCATTCTTTTCCTAGTCCTACTAGAGAAAGCCATAGGTCAGTCACCCAAAATCCTTTTCTCTCCTTCGCTGCTGGGCCAGGCTCCAACTCAATCCTCATCTCTCCTTCTGCCACAGTGCTAAGGCAAACTGCTCTGTAGAGCTCTCTGATCTCTTCTCCCTGGGATCCAATGATAGGACACATGAGAATGGTTCAAAGCTGCACCACGGGAGGTTCAGACTGGACGTTAGGAAGCATTTCTTCACCAAGAGGGTGGTTAAACACTGGAGGGGGCTTCCTAGGGAGGTGGTCGATGCCCCAAGCCTGTCAGTGTTTAAAAGGCATTTGGACAATGCCCTTAATAACACGCTTTAACTCGGTCAGCCCTGAATTGGTCAGGCAGTTGGACTAGATGATCATTATAGGTCCCTTCCAAGTGAAATAGTGTAGCCTAGTCTATTCAAACCCCCAAACCTTCCCCAAGGCCAGACCCACCACCCCCTTCATGTCTACCCTTCCCCTACCTACAAGTCAGCTACCCAGATTCCCATTCCCCCAACCCTCCCTCCACTCTAAACCAGATGCCCAACCCATCCCCTCCCCTAGGCCCACCCCCAACCTCTCCATCCTCCTCCTCGTACGCCTGCGCCTCACTTCAGCAGCGCAACCAAGTAGAGGTGTTTGGGGAGGGACGGTCAAGGACAGCACCACAGACACGAGTTTTACGGGCTGCTTTGTTCTCTTTGTGTGTTTGACTTGTCTGAAGTCTGCTTTCC
>JANZLQ010000078.1:43308639-43360645 GCA_026212715.1 Elanus axillaris
TAGCGGACAAGTGAGGAAGACTATGAAAGACCACCAGAGGACGACTGAAGACCACCAGAGACCTTTAATGCGCTTGCGCGAAGGACATTTGCATATGTTAATAGTTTCCCGGAAAACTAATGGATATGTATGACATTTTTCGGAAATTTAATGAATATGTACAACAGGTGTGTATTTAACCTGCATAGTTAGGCTAGCCAGGTGCACACGCTAGGTGGAGCGATCCCCCGTGTGCCCAGTGCTGCAATAAAGGAGTGCCTGCTTCTTAACTTATTGCTGTTAAGGAGTTTTATTCCGGATTTCGGTAACACACTGGTGGTAGTGGTGCCAAAGAAGCATTTCCCTTGCTGAGGAACATGATTTTACATTCTGCAGCGTCAGTGATATTACAGCTGTTTTCTTGCACTTTCCTATATAGACCCTAGTAACCATTTACATTATTCCTTCAGGAGGATACTATTTCCATTAACCACAACTGGGTGAATGGCTGCAATGTGGCTATAATGTGGTGCTTCCTGCAGGATGAATTAGCAGCTGTCCAGCGGGAAATCAATGAATGGAAGGACCCTATGGATGATTGGCATCTACAATGCCAGGTATAACAACATGATGCTGGCTGTCTGACTCTCTATTAGAGGATCCTGTATTTCCAGGGTGCATTTCACCACCTTGAGATTTCTGAGACGCACAAGTCCTTAACCTCATACCTGGTATTCACACGTTTCACATGGAAGTAGGAACTAGTGACAGCTTCATTTTGCAGGAAATCAAGTATTACTTTAGTAAGACAGGGAAAGGCTTGTGCCAGTGCATATTTGCTATGTCAAGGAGGTTAGGATGTTGTCTGAAAAACTAATGCTTCAACTGCTGCTCTTCAACTATCAAGGTTATTATTAGCAGCAAGACCAATCCTTTATGTAGCATTTACATTCCCCTTTATAAAAATACAAGTGCTTTTTCATGTAAACAGAAGAACTGATAAGACAGACACCACACAGAAGAACTGGTTTGAAGGCTATTCATGATGAAACAGTGAATCTGAAACAAGCAAAATTAAGGTGAAGGTGGCAGCAGGTTTCTGTGTCTGCATGTCTGCACAGCGATGCTTTCAGAACACATAACTATACTGAGCAGTTTTGTATCTTGTATGCTTCCAACATCGTAAGTATGAAACAAATGTAACGTTTATTTCTGGATGCTGTTACTACTGCTAGGTTGATATCCTTCAAAAATAGTTTCAAAGAACACAGCCATTTAGTACTTAGAAGAAACAAACTGTTGCTTTTGGGGCTAGTGGCATTTCAAGTAAGGTAAAGAATTTTAGTGCCACTGGGGAATTACAGAAATATGCTTACACATGGTTACTATTTCCAGATAGTTACTGGCTTGATAAAATATGTTTTTGTAAATCGTACTGTAAATATGAGAGTTGTTTCCTTTTCAATACTGGTGTTTTTTTTCCCCCTAGTTGATCATGAAGTCCTGCACGGGTATAGACTACAAAGAGTTCTACAACTTCCTCAAAGTTATTGCAGAGAACAGGATTTCTGTCTTGGAAAATGGCCTCGATGATGAAGCTTCAGCAAAGAACACTCCAAAAGCAGCCATTTCCACCTTGGGCATGCTCCATGCAGTGTTTGATTTAAAAAGGACTGTGAAGGTGTTAACATCATTGAGTGCTAATGAAGATTTCAAGAAACTAGACCTGACGTCACTTTCTCCATCTCCGGAGGCATTGCTCCACCACTTGAAAGCAGCAATAGATACAGCACTACTCTAACTTCCTATTTATTCAGTTCTTTGTAAAATTAACCTTTTGTAAAATGGGTGTTTGTAGAAGACTGACTCCTCCCTGTTTAATCACTGTTGCAGTTTAAGTACAAAGAGCCTTAATATAGAGTGGGGAGAGAGTACATTCATAAGAAGACTTGAAGCTGACAGCATTTGAATATCTAAAGTAATTGGACAGGAAAAAATCTCAGATAAAGGAAAAACCCAAATTGTGTTAGTATTATATTATGACCCCTGCTACTGAGTGCGCATTCAGGGAAGGGGAATAGAAGTTCTCTGTGGACCAAACTTAGTTCTGTCAGGGCTAAAACACTGACACTGCAGTGGTCTGCACCATATTCCCTCTGCTTCTGAGAGCACTGTACACAGACAGCAAACCTGTACTGCAGGCTCCAGCAGTTAAGCTCTGCTTTGTCTGGTCACAGATAAATTACTTTTAAGACCTGTCCTGCTTCCAGGTGCAGCTCAGCTCAGTGGCTTTTGGGTTGGTTTTTTTTTAGGTGACCTTAGTTAGTTGGCTTCCATTGAAGCCTGAGCTGGCTGAACAGCTGTAGCCTGGACGCAGAAGAGCTCCCTGTACTAGTGTCCTGTACAGTGGTATCTCTCTAAAGGTGAAAGTCTCAGGTAGGGTCAGCTTTCATACTGCTCCAAGGCCTGGAGGATTTAATTTAACATACTAACGAGGAAGCTGGAGTCCTGATTGCAAGTTAGTGCAGAGAGCAAATCTGCCACTAATAATTTAAGCATGTGATCCACCCAAGCTCAAAAGGAGAAACTTGAATGGATTCTCGGATTTCTACACGCTATTTCAAGGCACAGTATTTTATCAAGCAGAGATTTGATTAATCAGGGAAGCTAGCAGGTAGCCTTCTATTATCTCCTTAAAAAGCCATGCTGTTAACACACCAAATAGCACTACTGCATGGTTACATAGCACAATTTGCAACCTGAATGCTACCCTTGGGCTAAAAGAGTATTTCCAGTGAAGCATGCCTCTTGCTTTTACTGGTTGGTGAGAAAGCCTAGAAGCACAAACGGCTGCACACTGTTACCTTAGTTGCCCCTTTAGGGCTCACTTGAATTATAGCTCAAGAACCTCCTCAATTTTCAACCACATGACCAGTAAGAGCAATTAATAAGTGTATGTTTAGAAAGTGCAGTAGTAGACATCCTCAGTAGGCTGAAAAATCACATTGTTTCCTAGATAATCCTGTGGAGTTTGTACATGCATGCATTTTGCATGTCCTATTTTCTAGTAGAAGTTCTGCATTTTGAGTAGGAAGCGGTACCTGAAATTAAAATCAATACTCAGAGCATGGAAGAATGCATTATGGATAAAACAGACCTATTTTTTTTTTTTTTTTTTTTTTAACAGCTGTGACTACATCTCAGTGATTCAACCTTCTGGCAGGGTGTTTCTTTAGACTGGAAAACTGCCAGTTTTAAGCAACTCTGAAATTAAAAGTTCACAGCTGTTACTTATGTCTGTTTACATTCTTAAAGACAGGCAGCTGGAGCTTTCTTCCTTATATGAATAGAGTGAGATTTCTTAGAGGTGAGGGGCAATGGTTTAAAGCTGACACTCAGTGTATTGGTAGGAAAGCATGTTTTTGGTCTTGTATTCCCCAGTCTCACTGCATGCTGTGCAACTGGTATTGGCACCAACCACTTTAAGCACTGCAATTTTATAAAGTGTTTGCTTAGATGAACAGTACTTTTCCTTTCATGTGTGAAACTAGCAAAACTACAAGTCTAGCTGTTACGCCAAGAACCCAGTATCTCGACGTACCCAGGATCGGTTGACACTGTACTGTCCGGCAGACTACATCCTCATTTGGATGGATGGCATGAGTCTGCCGTGATGCAGAAATCCAGGCAGCAGTTCTCAGGGAAGAGGCATAATTTCTGCAGTTAGTTCCTCTTCCCTGTGGAATATTGTTAGGGAAGGAAGAAGATAGGCCAATGCATGGTAGGAGGGAAGGTGGGTCTCAACTACTCACTCTCACTTTCTCTGCACCAGAGCTGTCTCTGCATGACAGCATCTTCAACTCTGAAGATGTGTAACAGCCATCCTTCATAGGGCCTGCTAATGCTTAGTGTGATCAGTGTGAGACAATGGGGTAAAAAATCGTCCTTTCATTGCAGGAAATGATCTTAAAGTTTAAGCCATGTTCTCCTTACTGATCTGGCAGGGAACAGAAGCAAAAAACTTAGTTTTATTGACAGTCTGTCTTATAATTACATCAGGAAACTAATTTGTAGTTCAAATTCTCCATTCCCATGAATGATCAAGGCAGTAAGAGAGCCACTTATTTTCTACAGTTCAATAAAGGCAAGCAAATTTTCAAATGCCTGAAGACAGCAGCAAGATTGGAATAAAAAGTACGCAAGCCTGGAATCTTTTAAAAATTAAACAGCTTTATTTAAATACAAAGTTACTGTAAAACACACGTTAAGGATACTCTCATACCAATATATTAACTATTGTAATCAGTGTACTATTTATTAAAGCATAATACTTGTGATAAACAGGAGGAAACAGCCTGTAGAGTTTTGTTTTGTTTTCCTGAAGTCACAGACCTGGACAATTTAAAAAACTGTAATTAAAACTGTAAAAAAAAAGCAGGTTAAAATCTAGTTCAAAAGAGCTTTTGCTCTAAATATGCAACTCAGACATTACTATTTTTGTCTGATAGGAACAGGATACCTAATATCCATTTGCCTTTTATAAAGGCAGCATAAAACCCAGACCGATTCTAATCCGATTTGCACCCCACTAGTGTCAGTGGGTGATCTGTCAGCACGAAGCTGTGCACCTAGGAAAAAACAGTGGGTTTGCAGCTTTCTCAGTGCGGAAGGCCGGGTGGTTTTATGTTTTCTCTCACCAGGATTTGAGACTTCTCACCCCAGGACAATGTATGTCCTTTCAGGCGCACACAAACTCCTGCAGAATTACAAAGCAGCACTAGCATGTTCAAGGTGCAAGTGTGATATCCCTGAGATTTAACAGGAGTCCCCAGAGTTTAAAAATACACTTGTAAGTATCATAAAACAAGGAAGTTAGTCAATAGCAGCTTTACAATGCAATGGAGAGGTACTGAGTTTGGCACAGGTAGGAAGAGAAATGGAAAAACTTCCTCTCAGGCATACAGGAAAAGCCACCTCACTCCAGGAGCAGGTTGTTTGGGAGCATGGAGGTGGCCTCTCCTGTCCATGCCACATTTCTCCCAACCAGAAATAGTCCCACCAAAATAGTTCTTGTGGTTTCATTTGACCGCTTTCTATAAAGTAACCTCTTCTCCCTTCTGATGGTTCCCCAGTGCAAAACAAACATGGTATCTGAGAGAACAGTCAAATGAGGTTTCAAGGCAGATTGCTATTTGCAGGGAAGTGAAATAAAACTGCAGGGTAAAAGAAACCTTGGCCACTTTCTGCCAAGAGATTCCCAAACACAAGCTGAGGTTGCGTATTAAAGGCTTTTAGCCCACAGCATCCATATGTCTGTGCTTTGTGATCATAGCTAGACTAAAAGAAAAGCCAGCAAGAAACCCTCATTTGATAAATAACCATTCTTCCTTTTTTAAAGGCAGCCAGAACAGCAGTGACATGATTGCTTCTTCATCCAACAGCGTTTGGTCAAGAAAGTGTGGCAGGGAGGAGGCTCCTTCGGGTCCTGGGGCTCAGGAGCTGTGAGTAACATGGCAGTTCTCTCTTTGGTGGAGTCTTATCCTCCGTATGTGTTCGTAACATGACTGGGGCAAGGAACAGAGCAGTACATTAAGGAGAAGTTTTGGAACTTTGGGCCAAAATCTGGTCTCTTGCACATGAAGTGAAGCTATACTGCCCCCAAAGGCAGGATTAATTCTGCACATTATGAATGAGCAACAAGCATATTCTCTAGACTAGAAGGAAAATAACCTCCTGTGCTAGGCATATGAACAGCCCTCTAAAATTAAATGAGAGTAAAGCACATCAGTATCTACTAGTCAAGAAAGGCTACTGAAGCTTGCAACTGTCGCTGCTGAAAACATTTCCTTACCTCCAGTGCTGTTAAAAGAAAGTCGTACAGCCCTCCTCGATTGGTGGGCTCCATCAAGTCTCTGATCAGATGGATTTCAGCTCCCAGGTGCTGTATTCTAGGAAAAAAGAAAAAAAAAAAAGTCACAACTAGAACAAATCTCTGGGCACTGGTGTTTGTGGGTGTGTGTTTGAAATCAGATTATGGAGAAGAGGCACAGATCTGGAATTCCATTGCTGATTCCTTGTGCATCACTTCGATCTTCTGGAGGCTGAGTCCTTGAGGTATGACTAGATCTAAGCAAAGATGCTCAATCATGAGAAAATTTAAACTCCTCCATTTTTCACAGTCTTTCTTACTCCCCTCTCTCATCTACAGTTAAGAAAGCTGCCTAGCAAACAAACCTGTATCATCCAACATGACTGTAGGGAAAAAAAAAAAAAAAGAGAGAAAAAAAAAGCTTCTGGATTTCATGGCCCCAAGTTTAAACATTTCACCCTTTTTGGAAACCAAGCATTTCAAGGAAGTCAGCCAAGGACTTTGACTCAAATTTGCCAAGAAAAAAATGTACGGTTTCATTCTACTGGATGTAAGGAGGTTCCTGCAGTTACAGTGAAAGCAGCACAGACAGAGCCTCTTTGGCAGAAATGTGTTACATTTACAGTCATTCCTACACAGGAAAAGTCTAATTACTAGATAGTCAGTGTTCAAGAACTTCCTGTTCTCCAAACTGAATCACAGTGCCCCACTGAGAATGGAAAATAGAAGATGTACATTATCTAGACAATGCCTTGGAGGCATCAACAATTGGCCTTCAAAGGCTTCATGTTCCTATCTTCTACAGTAGCCTGAGATGCAGGTAGGACCACATTTCCCATGACAACGCTGAATTATCCTCTCGGGTAAGAGATGGACACTCAGGAAGTCCCTAGCCCCTTTATATCATGGCCACCACCACCACACCACAGCTGGCAGACAATAGCACACAGAAACCCCAACACAGCTCAGGAAAAAGCACAAACTCTGGTTTTTCATTTAAACTATCTGGCTGGGAAGCATGCCTGTCCTTTCTCCGTTTCAGGTATCACACAATGACGGGCTTGGGAAATGAAAAGCTTCCACTTACTTTGCTCGGGATACAACATACATCAGGAGGGGTAACAGGTCATCCATGGGGAGCTTGTAGTCCTTGTCAACCACCCGGGACACTGTGCTCTCTATCTCTTCATATGTCTTCTGGAGGATCACCAGCTTTTCCCGGGGATCCACTGTAGTGCTGTCAGTATGAAAACAGCTATGTCAAAGATGTTTCCGCTACACAGCTAAAGTGATAAAGCAGCAGAACTAAAAACAAAACCAGAGCAGACTGTCATGCTACAAAAAAAGTCCATCAATCATCTCAAATGGCTGCACCAAACAGAAGGCAACGAGGTTGTGCCAGGAGGCATCACCAGGGTGTAAGGTCATCCAGATGGACCTTAAGTCTTCCCAAGTCCTGAGTATGACCTGCTCACCCTAGTGTCAATCTTTCATTTTAGACAGGACTAACCCGAGTCACACTCCCTCAAATAAAAAACTAAAGAGCACGGGACAAATCACTTTGGGAAGTTCTATCAGGGGACTAGCAGAGTTGTCATATCTGCAAGGTTGGTTCTTCTGCCCATAACATCACCCGTAAAGTCCAGCAAAGGTCCATGTAGGCTGTGCTGCCTTCCCCAGAAGAGAAGTCACGTTGGCTTTCATAGGGAGGCTCTCACCAGGACTGCTGTACTTCGGGACCTGAGACCTCCTGTCTGACGGACCCCACAATACTTCCCTGCTCCCCTTTAACTTCCTTCCCACTCATTACTGCAGTACCATCCTCTGGGCTGGACTTCAAGCCCATAAATCAAGCTGAGCTTCTGAAATGGAGCTCTGCTTTGCTACATTAACTTCTTGGGATGCCACACTGGATGTATAACCATCCTGAAGCTCCATGTGTCCAGAGCAATGGGCTCTGTCGTGACCAGACATTCACAGCCAGGCCCAATTTGCTACGCACACTGACATGAGTGAACTCCATTTCATCAACGTCAGAATTTTTGTAGGAATATCTCCACAAAATTAAGGGGAGATATTAGCCAAGGGAGGGTTGCATTTAAACACCCTTGATATTGTCTTGATATTGGGGGGAGAGGGAGGAGGAATTTCATAGAAGTTACTTTTTCATTTAAACAGAAATAATAACACAAACAACTTTTCTTTGAATAATCTCGCAGGCTGATCCAGAAATGCTTTTGCAAACAGGTGTAATTTAGGCATTTCCCAGAAACAGAAAATCCCTGATTGTCAGTCGGAGGTTATGGACAGTGACTTACATCAGCTTCTGCAAACACTCTGTGGCAGACAGGAAACACTTGTCTTTGATAAGGGACTGCCTCTGAAAGGGAGACAAAGAGTTGTGTCTCTGTAAGAGCGTCTCTCCGAGAGCCACCACATAGCTCCTCAACACTGGACCCAAAATAAGCATGTGTGCTGCTGCCCACGAAAGAGGGCGAAATAAAGTTGTTGTAGACAGTGCCAGTCTGAACACTGATGCCTTTGAAACACCATCGAGCAGAGCATTACAAAGCAATCCTATGCAGAGCTCATATTCCCATCCGCGGAAATTCATATGCAAAAGCTACAGATCATAACTAATCAACACGTCGTGTAGCTCCGATTTCTAAGCACGGTCTACCCTGTGGTTACTTAGGTGAAGCTCCATCATCAGGTAGCACCAACACGTACCCCCAGTGCCATCCCACGAACACACCAAAGCTAGCTCTTAGTGTTATTTCTTACCTGGTTGGTTGTCAGGGTGAGATCTTTCAGAGGCCAGAGGTGTCTGAAAGGAGATTACAGAGAAGATTTAGAAGGCAGATGTCCATGTCTTAACTCCACCCTAAGTCAGTTTTGACTGGTCTTATCTCCTCGCTCAAGGTGATGCTAAAGTCTTGTAGGTGCATGAGGCTGAGTTTGCTCCTGTCGTTACACTGCTACAGGAAGAATTAAGAGCTTAGACTAATTAGCCTGAGTGTAGGGTTCATTTTACTCACAGCTGCTCCTGTAATAATCAATGGACAGTTCTAGCACTTTCAGATTCCATTCCTCTCACTGAGTCTAGACTGAATCAAATTGCCAAATTGATTCTCTGGGTCTGCTGCTACCCTGCTTAAGTCCTTGAGCTGTGGAGGATGCTGTGCTAGAAGAGCTCACATGCCTCTTGAGTCTGAGCCATTGGTCCTCACATATCACTTCCAAAGATGTATCTAGCTGCAGGAATGGATGAAGGAAACATCTGGCTCCACAACCTTTCCCCAATCTTGAGACTGTGTGCTTGCATTATTACAGCAGATACCATTGGATGGACTATAGCCCTTTCTAAGACACATTTATAAACTGTCTGATTGGTCCTGAGTTGGAGCAGTCCATTCCTTTGGTGAGCTAGAAAAGAAGATTTAGGGAAAACATCAGTGCTACAGCCAATGACGCACCCAGGAACAGGTTATAAGTCCTTTCCTCCCGTGCCATCAGAGCTTTCCCTGGCTGCTGCCTTCCCAGCTGGTACCATGGGGTTGCATCCTGGGCTGAAAAAATGTCACTTACTTCTGCACATCCAGAAACTCTAGCAGCTTGATGTCAGGAAATAGACTTAGGTCCATGATCCCTTGGCAGTAGAGGTCATCTTCTCTTTCATGATAGAGCATGTAGAGCATGAAAAGCTCAGGGTAGAAGCAGGGCAAAATCAGGGGCAGGACCACGCTGCATGCCTTCTGGTCACTATGGCGGAGAAAAGCAGAGTCCTACACTGACACCAGTAACCTGGATATTACCACGAGCCACACAGCACACAGTGGAATAAGCAGCTTCTGAGACTGCAAGGTGTTCTCCTGGTTCTCCCCTCCTTCCTCCACCTTTGAGTTCAGTGTCACAGTTGGACAGTAGTGACCCATATAACACTCTGATGCATGTGCCCACAAGCTGAAGATGCATCTTCTGCTGTAGGACAGGACAAGGTACTGTTTCTCCACAAGATCTCCTTGTGCGCCAGGTTTCTCCCAGTAACTCAGAGACCTATCTCCAGCTGTTCTTTCTGAGCTGTTTCAGTAGAGCACTTGTTATTTCTTAAGGGACAAAGACCAAATAAATTCAGATAAAGCCCTTTTCCAGCTGTTTACCATTCCACCAACCTCTTGGCTTCATTCAGCCCACTGGGGATGGCTGCAGATTACAGCAAAGAGAAACCCAGACCAGATGGGGACAGCCAAAGAAAAGTGCTTCTTCCCACTCCCAAAACCCCTAAACCTGGGTCTCCCACAATTATTTCTACCCTTTTATTCTAGGAACATCATGTTTTCTACCTCCTCTGCCACATTTCCCACGCTGTACTCCCTACTTCCAGGCCTGCCATTCTCTCAGTGCTGGTATGGAAGTCACCATCCCTCCAATGAACAGGTTCCTCTGCTAATGCAAAGCAGATGGTAGTGCTGGGACTGCTATCTCGCACACAGCCATGCTACCGCACAGTAGCTGGTACGAGTAACCTTGGAAGGCTGTGTAGCGCACACACACCTCCAACTCACCGCTCTCTTCTGTCACAGAACGTGATTAGAAGTCGCTCTCATGCTTCAACAGAATTACTGAAAGCTTTACACTCAGAGAGAAGTAAGTGTGGGCAGTAAACCTGACTCAAACATACAAATGCAATCTGTTCAGAGCTTCATGTATTGTAGAAGACACCCCAGATGTTCAAGCAGCTTAAAATTAAACAAGCAGTGGCGAGACGTACCTTGTATCTCCATCCATACACTTTGCGGGCCGTTGGCCTTTCTGTTCCAGTGCCAGATGGAGCAAACCCCTAGAAGAGGAGCAGAACCAAGCTTTAGTTCCACCCCTCTTTTATTTAAGGATAATTTGTTATTTACAAGCGAAGAGCTCAGCTGTCCCAGCATCAAGTGGGGTATTAGTAAAGCTCTCTGTAATCCTTGCAGTGTTTTGGTAGTCAAGTTTCAGTATTGCAGAGCAAGGTGGGTCTCCCTCCCCACACTGCCTCTGAAAGGTCTTGAGACATGAAGCAAGCTTTTCAAGGTATGCACTGAGCCCAGAAACACCTTTACATGAACCAATGCTCAAGTTGTGAGCCCTGTTGTACTGTTCATGAACACAGCTCAGCTGAACTGAATCAAATCTGACTTGTTCCCATCAGCTGCGCTGCTGTCCTCAGGCTGCTCCGGGACAGACAGCCCCTCCTCACAGAGCTGGCAGCCTTCCTCAAGCACACGAGGCTACACTGATAACAACAGAGCTTTTATCCAACCACTTATTTTTAAGGCAATACCACCCTGAGTGTAGCTAGAGGCAGAGTCCCCCACCTTTGCCTACTGTGGCATTTCTTGTATCTTCTCCTAAAAGATATTCAAACAGCAACAGGACACCAATCATGCCTTTGATCCAGTCCTTTATGACCCATGGGCGCAACCACACAACTGAACAACCTCATTTTAGAGTCACTACCCACATCAGCCGAACCTCAACAACATGCTTACACTGCATATCCTTAACTCTTGTTGAGTTGAGGCATGTTAAGCTTAAGCTATTTTTCATTCGTAGATATCAGACATCACTGTTGTATGCTCTGATATACTTTGCTGTCCTTGTTACTTCGTGAAGTTTCTTGCTCGTATTTGTGCTTGTCTAGATGAAGTCTTATTACGGGCAACAGCTCATTGAGCTACCATAACTCAGGGAGATTTAGTCACATTAAAGGTCCTGGGTCACGTACTGAGCAACAGGCATAATAAAGGTTTTCTAGGTCCACAGGACCTCAATCATTGCATATAACTCTTTACCTAGCACCACTCAGAGGCAACTCTCCCAAGAAATATGCTGAGAAATAAAGCAGCCCTGTCACCTGAAAAAACGATCCCAGTGGACTACTCCACAAGCCCTCTATGCTCATACCCATTGGAGGGACTCGGCACGCTTGACTTACTGGTAAAACTCCCATATTTTCTTTGCATAGTACTTGACTTCCTCTTGTGCCATAGTCAGCAAGTGTCTGTTGGCCCCAATCCCAGAATATGTTGCCTGAAAAGCTATCGCCAAGGCTTTCAGCAGCTTTCCCAGTGGGTGCAGGGAAGACTTCAACGCCTGCATGACAGAGGAAAATTAAATTTTACAAGTCAGCCCTTGCCATTAGTAGAGGATAACACTGAAATGCCACCCAATCTTCTCTTGTCAGCAAAGGAGGTAATCAACTATAATTTTGGTTTATTTTTGCTGCCACAAGCCCATTCTCCTCCCGTCATCAGGCAGAAAAGTGCTTAGTAGAATTGCTGTTCTGATGAGATTTGCTGTGATATTCAAGAGAGAGAGCAAAGGGTGCTTCAGGGAAAGGCTGGTTGAGTGAAAAAAAAAACACTGAGAGTGCGTGGAAGTTTATTAGTCATTTCTAGCAGCTGGTTATTCCCTGACACAGTTTGAGAACCAAGAGTGAAGCTTTCTAATCAATTCCTAGCCTGTATAGCTGTACACAAAGTGAGTGTCCAAAAAGCATGAAGGATAACCCTCTTCTTCACAGGCATAGGTATTCACACATGATTTAGAGAAGACTCTTGAAGTCACTGGCAATGTTACACGTGCTACCAGAAAGCAACAGAAAGTTGCTACGACCTGTGTCCATGTCTCAGGGACAGACGTGGATCATTATGATTTTACACTTTACCTTCTCTAAATAAGTCTGTAGTGACGCCAGCCCCTGGTGCTGGACAAGATCTTCAAGAATATCTTCTGTCTTCCAGGAAATATCCTCAGTGCCCCTGAAAACATGAGAGGTGAGGAAGGAAAACCACACAGTGAAGCACTGGGATAAATCCCAAGTGGTATTGCAGGTAGATTCTAAGGGGGCAAAAAGACTCTTAGAACAAATGAATTTTTCTCTACACTTGTCAATAGAATTACCTTTGGCTCCCCTTACAACCAGCCTGGGTTGCATCCTGCACATGCTTGTCTGATCTATTTTAGGTATTCTCTTAAGGGGACATGAGCTTGCTCTGCATCAGCTGATGATGTCATGTGCAGATGCTTACGTTTAATCAAGTGAATCGCATCCAAATTTTCACTTATAAGAATCAGTTTCAACAGCACAACCTTAAATACAGGCTTAAAATTCTTCCTTCTGTCTCTTGAGCAGGAACAACTGGATAATGGTTGGGTTCATAACTTTAACACATGGCAGACCCTAACGTACACCACTATCCTCTCCACACAAATGGGCTCCTCTGTTGCAACAAGGGCATGCGATACTCATACCTTTGGCAGAAGAGGTACTCCTGAGATTTCCGCAGCTCCTTGCTCGTTTGTATGTGGAACCCCGTGAAAGACTCCTCCGTTTCTTCTTTACAGCCAGAATGGATGAACTCCAGGAACTGGTCATAGATTCCCTTCCATCTCTTCTCCACTGGGAACTCCTCAAGGCCCAGCTGACTGTGAAACATAACAGGGCATTAGGCTTTTCTGCGTCCCTCCTCAATTATTTCACACTTCACCTTCAAATATGGAAGGTTCTCCAGAATCAGATATTAACACAAGAACAATGGGAGCAGAGAAGGATGGCAGTGCCTAACGGGTAATTCAACAAAAAGCAACTCAAGTCTATTGTCCTGGCAACAAGGTACTTTGGGTGAAGAAAAATTCCTGGTCCATGGAGTATCAGTAATCTGAATCTTTGCTGGTGAATTGATCACAGGCTGTCTGCTCTACTTATGGAAGTTTCTAAATATAGACTATTTATTTCAACTGAAAGCCTGCAGAAAAGACTGGCAGCAAGAAGACAGTTGAGCAACCACCACCAGTAGCTACTGCTACCTGAAAAGCACGGGAAACAGGAACTGTTTCCGCAACATAAATACTCTGATTGACTGGAAATGTTTTGAAGAGGTAAGAAGAGGAAATTGAACTGGATTTTGCAAGAGGAATTCCCCTCAGAGGACAGTTAGCTGTCTTTTCCACTGGGACTCCCTCATTTGGGTTAACCTGGCTGAACCCAGGCCCTCCAGCCTGGCAACCAGAGCATCCCTTTGCAGGGATCAACCCTGAGGATAAGAGTCTATACCAAAGGATGTGTCCTGATAGCTTCAGCTCAGTTATTCCTGCCCTGCATTCACACCATTGCCTGCCAAAGCAGCATCAGCACCCCGTGAAGCTCTGATCCTGGCTCCCCAGCCTTCCTCCTCATAGAGCACTACCCAATTCAGGCTCTTCAGACCTTCACGTGCTGCGCTTCACTTTGTGATTTTTGGTAGCTTTCCTACCTCTACAATATCAGCCGGTAATATTCATGTAGTAGCACAAAGGAACAGGAAAGGAGCAAGTGATGCATTTTAGCAGCCCAGCTTTGCCTTTGTAGCTTCAGACCCATCTGTGTGTATACACAGAAATGGGTGTGTGCGTGCACATGCATGCACAGATTGCTGAAAACGTTAAGCCTCCAAAACTCGCTCCAGTCTGAGGATGAAAGTATCTCTGGGTGGATGCCGGCAGGATGGGAGCGGAACATCTCTTTTCTGCTTCCTATGTGGCATTAACATTAAACGACAAATTGTGCTCTCCTTTTCTCCTTCTTTCCTTGCATATAAACCAGTTTTTAAGATCAACTCTTTCAGGCAAGGGCTGCCTTGATCCCTGTAGGGACTGAGCCCTTGCTCCCCTAAGTAGAGTCAAAATACGAGCCATGACCCGCGAGGTCAGCTCTTGTTGCTCACGCTTTGGTTATCCTGTCATCCAGCTGCTCGTTTGATGTGTTCAGGGTGCCGTGCATCTGAAGGCCTTGGCCCGATTTGTTAGTAAAGGTTCCCTCCAAAATGAAGCCATTGGCAAATGACAGCTTTCCCTGCAACGGAGAAATAAAGGGTTATTCTGCCAAGATCTCATTAGAGAGAGGAAACGAGCTGGACCGAGATCTCAAATTCTCTTTTCAACAGAGCCAGCTCCTGAAACAGCGACTAGGAACATCTTCCAGCACGGAGGTGCACATTTTCAGCATTCAAAGCAATAGAGTCATTAAGGTGGCCGTCACTGGAGAAAACATGTCCTTGCTACTGAATGACACAAATAGGATTCTGGAGGGGAAAGACCGCCACAACCGCAGAGTAAAACATTTGCATTATGCCTTACAAATACCCAATATCTTCTCTGAGTTATAAAATTGTCTGGCTTAAATTTGACAACAGTTTTTTCTAACCTAGAGTGAACACATGAAACTTCAATTTCTCCTCTGTTTTTCCTCTGCTTGTTAAAACCACAAGCAAGTTTGGCCTCTCAGGTAAGGAGAATCACATGATATTCACCATGAATGCTTTCAAGATGTTTGCTGCTACCAAGAAAAACCTTAAAGTCTCCGAGGCAAATAAAGACATGCAGTAGCTTGACTCAAACTTAGAAGTTTTAATTAAATAAAATCAAAAGCCAAACAATATCATAACTACTCTGGCTTTGAATACCAGCCTAAAGTCCTCATTGCTAATAGCAGGAGGCACTCCATCTTTAGATAAAGAACAGATTTTTCTGGACTAACCACTAAAACCAAACATTAATTTTGGAGGAAGCAGTATCTAAGCACTATAATCAGTCTCTGCAAAAATCCACCCTGACTCTTCTGGCTGAAGAAGATGATAACAAACTCTTCCTCCCATGACAAGTCAGTAAATCACAGGGCTCATTTGCAGTCATTACCAAGTGTCTATTTTGACATCCACTCAGTCTGATATAACCACAGACTTCCTGTCAGACTCTGAGATTTCTGCAACAAGCCGGAGGACAAGTTTTCCCTGCAACAGGGCACTTTACGAACGCTTTGAGCAGATATTTCTGTTAAAGATCAACCGCAAAATGTTGAACGTGTCAGTGCAGCGTCCAGATTGCAAAATTAAGCTTCCAAGATCCCTCAACTATGTTAATACTCGGTCACGTTAGCGTAGTGCTGGTACTGTAGCTCCGTTTGGTTTATACATCATTTCCTGTGTTCCCAACCACTACAAAGGCTAAAACATTTGTTCTAAGAATACAAAAGCATCCCAACTGCAGCTGCAAAGCACAGCCAAAAATGCCCCACAAAACCAAAACCCTCAATATAAACAAAACCCTAAAAACCAAAACAATGCACAAAGCCCCCAGCTACTTGAAGTCTCTCAGCTGCAGCCTTCCTTCTGTGAATGAGACTGATAATAGGAAAAGAAAAATCCAAAACCCAGGAAAATGTTATTTTCTGGGGGACTGGGGAAAATGGAGCGAGAAGGTATGAACTCTGAATATTAATCCATCGGCCCTTTTGGAAAGCAAGCAACTGTATAGGAAGGCTGAGATGAAGGAAGTGCTCACCTTTCCAACAAACGTTAGATCTTCTGTGAAGTTCCCTTCGTAGACAGAGTCATCCTCCAAGAGCAGGATCCCAGACCCCTTCATTTGAAAGAAGAAGTAGTGAATTCATGACATAAACTTCCTATCTGCTCAAATTCATCTAGAAACAGCCACTGGCTTGGACTATTTATGGGCTGCAGGTTCTGAGAACCCTTTTGAAAGCCAAACATATCATTGCAATGCTCAAGAGAAAAGCAAGGATGTGCTCTAGAGATAACCCATTAGGCATCACTGCACAGAGAAGTCCTACACAGTCAGGAGGTTTTAAACAACAGTACTATTGCATTCATTTCCCTAGAAGAAGAAGAAGAAGAAGGAAAAAAAAAAAAGCAGGCTCCTGTTCTAAGAACGGTCACAAAAAATTGCCATGGGGTCAAACTTGTGGTCCTCCCAATCCTATGACCTTTAGGTGATTGTAGCCAATTGTGTCATTCTTTGCAAGATGATTAAGTGAAAAGAGGAAGGCAGTTGCTTTGTAGAATTAGCTTTGTCCCTTGCTGTGCAGTCAACGGGGCTTTAATGAGCAGCTCCTAAGCATTCATTAAATAACTCATTCCATTACCTCCCAACTCCCACGGCTGCTTACAGTAGCACAGATTTCAGGGAAGGAGCACCAAGATGCAGAACAGATACAAGATAATTTGTACTAATGGGGGAAGATTCTTCTTGTTGGGGCTTAGCCCACAGCTGGGGCCTGAAGGTTTATATGTACCCGTACCAGCCAAAAAATGCGTTCAGTTTTAGAGCTGTAACACATTTTCCGCTGGAATGGTTTTCTTGATGGAAAGTGCCCTTTTTGGCAAAAATAAAAGGTTTCCAAGGGAAGCTTCTTGGCCATACCAATTTTCCACTAGGAAAACTGAAGTGACTGCTCCCCACCCGGAAGCCTTGTGAAGTTAAAGGAGACTTTGGCAGCTGGCAAACCAAAAGACAGCTTTATTTTGGTTCCCTGCAGATGGAGGTTTTATGGAAAGCCCTTCCGACAAAGTTTCCATGCTAAACATTTTGTCCTAATTTGGTGAGTGGGGAAGGGGTTGTTTGTTTTTTTAAGCGTGTATTTTTCATGAGAAGAAATGCTTTTATTTCCAAGCCAGCTCTAGCGATGCCAATCCCTTTTGCTTTCCCCACCAACATCTCAACTTTCAATGAACCGGAAAACCAACTTGTCATAGGTAAACTCACACTGGAAAGGTAAAGACTTAATAATCTCTAAGATAGATGTAGTATGATATATAACTGCGCAGCCCTTCACGTATGAGTTCTGGTCTATAATTGTGACCTGATGGTCCGTCAAACAGCCAGAGCTATAAGGTGTCTTAGCATGAGCAAGGAGAAGTGACAATCTCACATCTAGTTCCTACCTGCACCTCAAGAAGGTGCTAAGAAACAAGACTTAATCTAGGCCTTGTTCTTCAAAAACATAATTATGGTAAAATAACAGTGCTTAAGTGTTCTTGCTTTCTCTTTTCCCTCAAAGATTAATTATGCAGTGAAATTTAATCTTGCCCTTGATGGAGAATTCCATTTCCCACTGATCTAGAGAATCCACTGAAAATTTGTACTCACCACCATTTTATCAGCATGAAATGTCCTTTGATAGCAGACACCTGACTGGGTTACTACAATGCCTTGTCCATGTTTGTGGTCATCGAGCCATGTCCCTATGTATCTCTCCCCTCTGGAATGCAGTAGAAAAGAAATTATGTTTTTTTTCCCTGTTTTCTTAGATCTTCATCAGTTTGATGTATCGCTTACTGAGGCTAGTTTTACCTGATATAATGCTCCATGCAGCACAAGTGCCAGATGTACTGCACAAACTCAACTCATATAATGCTTCCCAATGAGTACAAGCCTTATAGCAGGAGTGGACACATCCCCTCTTTATCCCCAAGCCTCCCCATCAAAATATGAGGCTTTACCCCTGCCAACAGAGAAAACTAAGGCCAGCTCTGATCTGTACCACCTTTACCTATCTTTGTCTTCCCAGACTCCATATCCATTCTTCTTGTCATTTTCCCACTGTCCTGTGTATTTAAATGGATGCTCAGCTGAGAATTTCTCCAATATCCCAAACCCTTGACGGACGTTGTCTTTAAAGTAACCTTTGTAGACCATATCATTCCCATACCTGCAGGGAGACAGACAGACAGAATTTAAGACTGCGACTAATAGCTACTATTGCAGTAGGAAACCAGGTAAGCGAGTAGACTAGGCTAATCTGCCTGCTAAATATTCCACATATTTGACTGATAGCTCTGGAGCCAGTAGTTGGTCACTAATAGGGATGGGCATCACCCAAGCTAGTCACTCCATAGTTAGCTTTCAACATTATCCAAGGACATAACACTTCAGCTTGCACTTGTCCTGGGAGAGACCACTCAGTCCTTGGCCTCCCAACAGCTGGGACACAGTGACCACGGGTTAATCCAGAGTAGTATTAGATCAGAACAAGCAGGAAGCCAGATTTACCTTCATCTTTCCATGCTCACCCACCACCCCTTCTCCTGGGCTCATCCCCCTGAGAAGATCTCCCCT
The DNA here is from genome assembly GCA_026212715.1 of Elanus axillaris. Taxonomy (NCBI): domain Eukaryota; kingdom Metazoa; phylum Chordata; class Aves; order Accipitriformes; family Accipitridae; genus Elanus; species Elanus axillaris. The sequence continues at coordinate 43,327,421 of JANZLQ010000078.1, forward strand.
TAGCTCTGGCCATGCTGGCCAGCAGATCTCCACTGCTACAACAGGGAAAGCACTTACGCTAAGGAGAACTGCCATCTCTAATTATCGACATGCTCTCACATTTGACACCAAAGATGCCAGCACAACACTACTCAGCTGGCTCCAAGTTCCCTAAAGATTTCTGCATGTCCTGTACTCTGAGTTTATTTCATAAATAAGGAGCAGAACACGCAGGTTGTAGGAAGGAAGATGGCCTACCCCATAGGAAGCAGCTGGAAAGCTGAGCTGTGTGCTTTCCTCTGCCACAGTTGGCTCAATGAAAACAAGGGTAAGTATGTGCAGGAACAACAGGCAGTCCAGTCTTCACCTTGGCCAACCCATTTGGCTACAAGCCACGTGTGACCTAAGCAAAGACGGTGCTGTTGCGCTCACTGCTGCATAAACAAAGCGAGCTGGCCCTGTCCACTTAACTCTGTAGGCTGCAAATGAAACTGGTTTATACCTACAACCTGCTGAGCCGGCCCCCGCTGCCTTTTCTGGCCTTCTAAATGGAGGGTAGATGGTGGGTAAGGCTGGGACACCACCATGTGCTCACAATACAGTGCTTTACAGACTGGTCTCCAAATTCACAAAATCCAAATTCACAGCAGCGCTTTTGAGATGCAGGTGTGTAAATGACTGTTTCCAGAAGCATTTTGACGAGTAAAAAAATAAAACCTTGGACTCCATTTCTTAAGCTAAGAAGTTGAGTGAGCAAGAAAAGCAAACTAGGAGAACCAGCTCCCTTCAGGATTACAGTTACAACTTCCAGACCAAGAATCTCATCTGTCATTAAGGAACCTATTCTACACAAGATGTAGTTCAGACAGCGTGGCCAGGGGAGACGAAGCGAGCTGTGTGTTCCACCAAGCCTGTCCAGGGCTGGTGGCACACCATGCACTCTCTGCTCCGCAGCCACAAACATGAACATAAAATTATATCTTCACCTATAGGGCACAGAGGATGTTACGTCAGGTAGTTACAATGGTCATAGCTTGCAGAGAAGCTCTTACTCTTCTAACACTCAGGAGTCTCAGAGCTTGGGAAGAAGCCATACTGCCTATCTCTAAAGCAAAAGCTTCTGGTGCCTGAATTACCCTGGGTTTTACACTCTGACTGAGCCTTCCACACTGAGGTGGGGACATTTCACCCTTTAAACACGTGGAGTGCCCTTTTTCCCCAGAGTCCGTCTTTGGGTTTTACTTACTCACAGATTCCATAGCCTCTCATCTTGCCCTCGTACCAGTGGCACTTATAGCAGTCATATCGATCTTCAGATTGGCGTGGGACAAGGCATATTCCAAACCTACAAGGTGCATATGGCAGAGGTCAGCATGGCAAAACGCAACTCAGTTGCACTGGATGAAGTTTAAAAACTAAGGATCTTCCAGACTCCCAAGCTGATTTACATGGTTGGGGTCAAGCTCTACCTTGGACACTATTTCCAGGTGTCAATGGACTTGACCCAAGGAAGAGCACATGTCCTTGTGAGCTGCACTCACAGTTTCTCATAGCTGCTTCTACAGAGCTACTTTCAGTGGCTGTGGTTTTTTTCCCCTCTCTACCCTTTCCCCAGTTTAGGGGCTGAGTTAGACTACCAAAGCAATTGCTTTGGTCCAAACAAAATGTTTTCTTAATACTGTCATGAAGTATTTGAGATATTTTTTCCCTTTAAAAATCTAACCTATTCTGGAACTCATGCAGAGATGAGAAAATGAAAAGTCGTACTTTCAAAAACATTTTAGAAAAATAATACTTGAATTTCATAGTATGGTTTCTTTCCCCTGAAAACTCCTCATTTAAAAGGTTTTAAAGGTATATAAAAGTAACTTTTTCAAGGCATTTCATATGAATAAATTCACCTAGACTTAGAGTTCAGGGGTCAGATTTATCCAGCTGGATGGAAACGTCTGCATCTGAACGGGTCATCTGCCCACACTTCTTTTATTGTAGTCACTGTCAGTCCACTCACTCTAGGTTACAACGTACTCAAGCTTAAGCCAGGTGTCTAAAATAGGTCAGATGAATCGGGCCATAACAGTAAGTAGAGTCCCCCAACAAGATGCCAGTGTCCCTGTACCTCTGGAAGGAACCATTTCTTAGCATATTTTGAAAGCAAGAAATGCCTGTTTTTCAAGGCTTACCCATGCTCCAAGCCCTCTTTGAAATCTCCAACATGGTTGCGTCCATCACGCCACTTCAGCGTCCCCCTGCAATTTGAAGCAAGCATTACAGAAGGGACATCACCAGCAAAATTCACAACTATCTATCAAGGCACTACCTAGAAACAGGTAACATCAAAATATTTCCTCAGGGGACAGAGACACAGAAGTTCTTCTCCAGGCACCTCTGGGACTCTGGTTTGCACTGTAAGGATTTAATACCATAATGTTTTCATGGCCTGGAATGAGTGGGAAGAATCCTCTTCCAAGTTCCCTAATCTCAAAAGCATTTTGTAGAGTTGCTGGGTCATCCATTTAGGACCTTGCACACAATCCTTTTGTAATTGCAGTGCAGCATGTGATTAAGCCAGCTGAAGTTCCAGCACGGCACATCCCCATAGACAACATAATGACACCACGGTCCAGAACTTCATTGTGCCAGGCACTATGAAAACAAAAGAGACAAGTGCTGGCCTAAAGGGATCATATCTTTCCATCTGTTTTGGGGGGGGTGGGTTGTAGCAATGATTACACGAGGTAACGCTGCAAAATGAGACTGGAACAGTCAATGCAATGGTCAAATTACTGCACGGCCATGCCCAGTTGCAAATGCGTTTCCTTCCCTCCCAGTCTCCCACTCCGCCCACACCCACTCACTGTTTTGATTCTTTTATCATCGCAGACACAGCCAGATCCCTACACATTCCCCAACCAGAGACAACAGAAGATGGTGCACCACCAAAACCATGACGCATTTGTTTGACTTTCACTGGGGTTGTTGCTTTAAACACCTACATGAGACAGACTCTTTTTCTGGTATTTACAGGGAAGTGGTCAGATTAATTTTAAGTGGATTTAAAAATACATCTCCTTTTGCTTTGCTCGTATGAATGCTAGCAAAGAAGAGCAAGCCACAGAAAATGCCTGCTCTGCCCATGGGGACGGTTGAAGCTACTTCTCAGTAAGAGTATCTCCTTCCCCCACACCAGGTCATCAGGAGTACTAGGACAGAACAGTGAAGAACGCAGATGTTTTTGCAGAAGAGCCCTGGTTCACACTGCTGTAGCTTTCTGCTCATGTGCTTCGCCATGCCAGCCTCTCCTCAGAGGTGGGCAAGCCATCAAGGCCAGCTTTGCTGCCCCGAAACCTTGTATTAGTATCAAGTCACATAGAAGAGCAAATTCAGGAATGGGAAGGAAAGCCTAGTAATTAAGCAATTAAAAGCCCAGGTATTAAAAGCACCTGAAGTCACTTAGTTCTGCCACAAATTTCCTGGGATGCCGCAGTGAAGCCACTTAATCTGAAGCAGCAGAGGTATTTATTAATCTCATTTTCTCCAGCTCTAAAACAGGAGGAGACAAAGAGAGAGGGGAGGTGCTCGTTCCTCTCTGCACACAGTGGTTTTCAGATCTCTGTTAGAAGTGCAGGTGCTGGGGAAGGTGGGGGTGATGTAAAGGACTGCCTCAGGCATAGCTCTACTCAAAACACCTATTTAATGCCATTCATGGGCAAGGCACAATCTCCTCCGCAGAAGATTCAGGATTAAGCTTTCGATTTTGGGATATTCTCACTATTTTAAGGCTCTTTCAAACCAAATCTCTACATCCTTTTTGCATCGATAGCAGCTGTAAACATAGTGTGTAAAACTCAGGAAGTATAAAACTTCCAAATCAGCCTGCTTTGGTGTCTGAGGAAATTGGTCATATTTCATGTTTCTTTACAAAAACAGAGACTGCTCTATTCTGCATCAAAGAGATTTTGCTTGGGCCCATTTAACCCTTGATTTACAGACCATTCCCTTTGGCAGAGCTCACTCATAAAATTTGGCTGGATTTAGCGAACAGTTCTCATGTTCCCAAGAAATGCATTTGAGCCTCTTCTGTATTTTTTTTTTAATTCCTTTGATAATAGTTTGGGTGTTAAAATAGATTTTGATAGCACAGGATAAAACTTTTCTCTCATTCACAGGCAAAGGTTTTTTATTGTTTTTTTTTTTTTTTTGTCATCACAGTGGTAAGGTTTTATGCCTCAGGCTGAGATCTTGAAAATAAACATTAGCTCAAGTCTAAGTCCTAATTACACATATAAGTCAGCGCAGTGCCTTCAATGTGATCATTACCACATTATTAGGGGCAGCCTCTACAATTTACTGCATAAGTCAGTATCACAAGCAAGATATCTACAATACAATAGGTCATGTGTCAGAATTCATGCTTTGACTAAACCCTGAAATCAAGCAAATGTGACCCAACTTCCCCCTGAATCTGTCCTCAATACCTGATTTCCCTCTGGAAACAAGTGAGGCAAGAACCAGAGAAGCTGGCACACGCTGGGAGATCACCAGCCCCGAGTCTGTGGTCCAGGCCCTCAGCGTGGGATGGATCACCCCATGTCCACAGCCACTCTGCGACATCAATACCTCCACCCGTGCCTCCACTGGATCCAGGCAGTGCTACACAAAGACAGCAGGGCTATCCTTGCACGTTCTTGCTTAGGAAAGGGGGGAAAAAAGGCTCCTTACTTGCCATGTGGCTTTCCCCAGTGCCACTCGCCCTCGTAGGATGCGCTCTTGAACTTGCCCTCCAGCCTGAAGACGTAGGTGAAGAAGCGGCAGGACGGGGGCTCGGTGCCTTCACCAGTCTTGCCCCACAATGGAAAATCTCGCTTCCCATTCAGTGCCTGGCGAACAGCCTGGTTCAGCTTCCACTGCCAAACAGCCTGGGGAGGAGTGCCGGACTAATGAGTGAAAAAAGCATAGTAGCTCCCAACAAGAGATACTTCAGGAGAAGTGGCGAGAAGTTGTTGGGTTCCCATCAATTCTGTGCCGTTCAGCTGGCTGGGCTGGTGAGTTATGGCCCATGTACAGCACCAACAGCAGGTGTTATGTTGGGTCCTGCATGTTGGATACTGCACCGACGTACAACACTTCCATGTCATTTAAGCCTGACTCTCAGCACCACTAATTGTCCTTGGCACAGGACCATGCTGATGGGTGCTGTACTGTGCCAAGCTCTGCAGCACACACTACTGCCCAGGGCAGACCAATTCCAGCACCCGGATAATTTTCATCTACCGTCAACTGTCTAAGCAACCTCTGGCCACCTAATACAGCATTGGCTCCATGGGGTGGGAGGGGAGGAGCCGACAAACCCCAGAGTTCTCATTGTTCTGCTTTTAAAAATTTTAAAATGGAAAAAATCACAGAGGAAAGCCCTCAGCTGCATTTAAGCAGGTGCAGAGCCCACTAATCTGTCTTCTGATCTGGAAGCTAAAATCCTGACACTTAATGGGAATTCAATTTCCACTCCATAGTCAATGTTTTGCCTCCACTACAGAGCTGTCACCCCTCTGTGCCATTCCCCTATTTCAAAACTGGGTGCACAGTATTTCAGGTGGAACAGAAACACCCTGCCCACTGCTAACCTTCATCTGCGGGTCTTTGGCAAAGAGAAAGAATGTTTCTTCTGGGGTTATAATGCGGAGTCCGTACCTGTGAAGCAAAAGACATTACAGAGACTATGAGAAACACATTTCTCAGTCAAACAGCAGTTCCTGCTCTTCCCATTCCTCTTCAGAAGCTAATAGTGCTTTTGCAGTCAGTTTTTCCTTCTTGGGAGGTACTCAACTAGTCAACTCATCTTCGTTCTCTAGGTCTGCAGCCAAAACCATTTTATTATTGTTTGATTTCAATACATCAGCAAAGGCAAGCAATGCAAGTCCAAGCTGCTGTGATCCCATCTGAGAGGTGCTGCAATTACCCGTAGCCCAGAACTAATCCCACTGGGCGGAAAGGAGATGACACAAAGTTTTGAATCATTTTCTCAGTTTCACAATCAAGTTGAACACTTTTTTTTTTTTTTTTAACCTCCAAGTGGAAATTTTTCACTTACATTCCTAGAGCTGATTTCTCCCTGCAGTTTTCATCTACCCACACAAGCTTCAGATCAAAACTCTGAAAGCTGTTTCCCTGGAAGAAAAGATGTTCCTGTTATTGATGTAAACATCACACTTTTCCCCTTCTCTGTCAATCCTCTGAGCAGCAGAGCAAGACTGGCAGCACTGTAAATTCCCTCTTTTGTGGTCCACACATCTATCCCACACTATGACAACAGACCTTGGAGACTGAGGAAATGTAGGAGAAGGAAGAAAGTTCTCAGTTTAACACTTATAAGTGGTGTTCCATAATGCCATGGCTACAACTAACAGTAACACACCTTCTTAGACAGCACTTATCTCTACACAAGTTTCTTCCCTATCACATGACAACACTCCCAAATCATCCCTGATGCCCAGTATGCCCCAGTTTCCCTTAGGATATATCTAGGATTTGGACTCCAGATGGCACAGCCAATAGTGACCCACAGTACAACATTTAAGAAGTCACTATTTTGATCAATAGCACACCAAGCAGAAGAAACTAAAATGGCTGAAATACTAGGTAAAGACTGCATTTAATGTGACATCTCCCTTCCCTGTCTAAAGTCCAGATCCTCACACTACAGAGCTGCTGTTGGTAAGGATGCAGTTGGCCAAGGTGAGGTCCCGGCACTATGGAGTTCACCATGAGTTAATCACTGACGTACCTACCAGATTTGGGGGAACAGGGAAGGGAGGGAGGTTCAGATTCCCAGCACCAGAGGCGTCATTGGCAGAACTCTGCTAGCAGCCCAAGCTAACCAGTTCAGTCCCAGTCCAGTTATATCTCCCGAAGCCTCAAGAACAGTCATAGCAGCAGATGAGACACAGTGGGTGGGAACCGTTGACTGAACAGAGATGTCTACAATGTATGTATCTCTGTGTGAGCTAGCTACCCTGCTCTCTCATCCTAGTCTTTGGAGTTGAGGACATGATTCAACTCATCCTACTTTTGGCATCTAAAATGGGTCAGCTGAACCGCACCCAGCCAGCGCATGTTCCTCTCCCCTGTCTATAAAGGGAGCCTGGGGGCACTTCCTCACAGCGAGATCAGTGCAGTGCTAAGAAATCTACAACGTAAAGTTGGATGAGATAATCACCACCCTATTTCTTCAGGCCTAGACTTTGGGCGCCGAGTAGGACTGCCCAACGTTATCACAAAGGCTCGTGTTTGGAAGAGGCCATAAGATGCATCAGCTTACAAGGCAGTCATGTGTTTGGACACCTGAGGGGCTGGCACATGACTAAAGAGCAAGCAGAGAGAGGTGCACATGAAGATAGCCCTGCTAGATTAAAGGTGCTGCCAGTCAGAGCAAGCCAAGCTGGACTTAGTTAACATGCTGCAGAAGAGCTTTGAACACATATTATTCATCTAGCTATCCATGCCTGTAGACACTCCTTGTCTGCCCCACACCCTGGCCCCAAATCCCTGAAAGAGCCCCAAGAACACCTGCAACTTCTGCTCCCATGCCACTAAAAGAGTCAACCATATTTAGTCCTATGCATGAGTGCTTACAGCATAATAACTTTGACCCATCAGGCCTCCTTTGAATACGCAAGGACAGAAATTAAGGGATTCACATGCAGGCATGGGCTTGGGTTCCTAGAAAGGTGCCTGTGGCGGTTGGGTAGTACACCTTTACTGGGGGGAAAGTTATATGGATGCTCCTCTATCCCTTCTTCATTAGGCTTTCTTTTATTCTGCAGTGCAAAACACAGGCGCGTGGATCTGAGACAAGGTTTTGCCAAAATCCAAGCTCTGCTGCATTTTCAACATCAACGGAACCTGAATTTTACTGTCACTTATCTGCGCTGCCCTTCCAGTCCTTCTGAAAGACTGCAGACTCACCTGAATTAGCACAAGGACATCATCAAAGAGCAAGATCCGGTCTGATCGATTCGTGCTGGCAAAGATGGGAAGATTTTTGCTATCTTCCAGCAGCCTCCTTTCAGGTACACAGAGCATGTCCTGCAGAGGGAAACACAGAGGTCAAGATGGAGGACCAAAAGCATCAGGAAACATCAGGATTTGGGAGAGGACATACAACTCAAGCCAACAATTCCTGCAGAGGCCATCTGACTCATGGCACAAGCTGACAGTGACAGCAGATCTGGACACAGCCCTCAAATTCTAAAGTGCCTAGTGACCATAAGGTTTCTCCAAGGTTTTCACACTGCCCAGCTTCGTTGGCTTTAAACCAACCCTCAAATTCTTAATCCATATGAAATTTCCTCCATGGGTAAGTAGAAGTGTAAGACGTCCAGAAGAGCTCCCCATAAAACCACTTTCTACATCCATGACTCACTGTGAATTTGTAGCCCAAGGACTTCCATAAAGACTTGGTAAAACAAGCTTCATCCAGGACTTGGCTGATGAAAGACTGCAGCTTCACATATTCCTTGATGGCGCTGGTAACCACATCCTTTTCAGAGCCCTGATAAAAGGAGGCAGGGCTTGAGCAGTGCTTTAGGTATGGCTGTGCAGGATGTCTACTCTCTGGGCTACAGCTGCAGAAAAGCCTCAGCAGCTCTGAATCCAAGGGCTAATGAAAGTTAATCCTCCAACCCCATTTCCAAGGCAAGCTTCCCAAATCTAGCATTGCCTCTGCCACCAGCAGAAGCGTGCAACCTTAGGCAGTTACTCGACCCTTTGCAGCTTCTCCATACGATGAGTAGCTCATACTATACTGGACTGTTTGTTGCTTTGAGACCTTCAGGTGGGCTGCACTCCCCTGGTGTTGGTTACTACCACCCCAGCTCTCCATTGGAAATCATTTTCCTTCCAGCCTGCTTTGGATTCACTGACACCACCACAAAGCCCCACAAGCCCTGAGTGAGGTGTTACCATAAGCCAGTCAAGTAGCATCACACAAAGCTTCCTACCTCTTTGAGAACCTCATTCAGCTTGGTGAGGAGCAGTATATATTGATCGACATGATCTCGGATAGGTTTGTGAAGAACGGTGTACAAGGCCAGTGACATGGAAGTCTCAGAGGTGAAGTCTGTAAGGAATTGTTTCAGCACTGCCTTGTGGTCCTTCCAGGCTTCACTGCAAGATGGTGGATTAAGACAAAAGTTCATTAATTCATTTTTCTGCAAATTTCACTCCTCTGCCTTCCAAACTTTATATGCTACCTCACTCCCTAAGAGGGTATAGAAAGACTTGAAAGAGCAAGAGATAGCGTAGTGCAAATATATTTGCACAACCAAACACACAGAAATAAGGCAAAGAGGCAAACGAGCTCCATCCATCCTGCCTCTGGCCCAGCGGTCTTTGCAAATAGGAACCAGACCCACAGATACACAGACTATAGCGTGACTTTCACGATGGTTTGCGCACCGGGAGGGTGACTCAAAGGGGCTGTGAATCCGCTCAGGTCTAGTGCTCATGCTTTCATTTGCTTTTTCCATGAGACTCTGACAACATCTGGGACAGGCAGTGGAAATTTCCTGCCAGATTCCAACATCATCCTATCTCAGGTCCCACCCCTTACCTGAACTCCCAAATTCCAAATCTACAGGCTTCCTCTCCTACAACGGGAGTTCTGCATGGCTAGAAAGAGATGGAGAGAGATCTGTAGAGGAAACCTTCCAACGGCTGCTGCTGTGACCTCAGAAGATGGCAGGAGCAGCCAGTATGGCCAGTTCAGAGGAGAGGCAGCTGGACCATGAAACAGAGATCACCGTGAGGTGCAGTGCTCGGTGCTATTTACTCCGGTTTAGGGTCTTAACCCATACAATAGCACCGTGTTCCTATCAGCCCTTTCAATAAGCATTTGTCAGCCCACTGACCTTTTGGTCTTTGTGGCGTGTTCGAAGCCGTGGACTACAACGTAGTTTGCAAAAGTGACGAAATATCTGTTGGCAAGAAAAAAAAAGAAATGAACACACACAAGCACAAGCTGAGTTAGAGACGCTGGGTTTAAGAGATAAAGGGGAGGAACTCACTTGAAAATGTCACGTCAGGTCCACATTTCCAAGCAAGGCAGAGAGAGATGTAGCTATTGTACCTCTCACCTTGGCTCTCTCCCCTTTTGTCCCCTTTGCCAGCTCCCTGGTTTAACTGCCTTGTTGACTTTTGCACTAAGATCGTTACAGGAAGTTTAAATCATCCTGGCATTTAGCATAAGCAGAAGTAAACTTGTGCAACTGTCCTGGAAAGCAAATCTGCAAAGGCTGAGCTTAAGATATCGGCTTTGGATGTATGAATTTCTGCTGGCTGAAGTAAAAGTATCGAGTCTGTCTTACTGATGGTAAATTCAAGTCAAGGTGTCCCACACCAATGCATCTCATCTCACACTAGAGGGAGATCGAGCCATGTTTTGTCAGCAATACCACGCTTTCTTCTAGTCCTGTTTTCAGCTAAGCCGTGTCTGATGTCCAGACTAATTATTTGGTTTTACGTCTTTCAGGGACGTGTATTTACTGCTAATTTTCAGGCCTCTGAACAGTGGTTTTGCTTCCTCCTGTATCACTCCAATAAGCATGAGACGGTGTAGGATCATGACTGCACAGAGTGAGTCAGCAGAGGTGGGTAGGAACCAGCTCTTTTTTTTTTTTTTTTTTTTTGCATGACACCCAACAAATAAAGGGTTTAATTTCAAAATGAGAGGAAATTAGATCTAAGACAAACTTCTCCTTTGTGTCATCTGAAAGCTCAGCCCAAGTTTTCATCTTTCATATGCCCTTTTAAGGCAAACCAGTTTTAATTCACTGAATCCCTTCCCAAATGAACAACATGCGCAGGTCCAAACCCGATTCACATAAAGGTAAAGCTTGTTGTGCATCACTTTCTAGAATGATGCTGTCCAAGTAAAAACAGTCCTTCCTTCCTCCTCCCTCCACAGGCATACAATCCACCAAAACCGAGACTAGGTGAACAGCAACGTCCAGGAGCCAGTGTGCCCATCTCCTGTTCCTGTGCAGGTACCAAACTGCACAGATGGTAGGAGCCCATCTGGCAAAGGCTTGGCCACATTTATGGCCAACGTGATGAAAAAGGGATTGAACATTCTGATCTTTAGGTCATCTCAGGTGTCCATAAACCATTTTTCATGCTAGGACATCAACACACAGGTTACACACGCTACAGTGCTTTCGGTAAACATTTTATTTTGTGTTGCAGACAGATGGGGAGCGAATGTAATTAATTATAGAAACAGCAATGGGGCAGTATGTTTTTCACATCAGGGTACACCCATCACTTGCTATCATATCCCTTTGCAAAAGCATAAAAATGTGGCACAAACACATAACATGAACTGTCTAGTGACAACCTCTCCCCTCATCCCCGAGTCCTTTAAACCTGCTTGTGCATGTCTTTCTGTTCCTGATGACAACTCAAGCTTCGCTCTCATAAATTACCCAGGCACAAATTCTACCCCCTGTCCTCTTCGCATTTTTAAGATGCATTAAAAAAAACCTAAAATTGCACCAGAAAATATCTGCCTCTTACAAACATACTCACAAGCTGCAAAAAAGGCTACTTATTATGCTGTCTGCAAACACACTACATTCTGTAGCACTTGTCGTGAGCACTGAATGCAATCACTTCCCTGACCTAATGACTGAACACTAGTGGACAGGGCTGAACAAATTAAAGGCACAAATTAATTGCACCAACCTACCCGTTAGTTGATAAATTTGGTCCCTTAGGCTACTCCAAAATGCTTCTGTACTTACCGGATGTAGAGGCTTAGAAACAGGTCTCCTTTCCAGACAGTATAAATGTCCTGGATGCAGAATGACTCAGAGGTGCTGCATTTTTGTTTCAGTATCCGGTAATTTTCTTCTGTGAGGTTCCAGAGAGCTTGGAATAGATCATTCAGGAGCAGGAAGAGCTTAAAGTTCTCCTTTCCCTTCTGGTCACTAGGCTCTTTGAGGAAAAGATGGGGGAAAAATGCTATCAGAAAGCCTCGATTCCAAGAAATCTTGTGGAAAACATTGCCAATATTAATACGCAGCCCAATTTTTTAGTGTAAAGCACATATTCATATAGGAAAACAATGCCAGGGAGGAAGGAGATAGTGATTATTTAGGGTTGTGTCTCTGTGAGTAATTGCATGGGCTATCCATGCTAAGGCTTTGTCTTTCCCATTCCTGTGTGGCATGTGGTCAGGGCAGCCTGCGAGGCTCAGCCCCAGCTCAGACACGAGCACCGGAGGAAAATTTTCTGCCCCTGGCCTGAAGGGCTGTTCCCAGTCTCCTTGGAGGTTGGAGCAAAAAGGCGGTGATGTGAGAGGGAACCAGCCTATGGGCCTAATCCAGTCGCACCACTTTTGGCCAGACAGGCTTGTGAATATTTACACAGATTTGTTATTCCAGTGGAGCTGCTCTGATTTACTGCCAGCTCAGAACCTGCACCCACAAGTTTTGCCTTCAAAGACGGGCATGATGACGGACCACGAGCAGGGAGGTAGAACGGGCACGGTTTAGGGGTCGAGAATGTGAGATGCATTTTGGATTTCTGTGCATCATGCTGGAAACAAGCCTCAGAGTGGGTGTACAGGCTGATAATGGTTAGAATCTGGATTAATCTCTAAATATAGGAACCACAGTCCCAGGTTGAATGAAAGGCCATAGGCATCCTTAAGTGCTCACTATCTTAAATGAAACATCTCTACATACCACTTACTCTAGCAAACCAGCCTCCAGCAAGTCCGCAGCCATGGAGTTTCAATTATAAATCCCTTCATAGGTATGCCAGTGACTCAAGGCTGGAACTACAGACAAAAAGTCTTCTCTGACCTACCTGCCTGGAGCAGAGGCTTGAGGATGAGGGCATCTATCCGTGCCAGGCATGCTGAGAAGGTTTCCTCCACTTGGAGCAGAGATGCAGTTGCTTCAGCTGTGCACATGTCCTGGACACAACACAGAAGGCACACATAAACTGCCTTGGAAGAGCATCCACCTGCCAAAGCTTCAGTGCTTGTTGCAAACAATCACCCTTTCCTGCTCTTGACAGCAGACACAGGTGTAACTGCTGTCCCTAAAAAGCATCTGAAAATGTTAGAAGAGGAAAAAGCAACCCAATAGCTCGATGTGAGCTGGTGTCACAGAAGACCACCAAAGCTACAGGCCATTTTCCTGATGCCCCAAATTGAAGATCTCAGGTGGGCCACGATACCTCTTCCACAAGACTGGAAAGGCCCTAAACTTCTTAATTTGTGTTAAACTTGCTTAGCGCCAGATTCGTTCTCCTAGAAGAAAATCCATGAAGTACAAGGCAGCACAGGATGAAGCAGAGCATATCTTCCCGTATCTCTCACCAGTTTTCTGCCCGGGTGCCTCAGTCTGCACCTTTTGGCTTTAAAAGCTATTGTATGGAGCTGCAGAGCCGTGCGATCCATGCCCAAACATCCAACCTTCCAGAAGAACAGAGTCTGATGTTACTCCTTTACGAGTAGGACGCTGCACTGCTCGTTATTTGTCACAACTGCTGCGTCAATAAGGAAAGCTTGCCTAACATGGAAGTGGGCAGCACTTTGAAAAAAAAAAAAAAAAGGCAGCAAACCCATGTGAGCAAGCCTCGGTAGCTTCCTCCTTCCCAGCCTTACCTCCCGAAAGAAGTGTATCAGAGGAAGTGAACACAGCCAGCTAATAGCAAGTCATAAAAGACTGCTCTGGAAAAAGTCTGGGTGGTGCAGATACTATGGGCAGCATCAGCTGCTATTACTAATGGTGATAAAAATACAAAGTTCTGAGATTCTTTTAACTTTGTGAAGCAAACCAGAAAACTCAAGGGACTGAATATGGTCTGTCCACATTTATCCTTAGCCTGATTGTAGTGCACGCTCAAAGGCTACATTCACAATAGCAAGCAAATGAGGATATCTGCTTCAAAGATTTACATTGCTAAATTGGTGGCAGAGACTTTGGCGTAGTTTTAATGTGTCCCAACTAGCCCGTCTCCCAGACAGTTCTCAGGTATGGTCCAGGGACCATTTGAAACGGGTAGCTTGCACATAGTTGTGCTCTTTTGGGAGGTAATGCGAAATTAGCTATGTATAGGTTATGCAATAACCACGTGGCTCTGGGGCTAGACCTGCTTTATTTACCAATGAAGACATAACTAGAGACTTTGCACTGTTTCCAGGAAGAGCTGGACTGAGGCTATCTGCTGGTGGCATACCCTAAGACATCCTGAATGTCTACCGTGATTGCTACAAACAATAGGTGAGGTTTATTCCCCTTGTGTTGAGATGTCGGGAAGTCAGACATAGAAGCCTAACCCTAATTTATACTTCATGGGAAAAAATACCTCGAGCATCTCAGCATGGACTGTAAAAAGGTCACCCCGGTGGGGTGACTAAGCCAGGTGGGAATGTCTCGTTTTGAAGCTTCGCACGTGGGTGGGTTCCTTGCTAAATAAGAGCTTGGGCTCCCTAAAGTCACCAAGCTCTGCTTAGGAACTCCCTTTCCAGGTCACCCTGGAGCTGGGGCTGAAATGGTGTCATAGAACAAGGGACGCTTTGCAGGTTGAAGGGTTAGCTGGCCTGGTTTTAAGTGGTTGGTTGGATCCAGACACAAGTGAAGTGACTGCACAGATGAATTACAATATTTTCTCCTTAGTAACCACTGCCTCTTAAATTTCATTTGTCTGAAAAATGGGAAACATTAAAAAATTCCATAATCTTATTAGTTCGCAAGTTTTCATACATCAAGATCTGCATGACCATAAGGCTATTTTTTGTCCCAGAGGAAAGCTCTAGGCATGCAAAGAGGTCAAAAAAAGCTGGAATCCAAATTCCTCCCGGCCCCTCCCAGTGAAGGCAACCGAGCCAGGAAAAAAACCAAAGCAAAACAGTGGCCAGCCAGCTCTCACCCCAGAGCACCAAGAGGACAGGACAGATATAAAAGTTTATTTTTTGCCACCACTTAATCCCCCATCTTGTAGGCACAAAGATAAAGTTGTTTCTCAGAGGTCCCAGAGAACACTCAAACTTGTCAGAAATTTCTAAGCATAAGTAGCTTGCTTAATCAGTGAGTAGAATCAGGCTGGATGTGTGACAGCATTTCATTTTCAAATGCCTCAGCAGAGCAGCAGGTAGTCAGTGGGGTCGTATTAGGCTCACTGAGCAACAGTCTGGTGGATTTTATTTATTTATATTTTATAAGCCTGCCTATTCTGTCTATTTTGGGGAAGGAGGGAAGATTGTTCCATCATTTCAGATGGCTCTGATATGAGAGGGTGTCTCCCCCTGGTCCTTATTTAATTCTGCAAGAGTTTTATCCTGTGCAAAACAAAAAAGAAGGGGTGCTAGATGCCAGACTCAGAAAGTCTTCCCCAAACTCTTACCAAAACAACCTGAGAATCTACCCATTCATTACAGCTTAATGACTCAAACCGAGGGTGCAGCTACTCACAGCTTTGCTCCGCAGGACCATGGTAGTCCATGAGCAGAGGCAGGAGGAGCCTCCTCACAGCTGAAGAGCACATGCACAACACTCCGGGAACTTCACCGCCCCAGCCTAAGTGTTATTCAGTTCCTTCTGTAATGGTCACCTGGAAGAAGAACTATGTATGTCCAAGGTGGACCTACTGATCTGGAGGCAGCATTGCCCCTTCCAACCGTCAACCTGTCCCACACTCTGCCTCCCGCCCATCCGCAATCCTGGTCCATTGAGGTTCTATTACGCATGACGACCTGAGCCCAGACCTTATGGGGATGATCCCAAAGCATTCCCATGGTGTAGTACAGGGGCTGAGAAATCCCTGCAGCAGCAACACTGTAGAGACACCCAGGCTAACTCTGCAGGAACCAGAAGCATTTGGATTCTCGTTACCATTATAACCTGACAGAGATTTAACCCAGTGTTTTGGTTTGGGGTTGGTGTTGGGTTTTGGTTTTTTTTCTTTTTAGCAGTCATGTTCTCACCTTTCCTGGGAAAATGTGTGGCCTAATGTGTTTCTGCCTGAACATGATAGTCAGGGATCATTTGCTGAATGGGCAAGCACCACCAGCCAACTTTCAAAACAGCCCTTCCGGCACCACAGAAAGACCTAAGTTGCCACATCACATCACATCACCTAATAAGGCAAGCGTGAGTTTCAGCCACCATTTCCAGGCTTTCCCCATCAGTTCTGCCAGAACAGCATTTGCACCACTTATTCTAGCCCAGTCAGGCAAAGAAGATTTGAAGTTCGTCATCTAGTGAACAAAACCAACACTGGCTCAGCCAAAGAGGGCAAAAGAAACAATTGGGACCATCCAAGGGCACACGGAGGTCACGTTATGCATTCACATGTGTGAAAAACTAAAGGCAAACTGCCGTGCCGCTGGGCGATGGGAGCACTCAGCAGAAACCTGGGGCTGCCACATGCTGTCTTCCCCCGGCTTGGACACAGGCTTCGCGTGACTTAGTGGTTTTGTAATTCTGTGTTTGCTCCATGAAGAGCAAGGCAAGCTTAAGCAGAGCCACTCAGAAGCCAGTTCTCAAAGGTTTTAGTCTGCTCTTCATGCATGGCTTTGCTGCTAGGGAGTCCAAGACCACGAAGATGGTGAACTCCTGATAGCCAATATTGAGAGAGGTGCACCTCCAAGGAAGGGTCCACTAGCTGCACATTGCGTGACAGCATCTGGTTTTATGTGCAAAATCAGAAAGTCTATGGCCTTTGAGGATGGAGACTTCCACTGGCAAAACAAAACAGCCACCAGCCTGCTTCAGGCTCCCATGAGGAATGCGATCTCCCTAGGAGAACGTATTCCAAAGTATGAGACACATCTGTTTATTCTCTTTAAATGGAGGTAGAATAAAGCCGTATAGCACAGGTCTGTAATTAGAGAGGGGACACATAATAGTATTCATGTAGAAACACAAAAAAGACCTCGAGATACAACTTCTGTAGGAGTTGCCAGATCTCTGTGGCTCATCACACTCCTGGCCTCTCCGCTGAGCACGACAGTGAGGACAGAAAAAAGATGATGCAGCAGCTAAGACCAACCTAAGTCGTTGCTGAGAGTCCAATAGACGGGAACACCCCGGGTCATCTAGAGGAACATTCATCCTCAATAGGGTCTGTCCAAAGCTGCTAAATGCACATTTCAGCAAGAAAACACGTGTCTTGAGGAGCCACAGCAGGATGTTATGCCCAGTTTCAGGAAATTGCCAGAAGGGTGGGTGGAACAGATAGGAAACCAAGCAAAGAGCTATTTTGGTGGAATGCTGAGCCTCATTGTCAGCTTTGCATAGAACCCCTTTCTACTTCGGAGTCTGTAGGTCTGAGGCAGCTGTTCCACCAGGAAAATGTCTGGAAAGCCCCTTAGATTTCAGATGTGACACAGAGTTTCTCATGGAAACACACATCCAGTCAATCTTATCAGCTCCTGTACATTGAGGAACAAACTGGACATCCACAGAAGGACTATTCATTTTCCATCTTCCTCTTGTGAATCCCCCTCTGTGCTGAAGTTCAGATTATCAGTCCACAAAAACACTTCTCAGATGGGAGAAACCTGTCATGAACTATGCCAGATTTAGGGAGTGGTTAGGACATTTTAATACTAAACCAAGTGGGATATAAATGCCATGACCGTGTTTGCTGTAGCCACTCCCCTCCTTAAACTCTTCTCTTTCCCTACATCAGCCATCCTAAAGGGCATTGCACTTCGCAGCCCTTCCAATCTCATCCATCCTTGCGGTTCTTAATCTTTCTACTACCAACTGCCTCAGAAACAAGGCTGGTCCATCACTTTGTCTCATATGGTCCTCAAATGGGCCAAGTTTTCCCTTCCCTGCCCTTTGAGGGGCAGTCAAGTTATTGCTGCCAGGCAGATGAAGACGTACCTTGCTACTACAGCCCGTGCCAAGCAAGCCCATCGTCTTTGCATAGGCATGGATAAAGCTGCTTTAATCCCAACTCCAGTTCAGAAGTAAATAAGAGTGTTCCTAATTGAAGCCAAGAGGTACTAAAGATACTTCTCTGTCAGGGTAAACTTGAAACTTCCTCAGATATTGCTTTTCACTCTCTAAGTCACTTTCTCTCATGCCAGTAATGGTGTTGCTTCTAACTAAAGCATCTAAAGCTGTCTAAGAATGCAATATAGAGCATGGACACTTACACTTGGACTGGTAAATGCCCCTCCACTTTGCAGGAGGATGCAGCTGAAAACGTTTGAAATTTAAAACTCTCTTCTTGCCAGGCTGTCTTCTAGATACCCAGAATTCCTCCCTTGCTGTTAACCACTCACTCGCCCTTTGCACAAGCATTACGTCTGTCCTCAAGCCGCGTATAGCTCTGAAGGATGCACGTTACAGGGCAGAATAATATAAGGCTCTGCACAAAACTTGCCAGTAGGGAGTTTCTCCCTTAGAAATTAGCAGAAAATCTTACTAAAGGTTTGTTGTTAGACTGAGTCAATACAGGCCAGCACTTTACATCACATCACAGCGTGTGACATAACAGATAAATCCTGGGACCTTAAACCAAATTGAACACAGACCTAATTGTTTCTGCTACTTGGTCTGCTCAACATCAGTATAATCATGATTAATGTGATAAAAAATAGGGTGGGGCGCTTTTTTTTGGGTGGGGGGAATAGATTAGCATTAAGGGCTAGTCTTAAGGGCTGTGAGGGGGGAGGAAAGATTTGTTTGAACTTGGACCATGGACCCCAGCCTTCTTTGCCAAATTACTTTTTAACCTGCATCCATTCCCCAGCCTAGTTTGATGTACCATCACATAAACATGCCCACGAGCAAGGTGGGATCTCCTCATTCAATTAGTAGTGCCAGCTCAGAGTCCATAAACTCAGGAGCTCCTTAGGCCATGGGGGCAAACTCTGGTGGCCAACGCCAAGACATTGCTCCTCTTTCTGTCCCAACTTTTTCTGCTTTTCTCTAGTGGCCAAGTATCCTTGTGAATCCTAATTGTGTTTCCAACCGACATCCCCCCTCACGTGTCATGGTCTAGCCGAGTCTGCATTCAGGCAGGCACAAAGACCATTCTGTAACGTGGAAAAACAATTCCAGACTTTGTTTAACCAACACGCTGGAGCAAATTCTCCCATTCAGACTCTGCTCTTGTCAAGCCTCAGTTTGTCCTGACTCAGGATGAATTAGCATTCAGCTTACTGGAGCCACCTCATAAGCAGACAGAAACACACAACGTGTGAGTTAAGAGGTAATTGGGAATAAACAGGGCAGAGAGACAATAAAACCCTCCGTCCAAGACAGCCCTTAGCAGCGTAAAAAGGTGGAAGAGAAGAACAGAGGTAGCAGTTACTTGGATTAGGCTTTAGCATGGGGTACAGGGAAAGTGCCAATGCCAGCCATGGGAAGAAACTAGGCAGGGTCTGGTTCAACATTTTCTTTACCAGGGGAAATTGCTGAGCAGGACAGCAATGAAAGTAGGTGGGCACAGTTTAAAAACAGAAGAAAATGAACAGACCCCTCAAGACTCCCACCCTGAACACAAGAACCTCAGGGTTCCGGTTGGTCCAGGTTCATGCACAGATGAGGGCAGGCAGCAAACACTTGGAGCGCAGCACAACCACCTCTGCCCTCGAGCAATGGGGCCAGCTCAGGACAAATAGCAGGATATTTGACCTCACCACGTCTAATTAAGCCATGGAACTCACTGCCACAAGAGTCTGTCATTGCTATGAGAATATTACACGTGCATTCAAAAGCAGCTCGACGAGTCCATGGAGGAAAAATCAATTAAAAGCTAGTAAAAACAAAGGCATCAGCTCAAGCTCAGGAAGTTCCTGAGGAGGCAAGGAGCACATGTGGAGGAGGTATTATTACTACAACCCTTTCCAGTTTTTGTGGTGTTCTTCTCCAGGCACGTTCTTCTGCATTATGAGAGGTGAGAGAGCCTGGCTTGATAGTGCTGATTTTATGCATCACTCATAAAATTCTTTGTTGGTCGCCTGCATGGCAGGACCTCAAGCACTGAAAGAAGAGACAATGCAAGGTTGTCAAAATATTGATGACATTAAAAACTCAGGAAATTTGTGGTAGCAGTGTGTAGCCCGGAGCTTAGAAAGGGTCAAACAAGCATTCAGTACTCTCCTCAGAAAATACTGAAGCTGCTTAATTGATTTTTCAGACCAATAATTTTTTTTTTTCCTCCAACTTTTGTCTTTGTAACACAGAAAAACAGGAAGCCATGTGTGGGGGAGGGGAGTCTGTTTCTCTCTCTCTCTCTCTTTTTTTTTTTTTCCAAAAAACAGGGAATGCAAAAGCTTTACACAAACCTGATCTGACCCAGCTTTTTTTCTTTCTTACCCAAACCCAAACTGGAAGCTCACATCCCTTCCTTAGGAAGTTCACTCCTGAGCCCAGTAAAAACAACCATAAAGCTCTAGCTGACTTTCAAAGGACAAAATCCATCTGCCCTTTCTGGGTGCCTGAAGGCTGAACTACCCACCCCAGACACCTTCTGTAACCAAAAAGATGCACACGAGAAGCTCGATTTAATCCAGCCTTAGTGAGATGAGTGTACCTTTGGGCATACCTGGTCTCTCTCACTAGCTACAGAATTAAACAGCTCAAGTACGACCCTTTACTTGTTGACAACTAGGGCTAGAGAAGATCACTCTCACCACAATTAAGGATGTCATTCAGCCTTTGCAAATAGCAAGGCAAGTATGATAAGGGCTCACAGGTGAGACGATGTTTACGTAGTGGTCTAATCCCCCATGGCCTTGTAGCTCCCATTAACGTTATCGTTATCACTTACAAGCAGCTTACGCATGCAGAAGCATAACTATTTTGACCCAGCAACTCATATGCAACACAGAATGACTTGGGGTTACTGGATGAAACTCCAAGCCAAACCTGAAACAAATACAGGTTGTCTGGAGGCAGCAAAGGAAAGGAGATCATGAGAAGAGAGAACTCAATAATTCTCCATTGGATTGGAAATATGGGAAAGACAGAAGATAATAGCCAGGGACAATTTGTGTCACAGCTCCGGTAGCAGCTTTGGGAGCAGGAGCTCCTCTCCCTTGGCCTTATACTCCCAATATGCTTACACTGCTTTTCCAAAGCAAATGGGATTTCAGCATGGCCTCAAAAAGCAAGAATGACAGAGCGCTACAAATCTGGGGTTTAGAATACGTGCTACTATCTACAGCAAAGCAGACCTTGAGTATCAGTCTGAATTACAGGCTGGAAACCAACCCGGAGGCACAAAAAAATCTCAGAGAAGTGTCCCTTGGGACAATGGGAGAGCTGGTAGCAGAACTGCTTCACAGATGAGATGGAGTTCAATGTATAGTCATGTCACCCCCCTGAACCATCCTCTCCACTCATCCTCACCACTCAGCACCTCCAGAACCTGAGTAGAACCAGAGGGGATTTCACTTCCTCTGTGATGAAAGACAGAGAATCATCATAAAAATGTGACAACAGCCACTTGTGAGATGGCTGGCTCCACCAAACATTCACAAGTGAGACTCTGGATCCATCCTCTAGCTGCCCTGCATTTTGACACCACTACTTGCCTCTCCTCCCAGTTCATAGATGTTTCCTTACGCTAGAGACAACCTCCAAAAGATAACGACGTGTCACTACAAAATGCCACTTACAAAACCTCCCAGATCTGCCCCACCAAGTGACCCATGCAAAGCCTAAGCCCTTTGCAGCATCCCCAATACCTGCCAGAAACAAAGCAGTGCTGAAGTCCATCCAAAGGAACGGGAATGGATAAAAAAAATTACTTGCTTGGATTAGTTGAATCCCTGCACCCAGCCTTTCTCTGCTTTCTGTTTCGGTCTCTTAAACTCACTCAAATCCAGGAACATTAACAACAACCCCGACTGAAGAACTGCCAAATTTTTCCTCCTTTCTCCTCTAGTGCCCGAGGCATTTACCAAAGGCTGAGTGTAGTAGGAAGCTTCTAGTGTTTCATCAAACCCTTCAGGTGCTCTTGGAGGACAAATTACAAGCCACTGAAGGCAGGACAGACCTGCAAAGAGTCACCGGTGCTTCCTAACCTCTGATCATCATTCCGAGACACCACAGTTCACTGAGGTGCTTTGAGTGCCAAAACCCAAGTCTTTTGATGACCTGAAGAGCTGGTCAAAGCTCTGACAAAACTGTTTCACAAGAAATTTCCTGTTTGTTGAGCTCAAAGTGCTTTGCATGAGCCCTTTCCAATTCATCAGGAATGTAAACAATACCCAACCAGGCCAGTGGTCTAGCTAGTCTGGCAGTAAGAGCTTTACTTAGAGAACAAGCATAAACCTGGCCACTTTCTGAGGTCCATTCCTCTTGTATTCCCCCAACAACCAGCTGTTGCAGTAGAGATCTCAAAGGGTGCAACCCTTTTCCTAATATCTGCCTATGGACCTGTCACCACCAAATTTATCTTATCTCTCTTGAACTTGCTGACACTGTTTGTCTCCAAAATGCGAGGCAAGGGTCTAAGTTGAAGGCAGGGTCTTGACAGACAGTTCTGCCTGGTTTCCTTGCAGATCCTCAAAAACCTTGTCTTGCAGCTCATTGGGAACTGAAATCATTGCAGCGGCAGTAATGAAACTATCCCATTCAGGGAACAGCTCTAAGGTCTAGGAAGCTTCCAGGCCATAGGAAATTTCCACAGACAGAGACACAGCTTTGGTTCAGGTCCAAATTAAACTAAGCTAAAGTTTAAAAACAGTACCTCCTGTGAACTGCAGCTCCTCCTCTTCTGGCTCTAAACACCTAGTTGTTTGTTACTTTTTAAAAGTCTTAAGTGTCTTACTGTTCCCCTATAATTGGGCCTTTGACCCAGACTTTTCACTTAACACCTAAGACACCTGCAAGCTTTTGACCACTTCCCTCTCTTGCAGAAACCCAGGCGAGCTTATCAGCCTTTCTCACCCTGACTAATTAGTTGGGTACTGGTTTCTTTACTCGGCCAGGCAAGCCGTGCAACCCCAATGTGAATGCATGGTTTCCAGCCTTACTTCATCAGGCTTGTATTGCCAGATGAAGCTGCCTGCTTGCCTGGCACGGGGGGAAAATCCCTCCCTCGGAACAGGAGCAAGCCCCAACACACACAGGATCAGGCAGCTGCCTGCAGGAGTGGGACCGCGCGTGCACAGGCTTCTCCATCATCCCGTTCTGGAAAACACAAGATGAGAGCAAGCAGAGGATTTAATGCCTTAAGTCTAGACCACACTGGGAATTAAATACTTTAAAGACAACATACCTTCTTTATGCAAGGTCAGCATGTTGCCTAGATAAAGCACAGGGGTGCATGCGAGTAGGTCTTACACTCCAGGAAAATGCACTCCACACCTTTGGTCGCTTGCACAGGTAGAATTTCTACCTGTAGGAAACACTCCCAAACTCTACTCTGCCTCAGGAATTTTACTTACAGCACATTACCTTCAACAGTCCAATCAGCCTGCTAAGGCTAACCTTCCACCCCTCCTACAGTACATAGCTAAACATAAAACCAAGCCTCTGGATCAACGGGAAAACAACCAACCAACCAACACTGGTCACAAACCCCAGAAATAACCAGCGTAGAGAGCAACGTACCTTGCATAAAGAAGCCAATTAAAATTCCCCTGTGGTATATGCTGCGGCAGCAGCTCCTGTGAGGTTCCAAGTCCTGAAATACTCGGTGCTCCCAGAGCCGTCGCTCTCCCCTCCCACCTCTCCCTCCCACATCTAGCCGCCTCGTTCGCTGAAACACAGATCTGGGCCTGTTCATTAGATGAGACACCCACAGAGCCCAGAGAGACAATTACGAAACCTGTGCTAATAGGGTTTCTAAAGCAATTGCTTGTTACTTGCCTTTTTAGAAGGACAAGAAAAGTTGTGATCTATGTTCTTGCAGCTCGTGTGTTG
Source organism: Elanus axillaris (assembly GCA_026212715.1). Classification (NCBI taxonomy): domain Eukaryota; kingdom Metazoa; phylum Chordata; class Aves; order Accipitriformes; family Accipitridae; genus Elanus; species Elanus axillaris. Next base: position 43,351,306 of record JANZLQ010000078.1, read on the forward strand.
GGGAACCTTAAAATACAGGAAACTCAAAAGGAAAAGGACAGGATGTGTTTTTCTTTGCACAGCAGCGTTTCTCAGCTCTAATCCCTTTTCACCTAGAGTGCACTCCCACAGGGGTTTGTCGAATGAAGCTCCTGTGTTTCCTTTTTTCCTTGTTCTGCCAGTCTCTCCCCTCGTGCGACTTCTGCGCTTACTGTAGCTCACAGACGGAAACCCTGGGAAACTGGATGTTTCCTGCTATTCAGAGCCTGCTGCTGAGAGCGTGTGACAGCCCGCACGTGATGCATGCAAAGTCTGCTACACCTCGGCCAGCAGTAACTATTTCCCCTCCTTCTAAAAAAACCTAAAACCAAACCCCAAATCTCCAAGTCCACCAACAGGAGGACCCAGAGCCCTCCCCAGCCCATCTGCTGGGGCTCAGCCAACCCCCACCCCCCTCCAAAGCACAAAAGCATTTTTCCAGTTGATCCTCAATTACAGTAAATCCCCACAAGCGTTTTGTCAAAGCAGCAGCCGTCACCATGCACTCTCCACACCAGAAAAAGTGGATACGCTGCCTGACAAAAGCCCCATGCCCTCCCCTTTTGCTTCAGAGCATGCTGAAGAGCACTAACAAAGCCTTATTCTTTCCCAGGCACTCCGACATGTTACGACTCAGCAGCTTGCCTTCTCCCCGGCTATAGAATTTCAAGGACTTTTACAAACTATTCGAACTTACTGGGCTGAGGGATCAGGACAAGTCATTTTCTATAGGAAGGATGCTCAGGGTGTAACAGGAGACAAGAGATGCCTCAATCACTTTTTGTTCGGAGAAGTTCTTCTATTGGGTTGACTTCCTTCCCACTTTCCTGGACTCCTGGGGTCTTTTCAGAGATGGATGTGCCCATAACTCACTGTCTGCCGCAACACAATGGTTTACACTGCACAGGCAGGCAGAGCAGCAAACCTCATACACAGCAGGGAAGAAAACTGAGGAAGGATGCAGCCAGGGAATGGAAAGGATGAGCGAGCAATGAGCTCACTGCCAGCCTCGTACCTGCTCTGCAAGCTGCAAAGCCAAAGAGCTGGCGATCAGGACTTCGGCACAAGTACAGACCTTTTTCTTCCAGTCCAAAATTTGGAATGAAATCAGATTTTCCATGTGCCGAGGAAGTGCTCACCCACAAGGGACTAGATGGCAGACAGGTGCCTCAAGTCCTTTCAAAGTTTTTGCATAGGTCCTTGAGCCCATGTGGACTTTCCAGCCTCCAGACCCTATACGGAGAGAGATTGCTCCCTGGCAGAGCTTATGATCATGCCTACCCTCCAGAAAGGGGGGAGGGTTTCGGAGATCCCAGTGCTGAGCATTTCCCTGTTGAGCACAAAGGTTTGGGGATCTCCGGCTCCCCTGTGGCACTGCATGAAAGGCCTAGGAGCTCTGGTCCACACCGGGAGAGATGGACACTGGAGAGCCAACCTTACATCTAAGGTCTTCTGGTTCAACCCACTGGCTGCATTTGGGTCTGGGCCTCAAGCTCAGTCAGCTTTGTGGCTTGTTTCTGTACAGTTGTGGTCAAGCGTCTTGTCGTGCGCGGTTTGGATTCATGTTTTTCCCCTTTTTAACCCCTCTGGTAGAGCTGTGTTGAAACTGTTGACACAGAAGGGTGTAATTTTGGTTTGGGACACTTGTTTTGCTTTTGTTTCAGGACACCACTTTTGCTTTTGTTTCCTCAGCAGAATTCTGTTTCCAGTCACTCAGCTGGTTCTCTAGAAATGCTCAGAATTTGCACAAATGTCACGTTTGGTCTGAGACCTCCAGGCTGCTTCTCAGCCTTAACCCCAAGGAGCAGCAGCAGAAGCCCCAAGTCCTGATGTTCGCACCTCTGCATTTCAGCTCCAAGATATCCCTGCTGGATGTGGGCAAGTCATGATCTCTGCAGCCCAGTTCCCAGTACACTCCTACTCATTTGCTGCTTTTCCTCTTCTCCCACTTCTTCCCAGCCCTAATCACCCTTGCGCCTTTGGATGGACAGCAAACCAGCCAGCCAAGATTTTTCTTTATCTCCCTCTGAACAGCTTCACAGTCCTGCCCCCTACACGCTGTCCTCAACAGAGATGAGACCTCCAGGTTCCAGACTAGGATAATTCCCACCATCTCCTAGCCTGTCCCCATTGCATGGACAACTCAGCTGGTTATGCAGCAGCTACCAGATTGCCAAAGGTTACAGCACGAATTCTCGTTGCTTTGCCTTAAAACACTGGGCAAAAAATGACAGTGATTTCCTGCTACTTGAGCAACCACCAAGCCAGCCTAGAGCTAGGACCACTCTGACTCCTCTGCATCCACGATGGGAACCTTCAACACCCTGTGGACATCTTTATATCCAGCCTTTAAGACTACATTAGGTCTGGGTTGGATATGGAGGGTGAGACACAACATGGTCCATTCACCTATATTGTATAGACAGTATCTCTTAAGGTAAAGACTGATAAAGGGTAAGTGTCAATAGTGCTCTGCTGTCCAGAACCTTTCTGCAGTAGACAGGACAGTGATGAGGACACGGAAGTTTCAAGAGCATCTAAGGCTGTGTACGAGACGTGCTTCTCACCTTGTAAATGTAATACTGCAATTGCTTCCCCATCCTGCTCTGATTCGGGGGGGGTAAAGAACATACCCAAAGACGTATTTTCCAAATAGGTAAGTTTTAGTCCTGATCAACCTGAAGGGAAAAAGTCCTGTTGGTTTCAAAGCTTGAAGTGGAAAAAAGAATGTACACCTGAGAGACTTTCAATGGTAAAAAAAAAAATGAAACAAAAATCAGGGGCATATTGACAGATGCAGCTTTTCTTTTTGAAAAAAGGAGTCTGGACAACTGGAGTTTTGTCAGAATAAGCTGCTTCTACTAACAGTTTTTATTAAATCAACACAGTGGTTTTCTACAGAAGTCTTCAGAAATCTTCCCTATCAGCTCTATCTCTCTCTCCCATTATCTGACCAGATCATTAGTAATGAAATTGTTGCTGGCTATCTGGAGCCACAGATCTTAAACACAGAGCATGTGATATGATTTCTAGCCAGGAGCTTAGGGGATGCTACTAGCATTTGTCTACAGACAGCAATATCAAGTGGTTCAGGCTTTATATTTTGCTCTCCTGATTGACCTCAGTTTTAAATCTTTGTTTCCTATGCTTGCACGTGTCACTGGGTAACAGAGATTAAAGCTAGGCTTAACACCATCACTAGAAACATCTGCTCAAGGGATTGGGGAGAGGCAGCTGCAGTGCAGTGGCACTGAACATACTGTCTCGAAGAGATCTGCCCTTAAATAGATGGCACAGCAAACCGGGATTTGACCACCTACGGCAATTAAGTATTTACCCCTCTAGAAATACCAAACGAGGTTTGATCAAGGAAACTCCAAGAGAAGGAGTTCACCTTGTTCCTCCTGCTTAGGGTTTTTAGCCCCGAGAACAGAAACCTCCACCAAATTTGTACCTCATGAAAAAATGTCTCCTTTCATAGAATTATAGAATGGTTTGGTTTGGAAGGATCCTTAAAGATAAGGATCACCTAGTCCAACCCTCTTGCCATGGGCAGGGACACCTTTTGCTAGATTAGGTTGTTCAAAGCCCCGTCCAACCTGGCTTGGAACGCTTTTGATGATAAGGCATCTACAACTTCTCTGGACAGCCTATTCCACTGTCTCACCACCCTCATAGTTTCCTCCAAATACAGCTTCCCTGAAACAAGTTGCCTTCTCCAACAAGAAGTTTTTATTTTGTTTTGTTTCAACCAAAGCCTATTTATAGTCCAGGTTCCTCTGCTGAAACTAGGGCCCAGGCAAATTCTTGAGTTCTGGGGCCTGTGATGCTGAGCCAGCTCTCTTGGCCAGCACAACTTTCTATCACCAGGGCAATAACACCCCATGTTACAAGAACCAACCATTCTGGAAATAGCTGCTTTATGACTCAGTTACAAGAATGTCCTTGACTATACCAGCTCTGATACGGGGTTACTGAAGCATGCTCCAGAGCAGCAGCAAACAGCCTGCAGCCTCCCATTCCCATGGCATCACTCCGTGAAACCTCAACTGCTGCTTACTATTAGGCGGAGGCTGTTTGAAGACATGAGAAAAATAAACTAATTTTTTTCCTGTAACAAAAGATAGTTCCTCCTAGCATAAATCCCAGTATCATATAGCTTTCTTTTCCTTCCAAAAAGCTATTTTAAAAAATCAGCAGCTTCATTTACCCCTCAAGATATCCCAAGCTTGTCAGATGCACATTGCTGTCAAGTAAAAGAGGACTGAGTTGGAAGATGGAGGATGCAATGCAAATCTAAGATGGCACCAGGCCCATAACCTCAGCGACCACCGACTTGACATTTCTGCTGCCTTGCTATAGGCATGCCACAGAATCATCTGAGACTTTGGCAAGGAATAGGGCAGTCATAGCAGCTGGGACCTCACTGGATGTGTTATGCTTTAGCCAGCTAAAGATCGAACACAGCACCCACCCCAGATGGGAGCAATAAGCCAAAGTACTCAGATTCACTCTCTCAGGGGACTCTAACATAGAGGTGGATGTCTGATCCAAGCACGTACTCTCTAACTCATGTGCCTTGCAAGCCCAGAAGCACAGTATTTGTGTGTGCCATTGGGAAACTATGCATGGAAACAGGAGCTAAGTGTGCAATTATTCATATCTCATGCAAAAGAAGTTTCACAATCTTCTTGATAATCAAACTTGTCCCGGTTCTTTTCACTGAGGCAACACAAGCCTCTTCCCTAAAGGGTAAGAGAGGCACGCAAGGCAGGAGTGAACAGAAAACAAGGAACAAGAAACTGGGATCAACAATGGGTAGAGACATGTTTTCTACATCTGAGCGACCATTCAGCAGTAAAACAGTGTAAAAATCAAACGCTTCTAGAAATTCTCCAGGCTCACATCAGGATGTACAGAAGAATTCATGTAACAGGCACTGCAGTCATTTGTCTGCATCTGTATTCCTGTCCTTGGGAGACAGAGATATCTGACAAGACCAGGGACAGATCGCAGCACAAGACTGGCCAGGGACAAGCCAGGCACAGAACAAGTGTAAGGGGACAAGCCATAGAAAAGGTGTTGATATGTACTCAACATCTTTCCTTACCACACTCATTTCCTTATGTAGGAAAGTCCCATACAAAGTTAAGAGACTGACTTTCCTACAACCCCCAGTCTCAGTGTTTGCTAGACAGAGAGCTCAGACGCAAACTAAATGTCACAGTATTGATCCCACACAGGCTCTTGGCTTGAAGAGTCAAGAGCTGATCCCTGGAAGTGTGCTCAGTGAAGACATTTCAGCTGTAGTTGAGCAGCCAAATGAAGTAAATACTGTTTGCCCAGCTGTTTACATGACTTTTGGCAAGTCCACTCCACCTGTGCTCTCCTCTGTTAGACAGCAGTTGGTTCTGGGACTGTCTCTGATGACATGTCCATGCGGTGACTGGTCTGTGGCAGACCCAGTTCTTAGCACCAGCATTGCCAAAGGTCCATCACTGACAGGGACTCTCTACACATTTACGTAAGTTGTTGAAGTGCAAGGTCATCCAACGCATTGACAACACCCTGGACAGACAGTAGCTGTTGGCTGATAGCTTTCACCAGGTAGCACCTGGTACTCTTTAGAGTAAGGAAGAGCTGGAAAGGGGCAAAACCAAACAGGACCACACTGGCCACCACCATAAGGGACAAAACTTTGGTCCTGATCCAAGGACCAAAAAGTACCCAAGAGTAACATGTCTCCTTGTGCCTGTTAGTCAAGCTGTACCAGTTCTTTAGGCTGTTGGACAAACTCCAGCTGCAACAAGGTGGTGCTGAAACTGTTCATCATGAGCTGTGCCTACCGGTCCCATCCTCCCCCTGTCCTACACAGCACAGGAGATTAGGCTGCCAAGGCAGGAGAACTAGATGGTCATGGTGGGGATGGTCACCATTTCAAGGTGTGTCCCCTTCTGTGTGACCTGTGGTACTTGCTTCCACCCTGAGGGCAGAGGGGCAAGTCAGGGTGCCCATCCCTCTGGCCGTAGCTGCCATCCAAAGGTCAGGGTGCTACATTGCTCTCAGAACTGCAGAAAGCCCATATGTTTTACAGACACTTTGGGAAGACATCAAGCACCTCCGCAATCACACCAACTCCCACATCATATCCAAAGACACAAGCTCATTTGGGACACCATACCACATGGCATTACGTGACTAATGTGCTTACTGCTCAGTAAAGCAATTCTAATTCGTACTCCAGAGAACAAAACAGATAGAAATACCAGTCCTTAGAGCAGCTACCCTTGACAGTGACAGCTGGCCAGTCCAAGGTAATCCACTGGGACTCTGCTTGAGGATTGCTTCTCTGTAGCAACAAATACAGAAACAATGAAGCCTTTTTTAAATAAACCCTTAATGCCCACTTAGTTACAAGAATGAAACATGATTCACCATTCCAAACTATTTATTGCTCTGTGGTAGCTTGTCTAACCAAAAGCCTTGCTAAAGAGGAAAACGGCCTCTATCAGTCAGTCCCAATTCCATAAGAACTGCTATACATGCAGGAAACTAGAAAACAGACAAAAAGAAACCCACTTTCCTATGCTAGCACCGAGCTGTCATCTTTCAGCTCAGAACAGCTTCTTCCTCTATGCAAAGTTATCTGAAACCACGAGCCTTTCAGTGGTTAGTTGGGTGGGTAAGTCTCCAGAAAACTGTGTAATAAAAAAAGCAGCATTGTGTTGCTCTTTCATTGTAGCAGAAGGATTACAACCCTTCCGGCTCTGAAAATGACATGAAAATTTGTCTGAGTTGGAGCAGAGAAGTGGTACCAGTGAGATAAGCAAGTACTTAATTGCATGAATCTTTTGCGCTGCAGAACGCCCCAGCTGGGGGACGGCACAGAGGTCTACAGTGCTTGACTGCAGGAGGACAGTGACTTTTAACCAGGGCTCTTCCAAACGCTCCGAGCAGGGTGGCACAACCCCAGCTGCAATGCTGGGGCCTTGTTCCCATTCCTTGGCAAGCTACGCCAGTCGGTGGATCAGAGCAATCCGATAGCCAGAGGCATCTGGCATGGGGACGTATGAAAGAGGAGCAAGGGTGCCAAGCTACAGATAGGCGAGAGACTCACTGAAGGAGGAGGGAGAGCAGAAATCAACTAGATTTTCTTTCTTAATGCACGAGACATTTCTCACGGCCAAGACCACTCCCCCCCCATCACCCAGCTGGGTTTTATGGGTACCTCCTGAGAAAGCCACCATTTGATCTGAGAGGGCTGGGAAAGGCTCTCCTCAAATACAGGCAGCGTGGGAGAAGATGATGGGTGCTAGCCAGCACATGAGCAACTCTGAAGAGCAGAGCAACTGTTGGCCCAGTCTTGCCCCCATTCCTATCCCTCCCAGTTCTCAAATCCCCCACTGAGACAGCAGCATAGACCAGGCAGCCATCAGCAACCCACCTTTGCTGCAAAAGCAATGACGAGTGACTGCAACACTGTCCCCGGAGACAGAGCAAACCAGAAGGAGATGACCTTCTTTCTGTGGCCACATGAGATCAGTGGCCCTCTCCTTGCCTTTCAGCGGCCTTCCCACGGCACCACACTGGCTGTGCCCAACCTCTCACTTCAGTGGCTAAATGGGGACAGCAAGGTCCTGTCCCACTGGGCTGGAAGCCACCTGCAACTGCGAGGCACGTCGGCTACATAAGACTTCCAACCGCCTGGAGACACGGTGCTGGAGAAACAAAGGCACCTTGCCCACAGCGTTGCAGTGAATCACACCATTATATCCTGCTCCCGCAGCACGCGCCCCATCAGCACTGGGAAGAATTTTGTGAATCTTTGCCTCCATGCGAGTAGGAAACGAGCAACATTCCTGTTTTACGGAGGCAGAGATGGCAGGATTTTGCTGAATTCACAGCCTGCCCAAACTGTCTTGTGCTTTAAACATGGATGCATCCTTTCCTAACCCTACAAAATACCCAAGCAATAAACCTCGGGAAGAGACACTGCCACGCATTGAAAGTCACCCCATTTCCAAAGCTGTAACCCCCTGATCTTCATCATGGCACAGAGCGAAATATTTTGCAATAGGACCACAATCTCCCACGAGACCAATTCAACAGCAGTTTAGCAGCATCTACCGGCAGCCGAACGCCACCTGAGCAAAAAGTCTGTCTTACCACAGGTTGAGCTGTCAGCCAAGATACGTAGCCATGTGAATGGAAAGAGGAGCTGGTGATGAAAGCTGCCTGCTTTAAATTTTCAGCTGCTTTATTTACTCACTTTAAGGGAGGGGAGAAAAAAAAAAAAAACGAGGAAGTAATGTTCCTCTCCCAAGGTGCACTGCAAAACATTCTTGGTAGACATGGAAACACCTGGCAGGCTGCCATTGCTTGGCCAGTCTCCACATTAAATTTCAGTGAGCAACTCAACACTTGAATGGTTTTTAGAGAATTTAAAGGGAAACGGCAGCCACAGACAGGTGATGTGGCTGCCGTTCCCTGTAGGCAAGTGTTAGGAGTGTTCCCGAGTTTGCCTTCAGCTCTGCGAGAAAGCTTGTCGTGCCTTTGCGGTACGCAAGGCAGGCGAGTTATGATGAAGCCAGCTGAAAACAAATGCAGCCTCCACGTTTCTCCTACAAAGGAGGTTTCCTAGCCACAGTCTGCAGGGATAGAGGGCAACCTTCAGCTACCTAAAGGGCAGCTGCAAAGATGAAGGGAAAAACATTTCCCCATGGTCTGGTGATTAAAATGCAGCCAAAGGTACTTAAGAAGATCCATACCTGCCGCCTTCTGGCTCCCAGCTCTCTTCCCCTGCCCTGGGGCTGTCCCTTCCTTGCTCATGGTTGGGCTGAAGAGCAATGGGGAACTGGGAGCCTGGTCTCCCTGGAAATCTCCAAACACCCTTGAGAGCAGGCAAGCACATGGGCTTGAGACCTCGCTGCTCTGGAGTAAGGGCGAGGAGAGCAGAGAAAGCCTGGAAGTGATTGCTGGAAGGCATGGCAGCTCTGGGGGTGGTCGGACAAAGACGATCCCACACTTGGACAGGAAAGGAGACCCTCCATCTTCCCCTAAATCCCTTATTCCCAGTCGTTCAGGAACATGCATTCTGCATGGCAAAGCATTATTTCTCTCCAAACGCTGTGACCCTGCACGGTGCTTATCACCACGGCTTCAAGGTGCTCTGAAGCACATGGAGGAGGGGAAGCAGCGTGTACCCAGCAGAATGAGCAGCGTAACAAAGCTGTGACGTGCACAAAAATTACCCACCCACCGGTCTAGTCTCAGACTTCCATCAACAGTGCCTGTAAACAAGTTTACGACACGTAAGTGAGCA
>JANZLQ010000078.1:43366357-43426865 GCA_026212715.1 Elanus axillaris
GTGTTCAAGTGTTTTCAAATGTGCAGATTCATGTGCACTTTCCACTTGGGAGCAAAGAGGCAATAAAAGCCTCTGAAGTAGATAAGTTTTGCCTGCGTGGAGGTCTGCTGTCAGATTGTCCATCTCCATCTTGTTACGTGGAAGGAGGGGAAGGAAGACAGTGCATGTGTGCATTTATTTAAAGCTCAGTCCCCCCCGAACCATCTGTGGCCTTTAGATACGTGTAATCAAATGCAATTAGGAATAAACATTGTTAGTTTTTCAAAGCCCAGCCATGCTGCAGGCAAAGCAGAAACATCAATCAAGCCTAATTAGAAGGGGCTTTTTTTTAAAAAAAGAATTGAAAAGGGGTGCCTTTTACAATTTTTCTTCTCTGCTGCTTAATGAGGTGAATAAAACTCCTGCCTCGAGCAGCTATCTCCTTTTCCACTGGGGATGATATGTCTGCTTCCCCCACCATCACCACTAACAGTTTCTGCCTGAAATGAATCAGAAACAAAGCAATCATGTTTGTTTTTTTTTCCACTTTAGTTACAAGAACCAGTGTCAAGCTGTTCTGACCTAAAAATGCAACTTACCTGGAAATGATTTAATGTTTTGGGATTTAGTAGATGTTTTACAGCCCTGAGTGTCCAATGTCAGTTGAGATCCAGCTCCTTATGGAGTAATTTTTCCTCCTCCCAGCCCTTGCTGGGCATTTGGAAAAGCTGCAGTGGTGATGCCTGCACACAACGCAGAGATCCTTTCTTCAGTGCTTCTCCGAGACATGCAGGGATAGGGGAGACAGGCCTGGGCTCCACCAAAACTGGGGACATGCCGTCCAGCAGCACTTGGGGGCCAATCTTTTGGCATAGTCCAGTCTTCACTAAAAGCAGACGTTGTGCCTCTGCACCTAGAGGAACCTGCCATAGTGGGTCATAAATCAGAAGAGAGGCCAGGGTATCATGAACGTAGTCCAGCCTTGGCTCCTACTTTAGATCCCCCCCTAAACCAGCCCTACAGGGTCTGAGGCACTGGAAATCCAAAGCATGGGGCAGTAATGGGCCACCAGCCTCTGTTCCAGCTCCTGCCAGGGAGCCACTTGATCCCCAGGACACCCCAAAAATCCCCTTGTCTCTGTTCCTTGCTCCTAATCCCAGAGACCAAGCAAAGAATTGGATGTCAAGGGCAGCATTTACCTGCTCTAAATTGGGCATCTAGAAGCTGGACACCCAAATCTGACCTAGTCACTGTAGGCTCCACGAATAATCACTGAAGACAAATAATCATCTATTCATCAGATCTAGATAAGTTTCCTCAATGGGATGAATAGCCCTATATAAGTGCCACTTTCTCTCAGACTTAAATAACCCTGGAAGAACTAGCTTAGACTTAACTACTTGTAACACACATTTTTTAAGCACCTAAATAAGAGTAAATGCATTTTCTTTAAAGGGAGAGATTTAGCCTGAAGGTTAAGAGACAAAAATATGTGTCTACAGTATTGACATCAAGAGATGATCTAGGTGCCTCAGCTTCCATGGGAGATGTAGTCAATGCAGTCAGAGGCTAAGGAGCTATTCCTCTGTCCTGCAAGAGACAACCCAATCAACAGTCCATCTTTGGTCTCAATATTCATTACTGGTGTTGGCTAGAGGTTGGTTTAACTTTCCTAAACATAGCAGTCTAATCTTATTTTAGGCACCGTGCTGTACTCTACCTGTTTTCCAGCTGCTGCTCCAGAGAGGGCAGGTCTTCCATAAATGTTACATGGAATAATTACCAAAACCTACATCGCTGTCTCCTTTACATATAAGTTTAGGCTACTAAACTAAGCCATAAGTTTCTCTTCTATATAACACGATGATATACTCTTTCAGCTCAGAGCCTCATCGTTATTCCTTTCTGCTCAATTCTGCTTCCTCCTGGAGCCCCAACTTCTTCATATTCCTACAGGCACTGCCCAGACAACTAAGTGGTAGCAACATTGTAGTAAGGCTAACCTCAGGTGTGTTTGCATCGTTTCCTCTGATATATTCTCATCTGCTGGCCTTCAAGAGGCTTTCCCTATTGAATTAGTACCCGAGTGTTGCTAATGCTGCTTCTTGCTTGCATTTTCTGTATTCCTAAAAAGCTTTCTTTATCTGAAGATGACACCTCTGAAGCCTGATGTCCTTTGCAGAAGTCTTTTTTACTGCCTCCAGTTTTGTGGAGTCTTTTGTTTAGTGCAACTGCTTTGCATAGATAAAGCAATGATATTAGACTTTATACCAAATGTAACCTCTTCATCCATCTCGCCATCTTCCATTTCAGGACCACAATGATGGCCAAGGGCACAAGTCCACCCTTGCTGGAATAGTGGGGTTTTGTTTGTTTTTTGTTTTGTTTTTTTTTTTTTTTTGAGGGGGGTCCCCTAGGGCTGCCTGAGAATCACCTTGTCCCAGGCTTTGTCTCTACCGCATTTCACCTCCTTACATCTTCTCCTTTTGTCCCCGATACAATCATTCTGTTATCTTGACGCCTATTGCCAAGCACAAAACAGTAATTCCAAATCTTGACATTTATTCCCATGCACAAATCAGCCATTCCAATTTCTTGAAGCTACTAAGAATTGCTTCCATTAAGATGTTCCCCCATGCACACTGTATGTGTCATCTCCAAAAGCTACGAGTACCAGATGTGAGCCAGTGTTGCATCTTTCGACCCACTTAAGAGTTTGGACACCTTGTCCAGCATGTGTAGTAACGCAAACTTGGACTTCTGCTATCGAGACCCAGTGTGGGTGCACAGGCAGTTGCCATAGGTCAGCTTATATGTGATAATTTGCTAAGCTGTGGTAGCTTGACCGTTACACCGCAGTAACTTCACTGCATACGTCAGCCCCAGCATTCACCACTCGCTCTAAGGATATGAAGAAAAGTTACAGTGAGTAAACCAACATATGTACGTGAATGGTCATGACTCTACAGCAGTCTTGCTTCATGCATTTTCCTTTTGCACTTTTGTCTTAAATATGCAATATATTTTGCTACTTTATGTACTGGTTCACATCAAGAGCTTTCGTGAAACCAAGAGAAGTGGCAAAGTTCTTTAAACGTGTTGTTTCTTCCCTCCAATGCAAGTTCAGCCTTGTTTAAGGTTATGCTGTTTCTCATCCACAACTGCCCCGATCCCTCCGCAGGGCTGCTGTCTACCGCAGCTTCTTCAATTTATTTTCTTTCTTGCTGGCTGCTTTGTAAGGAGTAGAAAGAAATCCCACAGTTGAAAATGGAGATCTTTCAGGGTCAAGTATCTCAGATTCCTACCTCCTTGATTGTCCCAGGTGCCTCTACACAAGAGCCCACCACTCTGGCCACACAGTCTTTCTCCTTTAGTTCACCCGTAGGAATTCTGGGGTTGGAGCACTGGATGCCCCATGGCTAGTGCCTGCACCACGGGAGAAGGGTGGCCGTCACAAATTGCCATGAGGTGTGGCCTGAGTAGCCAAAACAGCTTGGAAGAGACCAGCTCAGACAGCAATCCTCTTCACTGCAGATTGATTCTGAATAGGATGCCCCTGGGAGACAAAGCATTCCAGACACGTCAGGAAGCATCCTTCATTAGGAAGGGACTAAAATATGGTTTGTATTGCACAAATAGACAAGTAATTGGAGAGCAGCTCCAGCTACAATTCACTCTGTGGTATCCATTACAGCTGTGTTTTAACAGCACTTTCATGGGCTGAGAAGGGAAGGGCGCTGCAGGGAATCAGATGTGCCTGCTTGAGTTATATTATTATTTTTTTTTTTTTAGAAATGAAGTGTTTTCAGCTTCTGTAAAAAAATTATTGCCAAATTCAGATCAGGTCCTACATTCAGATATAAGGCAATGAAGGTGTTTTTTGCTAACAACCCTTCTGGAAGGTCAGTAGCAGGTTTGAACTCTATGATTTGTTGTTGCACCACAACACATCGTAATATGAAGTTCATTAGCAGTGAGGGGTTGTTAACCTCTGATTTTCTAAGCCATAAGCCAAGAGATGTTGCTTGTTGGTGTGTGTGACCCTACCATACCATCACTGCACCGGGGCCACAGGAGTTGAAACACGTTCAACCCCATTTCAGAGATGGGGAACCGAGGCACACAAGAACTAAGGACTGGATCTGCAATGAGACTTAGGTACCTTGTTTGTCCAACATTTAGCTCCTATGGAGGCCATCAGGTCCTTGTCCCATTTCTATCTAAATGGTCACTCCAGAGAAGTTTCTTCTACCAAAGGCAGGTACCTGTAAGGCTATTTAACCCAGACTCTTCCTAGACGTTGAGGATCTACTCAAGTCAGTGGAGCTGAGGTCGCAATTCACCTCATCTGAAGTACTAACCAAATCTCCACTAAATCACATAAGGAAAGCTCACACAGTCTTCACAAGATAAGGCTGCCGTGATTATAATTCAACTTTTTTTCATCTGTTTTCCTATTTCACCCTTACACTTCATTTTTAGAGCCTTTTCAGGAGCTGGAAACTAGACTGCTGTTCATGTTGCATCGCACACACTCCCCTCTACCCAAATCCCTTCTCTTTTTGTAGACATGCAGGACATTATCACATCTTTTCTGACCTTTGATACAGTACAAGCCACAGAATTTAATTCAAAGATGTCCTTGTTAGCCTGAATAACTTAACTGATTAAGATGTGCTTTCCTGAATGACAACCAGGCTTAACACAACATCTACAAGACCATTTAATAGCAGGTTTCTTTAGTCAAACTTGTCATTAGCGACTCAAAATCTAGAAGGAAGACTGCTTAGAAAACGTACTATTTATGAATGAAGAGAAATACCAGGAGTTTCTCAGTTCTTTTTTTACATTTTATTTTAATTCATTACTAATTCATTCAAGACTTCTGTTTAATGGGGAACACCACTAAAAAATTGAGTCCCCCAAAACAATTACAAATTGAAAGAAAAAGTACACTTACAGCTAGGAAAAGTCCACTTACTTGTCAAAATAAAGATATTTTTAAGGAATGGAGGCATTTGGTATCATGTGTCCTACTTCAATGATTTTCCTGATCACAATATACATAAATATGTATATATGCATGAAAGTACTAAAGGAACCTGCAGGCTACAGCATAAGAAGAAATGAAACCACACCACCTCGCCAGCAGGCAGTCTCATGGTTTATTCATGTTAAGGAAAAAAACAAACCAAAAAAAAAAAAAAAAAAGAGAGAAGCCAGGACCTTCCTCCTGGACTCACAGCACAACTGGATTATCTCTACACATTTAATGTGTTCTCAAGTAATACAAGGGCTCTCAGCAAATAAAGGTTGCCTAAATTCTTCACTGCAAGCAACTGTTCATTACTGTTATTTATATATATTTTAAAAGCAACAGGATCCCTGGTTTAAGCTTTAATCTCGACTCCTTGCTGCTGTGTTGTTTAATCTCCCTAAGGTATATTCTTCTTTCTGCTATGAATCTCTGATACTGCTGGACCTGTGAGAATCAGAGCTCCGCTACAGAACTGGAGCCTCTAGCCCAGAATGACCTGTTCTGAGCCATTTTTCCTTGCATTTCAGGAAATCTGACATCTGTGCTTTCTAATATTAACTTTACAGGCTTAAAGCAACATGATTGAATCTCCAGTACTTAAATGCAACTCAAATAGCCATCAGTTCAGCTTTGCTCTTTTGACAACTCAAGAATATGCTGTGTAGGTATTACTGCCCACACATCGTGCTGCCTTTCAAGGGTCCTTCAATCCTCATTCCCCAGTGATAACGGAATTTAAATCAAGTGTCCTTTCTGAACTTATAAGCAAGCCCCAGTATCTGTCCCTGTGTCAAATCCGCATGGCATTTCCCTTTTAAATATCTCAAAGCAAAAGTGGGGATGCAGCAATATTCCTCTGTTACCAGTGGGGAAACTGAGGCACTGGCTGCTCATCCAACGGGAGGCAGACAACGAAAGGTGTAGATATGAGACTTCCTGATTTTGTCCGATACCTACAGGTGATGAGGCCACTTTGCTATGAAGTCTAGTGCCATGCGAGACGTCCTACATTATCCGAGAGGAGCACAGGAGCTGGCACACGCGACAGCACAAAAGCTGTGTGTGCCTTCCTGGGTGGGCAGGTGGAGGACACTCCACACCACCTCAGACAAGAGTGGATGCCTGTATTTAAGAGGTTGAATCCTACCCCCACTCACATCTTTAAAGCCAAGGAAACACCACCAGAGAACTGCAGATTACTCGAGTTTCCGAGTCCTCCTCCCGAGGAGCATTCCTTGTCTGGAAAGGGGGGTTAAGGCAACATCAGAGTGCAGATGTCCGGAGCTTGGACACCAGCTCCCAGAGAGGTACATGCCTCAGGAGGAGCTCCACAACAGGACATCTGGAGACAAGATTCACACGTTTTCTCGTAGCAGAGCCAGCCCTGCCTCCGGGGCAGGTCAGCCAGGCTTGGCCAGGATTATCCCTGCCCAACAGACAGATCCTCTACTCCTCCAGCAGCTCTAGCCAGGTCCATGCAGAGCAGAAGAGGTACCTGGTCCCTTCCTGCCCTGCTCCTCCAGGCACTGGGGTAGCTGCAGGCTATGGTAGTTACTACACAGTTAAAGAAGGTGGGAACCAAATGCGTACCATGCCCTAGCCCTCCTCGCAGGCTCTACAAAGTCTGAGCAGAGAAAAAGGGACTGGTGTGGGGCCAGGAAGGGAACATGTACCAAGGAGGGGAACAGACCCAACAGCTTTCAGCACCAAAATGCCCCTCTGAGCCAAGGAAGCAGCTGCCCCATTCTTCAGGCAGGTCTTACAATATAGCATAAAGAGAAAAATAGCAACAACCAAACCCAAACATCATCATCGACTGCTGTCTGACACACAACAACTTCTGCCCTATTTGATCTAGCAGTTCTTCTGCACTGTTTCTCCAGGGTTCAGGAGAAAGGCAGAAATTACACTCCAAGCACCCAGAGCATCCTCCTCCTGGGGGCTGGGCTGCTGGGGCCAACTGCAAGATAATGCAACAAGGGGTGACCCCATCCCGTGGGAGCTGCTTTCGGCCGAGGCTTTAGTGTTTTCCCCCTGCCTGTGCCTGGCCGTGGGCTCTGCCGACCCTTGAATGTGCCCCATTACTAGGACACTGGCTCCATTACTATGGATTACTGGGCTCTCTGCTTAACCTGGCTGCCACCCTGGGCTTGCCCTGCTCACCGTCCTTGGATGGTGGGTTGGGGTTGTGCTGGTGAAGACCCCTGCCCTGCTGTTTGTTTTGTCCCCCTCAGCTCCCCATCCTTAGGGAGCAGCTGGCTCTCAACATTTAGCTTTTTTCCTCCCTCCCTTCTCATCTAGCCCTAGCAGAGCAGATAACACTGCAGGGCACCTTTTGGAGAAGTCCTTAAAAAAAAAGCCATGTCGTATTTTGCAGGTGAGTCTTAAAAGTATCTTTTAAGGATAAGAATGCAAAGTATAAGAAATTTCCTCCTGACCCCAGGAGATGGACTCTCTAGAAAAGGCTTGGACTTTAAGAAACAATAGCAAAAAGATTTGATTGTAATTGTGAAAATTGGCAATGCTTCGAATAAATTTCAAAATAGCAAAAGCTTTAGATACAAGCTCTTTATTGAAGTCTCTATTCCTCAAAGATTTCCAGATTGTTGGGGGTACTGTAAACTGGGGTCTACCATCTCCTGTGCTATTGGCATCTTTCTGGCTGTTTTAGGGACCCTTGCAAATCTCAAACCACATTTCTCTTTTTTTTTTTTCCTCCCTCTTTCCCAGGCCACCACAGAACCTCCAAAAAAGAAACCGGACCCTGTCACTTCAGAGACGGTTGTGATCTGGGGGCTGCGCCTCTGGCAGGTGATTGGTATCTTTGCCATCTTTGTCCTGGCAGTCAGTAAGTCATAATTCTCTGCCTTGCACCAACCACAGCACCACCCCAAGTAGGACTGGTTCCTGGAGACCAGATGGCCATGGAGGTCACAGGCAGAGGCTCTTTGGTCTCTGGTGTCACAAGGCTACACATCGAGGGGGTTTTGCAGCAGGGAGAGGCAGGTGGGATCTTTGAAGGAACCACAGATGGTCCACCATGGTTTCATCTTGGAACATAGCGATCAACAGGTCCTAGCTGGTGGCATCCCAGAGAAGAGATACTGTAGGGCTGTGCCACAACTGGGACCGTGTTCAGCTACAGTACCACATTCAAGCCCAAACACATTATAGCCACAGTTCTGCCCTGTCGCATGACCGTACAAACTATATGGGACCTCCTGTGGTGCTGTCCCACATGCTGTGATAAGAAGTCTCAAGAGGTCTGCAGTCACAGCCAGACCTGGAGTTAAGGTCCATAACTCCAATTCTGAGTGCCAAGACTTTCAACTTGATTTTAGCAGGGCTTTCAAGACTTAAAACCCTCCTTTTTTTGGACCCAGGCATTAGGAAGCCACTGGGTTAAACCTGGTGACTGCGGTGGGACGGGATCAGACACTCTCCCAGCAGACTCTGAGGATCTGTCTGGCTATGGCCAATTCCCCACCAGAGTGTCTTTGTCCAGCTTCATCCCCTTGCAGCTCACTCTCTGGGAAGAATATAAGCCAGCTTCACTGTGCATTGCTAACTACTATCATGAGCTTCCTTATGAGAATATCGCTTAGGACACTATCAACCCCATCAAAATTCAAAGGAAGGATCTTCTGCTCTTTCCTTGAGCCAACTATAACTTCAGACAAAAAAAAAAAAAAAAAAAATAGATAAGTTTAATGCCAGTCAAATGTGATAAATCAGTTTGTTTCCCATCTTCTTGTTGCTGTCTAGATTTTTGCAAAGTATACAACTAATTTATTTCTTCTAACAAAGTTACACTGATTCATTGACAATTCCCTTGAACTTCCTCTTTTTCACGTTAGGGACAAGTGAGCAGAGGGACAGAGCCTGTCCCCAGTTCCTGAAGGTAAATCCCATCAACTTGGAGAACACCTCAAATCCTTACCCACTCCAGGAAGGACAAGATTCAGCCATACAGACTTAGATACATCTAAATCTTCTAGGCATTTCTTACTGTTCTCATTCTGGCTTGTGGCCCTAATTGCTTGTTAAAATTAACTTTGTAAGTGAAACAATAAAGCATTTTAAGGCAACCGAAGGAAGGTCTCGAGTGCCTTAGCTTTCTGCATTGCTGCTGTTCTCATTCCTCGTAAGCGATGAGCACTCTCCAAAACAGAGTGGCCACATGCAAGCTCTTGGGGGGAACAGCCACATCCAATGCCAACCCTGACCTACAAGCAACCGCTGATTTAAAACCTGGGTTTGCTGGGCCAACTCTAAAAACATAGTATCGCAGACAACTGATTTCTAGCACTCCCTGTTACTTTTTAATTTGCTGCTAAAACCCCTTTCTAGAGGTAGTCCTCATCTAATCACAGAGCACAGCAGTCTGCATGGTGTTGCCTCTGCTGATACTGGGGGAATCAAATCACTTCTTGTTGCCGCAGCCACCTCTTTGGCTGCTGTAGGTAGCCTCCATCAGTCCTTCCCTGATAGCCCTCCTGTTCTGCTCCCATGCTCTGTTTAAACCAGACATTCACATTTTTAAAGCAAGTACAAGCATTTTGCTCTGTTTTCTTTTCCCCTCATTGCCCTTTCTGGGCGAACACCTCACTCTACGCTCAAAGTCTGAGGGATAACTACCACTTGCCTGCTCTCCATCGGTGAAGCTTATGCTAATTCATCACATGCCACACCACCCTTTGCAAACAATCACATGAAACTCCACAGAGCAAAGTAAACATGGCCAAGTATTTAACCTTAGCCACTCCATACACCATGTGAAACAGGCATCAAAATCAACAGCAGGAGCTTTAGAATGCAAGTAGACTGGTGAAGGGGTTTATTTAGTTTGTTTTCCTTGGCTCAGGGACATCAAATTGTAAAGAAATTTTTGCCCCAGTAGTTCTGACTGTTTTGTGGTTCATTAGAAATTGGCTCTGGCATACCAGCTTATTTAGGGTTAAAAGCACAGAAAGGCAAACCAACGTGTCAGATGGTGCACTGCTTGCAGAAAAGAAATTAAGGGGTTTTTTGGTTACCTAAAAATATCAGTAGCAAGATGCAAACACCCATGAAAATTTACTCATCAAGTGACAGCCCAGAAATGAAATGTAGTATAGAAAACAACATATAAAGTTACAGCCTAGTTATTTAAAGCACTGAAAGCGGTGAATTATGAGAAACTTAAATACTTCTAAGGATCTGTGTTTAGACGAGCAAACAAAAAGGTTACGTACAATTCAATAACATCTGCTTTAAGGTTTGAGTCCCCACTAATAGCCACAGGTAGTTCAACAAAATCAGACCATTATGTCAGCCTGCTACAGAAATGTATTACTGGAGGAGTAGGAAAGTATTTGCTAGGAGATCACAGGGTTTTGACTTGCTGAAATATAGAGTGATAAATAGATTCCATGCATCACAGCACGTGATGAAGCCAATTTATGACTCTACTCCTCTGTTACAGCCTTTTTGTTTGAAGAAGCTTTCTTTGAATGAGCAGAGGGGATTGGAAAGCAACTGTACCAGCTCAGTCAGCTTTAAGAAAACAGCAAGTACTTGGTGAAGACAGCAACTATTAACCAAGTCTGTGATCCAAGTCAAAACAAGGCAGGTTCAAACTTAACGACATTAGAATAACTCAATCATACAGTCAGTTCTCACCAATTTCTCATATCTTGCTCCAGCAACATCGTCATCCTCCTTTGCTTTGTGATCCCCAAAGCACTGATGGTTCCCCAGCTTTATCAGCAAAGCTTTAACTCTCAGGAGCAGACACAGGTTTTACTGCGAGTCAGCTCCTGGAAGCTGCCTTGGTATCAGTCCGGAAAACTAGGCAACGTTCTACTTTGCTACTGGGACAAGAGCTGGAGAAAAGCTTTAGTGTGGCTTCCTTTTCCTGGTTCCAGCAGCACCTTCCCAGTCAGAGCAAGAGAGTAGCACAACCCTCGAAAAACACTAAACCAGGAGACCGAAGAGCATCCTTGCCAGGGCTTCTCAGGGCCTGCAGGTGATCCCATGGGCTTAGCATCTCACCTGCTTATCAAGGCTTTAAGGGTGTGTCTACTTTGTCATGTGCATCCAGGTGAGGGGTAAATGAGGATGAGGAGAGATGCCTTTAAAGTTGATGTCCCTAGCTACTTTCCTGTAGGTGATTCTGGAGCGCTTGAACTGGATTCCTCTCAGTTGAAATGGAAAGAGAAGGTAGTTGCTCCAGAAAGGTGTGGTCCCAGATATGGGTGATAATTGCTAAGGGCAGCCACAGGACCAAACTAGAGAACCCCACCTGAACACAGCAGATCCTCCACGCTTTTCCAGCCCCCAAACCTGCTCCTGCCGAGTGACGGGACTTGCAAATATAGACATGATCTAGGTGTGGTTTGCAACTCTTGCTCTTAGTAGCTTCCACAAGATGGCATCGTCACATAATAAAAGGCAGAGAAGAATGGCCATATCCCAAACTCTTACATTTCCTTATTGAATTTAAAAAAAAATTAAAAACCCCTACATAAAGGCATCTTATATGTCAACACACACCAGCAAAATGAGGAAAAAGTCTCTGGGGAGATCTTCTGACTCATAAAAAGGTTTTGGGGAAGGTTACAAACCAAAGAGGGCAACTCCTAGCTCTACCCAGCAGAGACCAGAAGAGATGAAATGCTCGCAGCCCTGGTAGCAAAAGGCTTTTCAGTCTCTCCTGCAACAGCCGATAGCCAGCTTTCTCAGGTACCACATGAAAGCATCTCCCTGCCAGACTCACCCATCTCTATCTTTTTCCTTTTTTTCTGCTCTGTGATAGGATATGTCACAAGAGAAACAAAACTTTGGGAGTAAACCAGCCCACAGTAGAAAATACAACTTAGTAGCACGTGCAGAGCATCGGTCAGGTGATGCTGGAGGCATAACTCTCATGCATGTGTGTTACACAATTCTTATTCATCTACTAAAATACCAGGAATGTCAAATCTTTTTGCCACAACTGGAGAAGGCACATGAGAGCTCATTTTTTAAGCAGACACAACCTCTGCAGGGGAAAAAAAAAAAATCTGTAAAGAAAGGGAGGAAAATGAAAGTTTCTCAGGTATGACACGCAACAGGTCAATCCGCTGTTGCTCCTCTGCCCCCAAGATTTTAGCTCAGTCATTTTGTCCTTAGTTAAAGGAAACCCTCCCTTTTGACTATTTGAATCAGGTAGAGCAAGGCAGGCCATCAGGCTGGTGAGTGTCCCAACAGGGTGCCTTGAAATCCTTATCAGGGCTACCTCTCAGCACCCAGCATAATTCCGTAATTCAGCTCCTCCGGATGGCTCCTCTAAGCGCTGGTTGATAAAACAAGACCCCTTTCAGGCAGGAACAGAGGCAATGGTTACACCTGTCTGGCTCTTTCTTGGAGAGACTTTGATGAGACAACAACAGACAACTAAAATAAGATTAGCTGTCAGGAGGATGTGATTCACTCAAGAGCACTGCTATCTGGTTTCTTGGTCATGGGTTTTGCTTTTTTTTGTGTGTGTGTGTGTCCTGTGAAAGCTGTAATTGGGGAACTGAGCCCCAACAGTATCACCCTGGTAGGATGGGGTTGAGTCATAACCCTGGCATCTTGCACAGCCTGTTTCATCCACAAGGACTGAGGACTTTGCACCAAAAGTATTACCCTTTGCAAACTGCAGTGCTGTGGTGGAGGAGGGGGTGGCCCTGATCCATCCCTGGAAAAGCCAGCAGCTGGCCCAAGGCTTGCCCAGTGCGCTCTCCATTGACTCACCCTTTTCTTCAGCATAACAACCACCATCAATATTTTTAAGCAGCTCTGGGGGCTGTTTGTTTTCCTCTCTGGATGTTACTTTGGTTTCAAGGTCTGCTGGTTTCTTTGTTTACATATGCCCCCAGGTCTTTTGACAGCTTCCCCACCCCCCCAGGGAGGATGCAGGCAGCACCTCTTTGAGTAATGCCTCACTGATTTCTGCAGAAGCAATCCAACAACTGGGTCTGGATGCAGGGGAAAACGCATCCATCCCTGCTGGCATATCCCTCTGGAGTGAAAGGCATGAATAGAGGGGAGAGGGCTTGAAGAGGGTCACAGGAGTAGGGACAGTGCTGGGAAGATGAAGCAATGCCTCTCAGCTCCTGCGCAGAGTCCTCCTTTTTCTATATCATTCCATCTTGATGTAGAGTGTCAACCAGATGTATTTCAGGTATCACAGGCAGGGAAAGACCCATTTCCTTCTCATCCTGTTGAATCTGTACTCTGTTGAATGGAGAAGGTGAGGGAGATGGTAGGATGGAACGGCAGCAGGAGGTCCCCACGTGGGGTGGGGTTGCAGCAGAGCTGTTACCGCATCCCACTGCCTTGTTCCAGGCAGGAGCTCATGCCTTGTGCTCAACTCAAACTGAAAAGCAAGTTGGCTTTGGATGATATCTAGTTATCATGCCAAGGAACTCCTGAGCTACCTTTAGACCACCTTGTGCTCATGAGGGGTGGACCTTTAATGCACTGGGTGCTGGTGTTTTAGTGGCACCAGAACAGCTCTAGGGCCATGGAAGCAGGTTGGCACATCCTTACATGTAGTCTACACCAGGTCTAGTACTACTGGGAAGTAGGGCTTACCTGGATGAGGAGTGACAAAGTAGTGGGCTAAAGCAGAAGCTGATTGCAAAAGTAGGAGGCTCAGTTCTGATATTTTTCCCCCACTTTTGTGTTCTTCTGCAAGAGCTACCAGAGGTGCTTTCCCATTCTCACCTATGGCAGTCAGCTAGTAACATGTAGCCCCAAAACATGAGCATCAGTAATTTTTCTCCTGAGATATAACCACAGACACGAAAACTTAAAGAAGCAGATCTGTCATCAGGAGGGATGCTTCAGAATCATGAATGCAAAGTTTTTGCTTATCTGCCTGCGTAAACTGGGAGTCTTTCCCTTGAACCTGTCAAAGGTTGAAGAGGAGTAGAAAATAGTGTGAGAGTAGAAGGAAGGGAGCCTCACACTCAACAAACGTGTTCCCAGGAATCAAGTATTATTTAATGAGCATCAGTGAAGCTGTTAAACATCTTGACTGCAATTAACTGAGTGCAGTTTAATTTGAAGTGTTAGAGTCTTTATTTATCAACTTGCTGCGGGTGTTGAAGTATAACTGCCAGGCAAAAGATTTACACTATTAAATAACCATTACTTTTTGGATGGCAAAACTACCCAGATGTTTCCATTAAAGTGCAGAATTTCCAGTGAGGCATTGATAATTTAGGCTGGCTCAGGGAAGCTTCACATGGTGCTCTTTGACAGAGGTTTTAGGCGTTGTGGAGTACTGTCCTCTATCACAGGGAGCATCACTTGGGACAAGAGATGGCTCCTACCATAGGTTGAGCCCCTCTTTTGCCCTCAGCCCAAGTTCTGGTATGGAAACCTCTTATCCCCAATGAGACATTTCCTTCTGGTTTAGAGCTGTTCTGCAGTTTTGTGTCTACAAAATAGCCCAAGCCCCCAGACTTACCGGCACCAGCATATGTAGATCAAGCTGAGCACAAAACAGATTGCTTAAGTGAAAAGTTAAGTGCCTTTTACAAAGGAAGGACGATGTAAGTACTCCAAGTAGTAGCAAGTAAATATTTTTTCATGTTGATTATTTAGATAACAAATAACCTATGCTGTTCTTGTTTTGTACTATAATGTTATCTTAAACTTCCATTGTTATGCACGCTCACACAGACAAACACACGCCCAAGGCTACTACAGAATCAGTTGTTATGATCCCTATCAGCTAAAAAGCACTGGAGATGCCATTGCCCCTGATGCTGGCTTATCTTAAATATGATAGCTATCAGGTCACATAGAGGGGGCTGTGTCTGGCGTCTGCAAGGGGAAGACCATGGTGTGGCTCCGAAATAGCTCCTCTGTGTGGGCGTTCTCACCAGCTGGAAGCCTAACCTACTTCTTCATCCTCCCTCCCACTCAGTGACCATTCATGGTCAAGGCAATGGGGTGATGGAAGACACAGGTGGACTCTAGCACAAGGTGTGCTTGAGATCTGCGTGGGCCAAGCAAATATCACTTCTGTATGGCTTTATGGATCTGAAAGCCAAGTCAGATTTGCAGCCTTCCTGGGCAAACCCACTTCATTAACTCTTCATGTTCTGATTTATTATTACTATCATTATTTCAATAGACAATCATCATTTGAATTCCCATTTGCCCTTCGTGTGCAATTTCATGCATGACCCTGCCCGCTGCCCCAGTGTATTTTCTCTACCCAGTGCAGAGAACAGGCACCAGCCACAGTCTCACACAAAATCCAACTAACACCAAACAGCAGGGATTTTTCAGACTCCCAGGGCAGGGTAAATAACAGTGCATATCCCTGCTTCTCTGCTGGTGTAAATGAATGTAGGTAGCAGCCATATGTTGCTTGCAATTAATTATGGATTAAAATCTGTGTGTATCTGTAGGACAGGACTACATGAGGTCTGGGGGGTAGACGGGTCTGAGCTGCGCACATTATATCCAGATGGTTTTGATCTTCCGAAGTCACAAGATTAGCTGTGGGTGCTGGGATGCTGGGATTTGTTGCTAACTCTAGTTTGACAGAAAAGACAGGCCCAGCTTATTGATTATTTTTTGAATAAATGCCTGACAAGAGGTGTTTCTGCTTGTTACGGAACAGTTGTCCTTAGATCTTGCCTCACACAGCTGCGGTGCTGGCTCCTCCTTGTGACAGCTCCTCTCCCTTTATGGAGGCAGCGGAGAGGGTTCGGTCCCAAACTTCTCACCCCTGGGATGGTAAATCCCACTCCTGCTCCCAGCCTTTAGAATGGGATGGTGGAAGAAGAAGGTTCGAGAGCTCCACCTTAGCCTTAGGAGCTATTGCACCAGGCATGAAAGACCCCAAGGATGAGACAGAAAGCATAAGCAATCAGGAGCTCTTTTAAATTAGGGTTTGTGTTAATTAACAGCTCAGATTGCCAGCCAGAACATCTAATATGGACTTTATGATTCATCTCGCCTACCTAGAGACACCTTTAGATGTCTGCCTAAGGATGAGATGACCTGTGTCCTCACGTGGCCTGGATAACCTGGCTGGACCTACAGGGATGCTCCAGGTTGCTCCCAGTGACTACCTGCTTCTTTTTGTCCCATACAACATTTCCCAGGCCAGAAATCTAACTTTGCTCAGACCAAAATTTCCTAAGGAAACATTTGTTCTGATGAGAGGTCCAACCCTAACCCATATTTTTCACCGGTGAGCTCAGAATAAATACAAAGTGGCTGCTGTTAAAGCTTTCCTTCTTGCCAGTAGACAGGAGAATAAAGAATAAAAATACAAAAAGCCAAACAAAAACCAGAAAACAAAGTGGAAGGAGCCATGCAGGGAGTTAGCTGAATCCATTCAAACAAAATACAGTGAATGCAAGCAGAAGCAAGGATCTATGGTTGGGATAAAGGAAAATAGATGGACCTCATCTATAGAATAAACAAACATTCAGGGATTGAATCATAATTAGTAAAAATCAGTAACTAGTATCAGAACAAAGCAAGCAGTTAAACAAAGCAGTTCAGGGTAATGCTGCAGTTTGGAGTTTTTTGAATGTATTAGCATGGGTTAGTGAGAGGTAGGAAGGTTTTTTGACCTCTGTGCGCCATCCTGGTGAGATGCTTGTGCCTATGAATGAAAACAAATGCTGAAAAAACAAAGGCTTGCAGGAAAAAAACCACCAGAAATCCTTGCCTCTGATGCCTGAAGAAAGGTCTTCAAACAAGAACCTCACTAAACACACTTTGTTTAGCTTGTTGGGAAGAAGATCAGGTCACTTGATTGCAGCATTGAAGGACTTTAGGAAGAAAGAGAAAAAAAGTATTCTCTTTAGCAGACGGAGGTGAAAGCAGAGTCTGGAAATTAAAAACCTGGTTAATTTGAATGAGAATTTGAGAAATAAGTGTGGCAGGGAGGGTGACTAAACATCGCCACATTCTCCACCCTTTAACAGCTCTGCCCAGAGTAAGGTGGGATTCATTCCAACACACGTTATTTCATTCAGGCAGTAATTAAACATAATAATCTGTGATGTGCAGGGAGGTCAAATGATGTGATCTAATGGTGTGGACAGACCCTCATTTCCAGACACCTGGAAAATATCACGTGTAGAGGCATAGTTAAGGTTGATGGCTGAGCAAATACTGGAGCGGCCCTGACCCCTCGCAGCACTTCTTTCAGCTTTTACAAAGGTGAACATATTTAAAAACATGTTTTGCCTGAAGTCACATTGGCACAACTATTGGGACTACAGTCTGGATGCCTTCATTCTTTGGCTCCTGTTTTTGCTTTCTAGGAAAGTAGTACATTAATCCAAGTACTAGATTTCCACTGAAAGAATAGCCATAGAGTGGGATAAAATACAGGACTGAGAAGCATCTTGAGAGGGCAACTAATTAATCTCCAACCCGGACTTTAAATCTGACTTTTTTACCATCAACATCTCTTTCTCTTCCAGAAGCAAGCAGATCCTGAGTCCCCATTGCCGCAACCCCATCCCAAGCCAGAGCCACAGCAAGGATGCAGTTACGCACTCCGTATGGAGATGGTTGCACACCCTTTAGAGGGAAAGCCTCTTTCTTCTGAAGCCCTAGTATCTCCGCAATAGCTCTAGTAGCAGCAGTGGCATCTTTAAATGAGGTGGTCCAGGCACCAGCATCCTCTCAGCATCTCAGCACTCGGGGTGGACCCGTCCTACAAGCAGCCAACCAAGCACTAATTAATTTACTTAAGAGTTTAGTAGCCCTCACTGGTCATTCCATTATCACAATTAGCTGGTTATTAACACTGCCTGGGCAGCTTGAACAGTCAAAAGAGACTAGCTCTTTCCTTAAAGCATCATCGCAGTAATATAGTAAGCAACTCTCCAGGCTTCTCAAAGAGCATTTAAACACAAGGGCTGCAGTTAACTTGCTATTGAATACATCTACATTAATTCTGTGCATTATTAACAATGGAATGGCTGCCTAATTAACTCAGAGCAGCACAGGCTACTTTGCTAAATGTTAATTAAATGCTTCATTGGCAGACCGTATTTTTTCAGCTTCAAAGGGAACAAACCTTCTGTGTATTGCAGCCAATTTCCATTGAATTAATAAAACTGTCCAGTTCTCAATCATAGCCTTGCTGAAATATTACACCATGCAGTCTCTGGAGAAGATATTTCATTTACATTGTTCCTGGCTCCTGGGAGAACCAAGTTGTTTCTTTCCTCCTTTTTTATTTTTTTTTTTTTTTTAAATTTACTGCCCAGCTAAACTAAAAGCAACTGTTACTGTTGATGAGCTAAATTCACTTAAGTGAACAGAAAAAAAGAGACCAGCAACAGGGTAACTTGGCCACACAGATATTTAGTTTAAGCCAATAGAGTTCCTTTCATGGTCTTTTGCATATGCTCTTAGCTTGCTTCAATTATAAACCAAACTATTTTAGTTTCAGCCAGTGGGAGTAAACACACAGCTCTTATTTAGTCACAAGCATCTAATTGTTTGTGGTGGAAATTACGTGTTTAACATTTGCTCTCTTACTGTACTTCAGACGAGGGGGTTTTGGGCCATTTCTCAGCTCCGCCAACCTGAGTAGTATTGGATATGAATATTAGGAAGACATTGCCTCCTGCAAAAATAATGAAAACATGCTAAAAATGCAGAAAGGAGCAAGCCTCAGAGTTCTCCATTATTTCCCAATTTTTTTTCTTGTCTGCTGAAGATTGGAAATATGTCACTTACAATTCCTTTTTGTCATCAAAGATAGCAAAACGTTGACTCCTTTAAAACACCTATTTCATAAAGGACCAGCAATAATTTGTTTCCTTCTTGAAAAATTACATTTCACATGATCAGCCTGGCAGAAACAATAAAAAATTATTTGATACCTTGTCAGTTTGAATCTTCACTGTGGAAAGAGAGCATCACGTGCAGGATCAGACCTGACTTTTTAATTTTAAAACAGAAATGTTCCTTCAGAATAGGTGGCTGAATTCAACCATGTATGTCAGGTAATAAAAAAAAAAAAAAAAAAGGGGGGTGAGCAAATGATTTTTAGAAGCCAAACAGCAAAGAAGTCCACAGCATGCTATTGAAAAGGAAAAAGCCTGTATTCCAAATTGTGCAGTTCATGGAACATGCTTATTATCACAGTATCACAAGGTCATATATTATTAATAAAGAAAAGCTGAGAAAATGGAGAGAATTCAAAATTACTCCGCTACATTTTGTTGCACAGGGAGTTTCTTCTGCTGCTTTACATAGTTTGATAGCAGAGAAAACATGAATAACATCACCATTCCAAGCCTTGATGGTGAATATTTTCATGGACCTTCCATGGTGCTAATGGGGCACTGATACATCTTATAGGGATTGCTTTAAGCTCACCACAGCATCAGACAGGCAATGGTTTACTCGGGCTGCATTTCAGAAGCCTTCTCAACAATTAAAATGAAAGTTGAATTCTGGAAGTGAAAAGGACACCCGCAGCATGAAAAAAAGGGACTGAATATTGCTTGATAGCAGTGTGATTAAGCATTCACCTGGGGAATAAGAGAATTGGTGAATGTTTTATATTAACCAGACATTCAAGGGTTGAAGTCAGTCAGGTCTGTCAGAAGAAAAGCATAATAACAAATTCTCAAGTTACATCTAAGCTAACTGATCCCTCAGATACTTCCTCCTGTGGATCTAGAAACAAAAGTGATCCAGTTATCACTAGTCAACTGAGTTGCAATTAACATTCGTGCACATATTCATATCCCAAACAAAAACTTTTAGTTTAAGCTACATTCGTTGTACATATAACCCTCAGGGACGTTTTTAGTGGGGTGTTTTTTTAATATTATAATTCTCTACCCTGAGAACATGGATCTATCAGTTCACGTGCTCAACTGATGCCATGTCACATACTAAACTTTGGTAAGAGCATTGCTCTGACGTTTAACTCTCACGGAAGAGAGTACAGTCTAATTCTTGATCTGTTACCTTATAGGAAAGGATATTTTTAAACAGCAATCCTCATTACCAACCATCCTCGCATGGTGGCTGAGTGTAACCTGTGTCCGACACAGCCAAGTTGGTGGTGATGGAGCAGGTCTGAGGCGAAGCCAGAAAGTCATGTCCATGGGTCAAGGTCTTGGTCAATGGGACACATGGCCGGGCATGGGCACAGCTACAACATCCACTGCAGCGGACCTCCAGTGGGAGCCAGGAACGATACCATCAGCTTAAGAGTCACTCCAAGCAAAGAAAAGGGAAGCCTCCACTGAGGCTTCTTCTATCTCCTCCTTTGAAGGCCACCAGCTGCATTACTGCTCATCTGGCCCTGAAGGCAGACAGCCAAACCCCAGGAAGGGTAATGGTGGTGAGGATGATCTCAGGACCCTTACAGGCATCTTCAGTTTCCCAGGTTGCCTTCAGAATGAGAAAATCTCTGCTCTTCCAGTGGAAAATAACGTTAATCTTGGCAACAGCAAAGGCCCAGGAAACATTACGGGTTACATTGCTTTCCAGTTCACTCGATGGATAAATTATCAGTGGAGCAAATATAATCTCACTGATTTGAAGCAGGAAAAAACAAAATATCTATGAGGCACAACAGAATTTATGCTAAGATAGCTCCAAACTTCTGAGATGCAACAAAAGTTTCACTCTTAACTTCCAAAGAGATTCACCTCTTCTAACTTAGGGAACAGTTCACATGCCTAAAAGTAGATCTGGGACGTCATTTGGGAAGCCCTAGGGCACATTGTCCAGCCTCTGGCTCCCACTCCAGGGGATCACAGCTCTTCCACTGTCCTGCCTCAGACTGGGCACTCCAGGCTCTCTTTGTAGTTAACGGGCAGAAAGGCAGCTGCAAAGAACAATTTGTTTGGCATACCTTAGATTAATGTTTTAAGATGAGATTAATCACCCTGTACAGACACTTTTTTCTCTCTATCAGTGATAAAGGGAGCCTGGAGCGGCTGTTGGAGACCATGTTCTCTAGTTTTGGGACACACAAACCAGAGCAGATGAATTCCACCCACTCTCTCTCCTGTGTCTGACCTGGAGAGAAAAGGTTTGATAAGGAACAGATGATAACTTCCCACTAGCAATGAAATGATCATTCCTGGCATCAGTTAGTGTCCTAAAGCTCCTGTACCAACATCTTATTCACTAGCTTACGCTTTTAAAAAGATAATAGCATTCAGTCCGATACTTAGCCCCTTGCATGGCTTCAACCTCACACTAAGCACAGCTTGCAAGGGGGATGGAGATAGGAAAAATACTGTATTATTTTCACATAAGCCTCTTGCTCCGGTGGCTGGTTATGAATCATTTCACATGCCAAGACAACTCAAGTCATCAGAACCTCAGTGTAACACTGCATCTCCATTAGAAAGATAAACAGAGAGCTGAGCTTGTGATTGTCGTGTACCAACTACCATTTTTGTCCTTAGTAATTGAAAAGAAGTAGAACCGTGAGATACAGAACAACCACTACCCCTTCCTGCAGGGCTAAGCCAACTACTGTGATATTGGCAGACATTTTGCCCTTGATTTTCAAGGGCATCGACAGATCTCTTTGTGCTTTCCTTGGAAGCCGACAGTCTTATCGTATATCAATCTCCAGGAAATAGACTGTTAATTTTCTTGGCAAATTTTTCTCAAACGTGAGTAGAGGATTTCCTGGCTTAGCTGAATTCCAGAGTGCTTTTAGGAAAATAATAGACCTTGATTTAAAAGTGGTTAGAGATAAAGCACTTACCCCATTTCCCCCAGTAAATTGTTTTTCTGCTTGCTGTCACTGTTAAAAATGCCTACTTACGTCTAGTCTGACCTTGCCTCGAGTCCTTGCCCAGCTGCTGAGTATTTTTTTTTTTTTGTCTGCTAGCCTGAGAAGGTCTGTGCCATCCATTAGCTGCGATGTAGCCATAGCAGGCTCTGCGGGCAGGTGCACAGTGAAATCCTGCTGCCTGGAAGAGCAGGGCAGACCCAGCTGTGTGCTTTCCAGCTGCGGTACGTTACCCACTTGCAAGGTGCTAAAGCTGTGCTGCCAATAACACCCTACAGGTACCTTATTCTCCTTCTGTAGGACAAATAAATTGTCAATTATTGTCAGCTTGTTGCTGACCCTCATGGAAGAGCAAGGATAAAAGGATCTTGATTGCTTCCCTAATTACAGGTTGTTACAATTTCATGTTGGTTTAGACAATTCACTTCAGGTGTGTTGTCCTGTTGTGACATTTAGATGGCCCTGATTGTGATTCCCCAACAGCACCTCCACAGCAAACTCTTTAAGGAGAGTGATATGTTCAGCAGCAAAATTCAGCAGAGGTAGAGGAGCTGCTACACTTCGCTTTGTAGCTTTGCACCAATTCAAAAGACTGAGAAATGTATTTTACTACTTTTTTATGATATGGAGAAGTCATGCCGAGCTTGTTCCTGGTTACTGTGATCCCTCTTAGGAGAGGTTGGACAGGTACAGGACAAACTTTTAGGGAGTAAAATTTACAGCAGCAAAGGGTCTGTGTGCTTGTGTTGCGAAGGCTGTCTGCAAAATGGTTTTACTCCTCATGGATGAGAAATGCTCACACTTGGAACCAAACAGACAGATTATTTCTCTCATTTCCTTGGATTAGTCTCAAAGGTCTAATGCATTGCTCATGGTGATATGAGGCCAAAGGAGATTACCTGACTTTTCAAGTGTACAGAAAGTTGGATGCTTGCTCCTTTCTCATAGTCTTGATGCGGCATAGGGGAACTCCAGTTAAAATAAGAGACAGAGCATGTAAAACTGATCACACAACATCTTTCCAAGCACAAGACTCTGTCTGCCTGCAGAATCCATTTCCATAAGGTATATAAACGAGGTTAAGAATTAGGTAGCTTGGAAAGTTGGGCTTTTATTTAGGATAGAAGAATCCTTGAACTATTTTAAAGATGCCGTCAAAAAAGCATCTCAGAAGTTCATAGAGACCATAAGATCTCATGCTTCTTGACATGTGTTTATGACCTGTGGACCAACTAAATTTATGATTACCTGTTTCTGAATTTCATTGACCTTTTCCCTGAGGTTGCTGCTTTGTTGTTGTCAGAAGCGGTACATGGATGAACCAGTGATCTGCTCAAGCCTGTGAATTCCTAATCTAGGAAACCAACCAATAATGTTTTCATTACAATGAATTGTCTGAATCATGATTAGATTTGCAGATGGAAATTCTGAAATAATGCATAGGTTTAAGCGTGAAGGGAAAATATATCTTACTAGGAGTAAAAGCATCATCTGCATCCTTAGGACAGGTAAAGAAGCCTAGCTCATGGAAAGAAGAATGATGGAATAGTAAGCACATGATGGGGGGATTTAGGTGATCTGGATTCTTGGCCTGCCCTAAATAGATTTGAATGAAAGTCAATTAAGGCATATATTGTTCTGGATGTATTTGGAGGGTTTACAGTGTTTCCATGCAAACTCCTCATTGCTTTCTTTAGCTGGAGGCCCACAGCCCCAGCATCTACCCATGCAAAAATGAATAGCCAAGACGTTTTGTTAGGATCCTCTAGCAATAACACACTGCTGAATGGTGACAGTACCTCTTAATTGCTGCTGTCATTTCCAGACATAACGAATTTAATTTGTTGATGCTCTGATCCTCAGAAACACCAGTGGTGTATATGGTTTAAGGCAATGGTTTACATTGGTTTTGGTGAGAAGGACATGCTCAGTCCTGTACCACAGCTCACCTGAAGAGTGGTAATTCTTTATTTTCAGGTAAATCAATTGCTTTAGACCGTGTGACCATATCCCTCAGGCAGGTACTTCCACTGATGTAAATGACTACAGCTTCTCACTGGAAGAAACTCTTCTGAAATTAATTTTTCTTCCTGTAAATGGGCCAGCCTGTACTAGACCAGGATCTGCTGACTAAACTGAATGCTCTTGCTTCCCTCTCTTCTTTCCCAGTTATCACGCTGTGCTGTATCTTCAAGTGCCGCATTCCCCGGACAAAGAAAGAGATTGAGGCACGATATGCTCAACGGCAAGCAGCCAAGACATATGCAGACAAGCTGGAGACTGTGCCACCACTCAACGAGCTGACAGAGATCCCTGGAGGTATTTCCCATGCCCACACCTACATGAGACCCATGTCTTCTTTTGGGGTTGCTTTCTGTATGCGTGAATGCAAAGGGCTAGGTCCTCCCTTAGTGTAAATCAGTGTGGCTCCATGGGCACAACCATTAAGGTATTGCTGTGATTTGGTAAAGCCCTCCTAATCACATCCACTAAACCTGAAGCATTTGTGGCAGCAGGAACAGTCCTTTAGATGAAAGGGACAGTTTCTCCATTGGTACAAATCAGGGTCATTCTTTTGAAGTCCATGTTTAAAATTTCCGTAGAGTCTGATTCATTTTAAGGGCCAGTTCCTGGGTTGGGGGATGTCAGGAGGAAAAAAAAAGAGTTGTTAGAGTTTTGCATTACCCATAAATGGCTTACAATGTTTGGATGGCCAAGAGTATTTCTGTCACTGGTCTCCACTGCTCTTACTCACCTTTCCTGATTCTGTACCCTAGGCTCTACTGAAACTCTCCTAACTCTCTCTGGGCATGTCCAGTCCAGACCTCTCAACTCCCTGCCTGTGGTGAAAGAAGAAGATGAAATGGGCCTTCAAGGAAATTAGGGGACTGCCTTCCTGTCTGTCTGTCTGTGGCTTCTCTTTTCTGATGAGATCCATCAAACCTTGGATTCTCTGCTTCTCAGTTCCCTTTCTGCATTTGACCTTTGTTTTCTCAATACCTTTTTATGAACTTTTTTTCCTCTTTCCTGTGTCCCTGCAAGCCCTGTGATCTATAGCTTTGTAGCAACTGGAAGTTTCCTTAACTCAAAATGTGGTGCTTCTGTCCATGAAGGCCAGGTTGGACGGGGCTTGGAGCAACCTGCTCTAGTGGAAGGTGTCCCTGCCCACAGCCGGGGGGTTGAGACTGGATAATCTTTAAGGTCCCTTCCAACCCAAACCGTTCTATGATTCTATGATCTATGAAATCAGTGAAAGAGGCAGATAACATAATTGTAGAAACTGAGTCGTACACCAGCAAAATACAGAACTAAGTGCTTAACAGTAGGAACTTGCACATACCTCAGTATTTCAGAGGTGTTCAGACATCTGATTATACTTATACTATAAACTGAGGATGGCCAGACCAGTCTCTGGAGCTGATCCCAACTGGCATGAGTAAGCCCTTGTCCATACGGTTAAATTCTCTTAACTTACTTTAAAGTCAAAGGTCATCCAAAGGTCTAGTTAATGTACTCTTACATGTACGAGCAATCACACATGGAAATGCTTCGTATTGCGTCCTTCAATTCCTGCCCAAAAGACCAAACTGAGTCTGTAAGGAGCAGGATCAGTAGATCCCAGAGGGTGTAAAGGATCATGCCTGTAGATAGCAGAAAGCCAAATTCACTCATTTGCTGCTGCACCCCCTTCCTCTCTAGCTGTTACTTCTGGAAAACCAATACATTAAGGATGAGAATATCCAGAAGAGACAGAAAGGGTATTTGGGCAGCAGAATGGCCATTTCACCCCAGAATGCTAATAAATTTTGATGTCCTGTAAGCAGCTTTTACATCCCACAAACACCTGCACGTACTCCATCCAAAAGCTGGCTATTTTGGTGTAGGTTTAATCACACCATGGTAAATTACTGCAGCAAGAACTCATGAAGAAATTACCACAAGAAAGCAATTTATGGGAAGTCAGCTGCACCATAAAGACTACCTTAAACTTTTATACAGTTCAATGTATAAGCTGAGTAGTTGACCACCCTTTAACCTTTGAGAATCTCAGAATTATGGTCCTGGCATGATGCAGGGTAGGAGGCTGGTGGATAACATGTTGCTGAGTGGCTGCTGATACCTGGTAATGGCTCACCAATATGTGTTCTCTGAAGCTCCTAGTCCTCAAGGACTAGGCAGATATAAATCTGCCCAAGTTGCGTGAAGGAGTTGGTACTGGGGTGGAAGTCATCTATCCACCAGTACATTATCCACACCTGTGAAGAAGTCTGCAACAGCACTAGTTGTCTAGACTTTGTCCCTTCATCCACAGTGGAAAATAAAAAGGATGTGATTTCTGTCACGGTGGGAGCGGTGCTAAAGTGGAAGGGGTAAATTGTGCCTTAAAAATGCCTGTATGTCTCCAACCCTGGGGACTCAGAAGGACCGACTCGGCTGTTAGCACCTAAACTGTTAGATGCAAAAGCTATGTGTGATCAAACCCACTGGTTTGCCCTTCTTCTGAGATTAGTGTGCATCCTGTCCCCAAAGAAGTTTCATGACATGATTTAGGCATTACAATGGAAAGTATGCAAACCTTTGGGTTTCATCGCTGTGCTGTTATTTTCATCTGTACAGTCTGATGCTTGCCATGTTGCCTCACTGACATTTGGCAACCGACCCTGATTTACGTGGTCATGAAATATAATGTATGTGTCGAATATTTATATACTTACACTGTGACAACCCCTCGTAGACCCAGTCAAGGCCAGAGAGATGACTTGAGTGATTTTAATGACTGAGTGGCCATTAAATGCTTTAAAGATTTCTGTAAGTGTCAAATGCTGTTAATCATGAATATATACAATGCTTAAATACTCTCATTTCTTGGCATTATTTTACCCTACCTCACATTTATTATGACAGAATATTCTAACTGCTAAATGGCTCTCCATGCACTTTTTTGAGTGTCATATATGGCAAACCCTTTTACTGGACATAAATAAAATGGACTTCAGGGTTCAGTGTATAAAATGTTATATACAAATTGATTCATTTGCGCTCTGTCTGCCAGTCTGTGGGAGAAGTACAAGCAGGACTTGACCTTTGCTCTGGGTCGAGATGTACTGTCTGGGTCCATGGCCTGGGAGATCTTCAAGTATTCTGCTCTGAGACTGCTCCAGCTGACATTTTTGGGAGTTCTTCTGGTTTCTACCATATTTGTCCAGGAAGCAGACAATGTGGGGTTTTTTTTTTGTTTTTTTTTTTTTTTTTTTTTTTTTTTGTTGGTTTGTTTTTTATTCTTCCCTCTCCTCTTTTATAATATGAAATGTCAGGATTTCCCCTGTGGTTGTCAGAAAGAGTCTGTATTGTTCTGTTCCCATTTGTGTGTATAAATGAATTGCCAGTTCCCAAGGTCAAAAGGTGATATTTTATTTTAGTGTGTATGCTGAAGGAATATTTTAGGTAAGCGTAACAAATTCTATTTGATTCTCACCTGTAATACATAGCTGAAATTTGGAAGGGACACTGCAGGCATCCATAGCAGTGGGAGATTTGGGGCTACTTATACAGGTCGGAGTCCAATGGCTCCAGGTAAGGGTTGAGACATCTCACCAAAGGCCCATACCAAATTACCTCCTAAGCCAGTTCACTGCCATCTTTTCTTAGCCTGTGGCAAACGTGAAATAATTTGACTTAGCCTAGCTGCCAGCTGAAGAAAGCTAAACAGTAACCAACCCTCCTCCATTCGCTGAGGTTGCTCCCAGGTCATTGCTACATCTTGGCTGATTTTAATTATTAAGTTGTGTTAACAAGGTTATCTATTTACATACCTGAGTCCTATACTGATGATTTTCAGAGAAGGAGGTCATGGGAAACTTAAGGCACTTTCACTTGTTATTGCAAAACTTTATACTCTGCTGGTCTTGAGCAAAGGAAAAACTTTCCATAAGAAATATATGAAATATGATCTGTGTTTAAGTGTCAAGTTGCTGCTTGAGATGAGAGTTCAGTGCATCAAGCTCTGGCTTCAGAAATACTTTTGAGAAAATGAACCACTTCTGGTAGAAGAAAAATAAGAAAGATGAGGAAAAGTTTTCTGCTACCAAATCCTTTGTCAGAATAATTCAAATCTGCAAAGCCAGTGTGGTACTTATGAGTCTTCTCACCTGAAATGTGGACACTGAATCCAAGATATTCCTAAGTAAAAATATTCCATAAGTAAAGATATTATAAGCTTCCTATAACTAATATGGCTTGTTAAAACATACCAAAACAGGGCTAATTGTGCACTAGAGTTAGTTGCTATATGCCCATGGTATGTTGCTGCCATTAATTGTGGTGGTACAGGTGGGAAGCCAGTCCCATTGTGACTGGACATGGACAGGACATAAGCTAAGCCTACTTTGCAGTCCTGTGCTGGGTGAGCCGTCTTCTGCTTGTCTGTCTCTGAAAGCAAAGATCCCCCAGCAGAATCCCTACTGTCCGCTCTCAGCCGCAGGATACATACCCCATGCACAAAGAATTAGAACCAACCAAAAAAACCCAAACCCAAGACAGGTCTGTACTGAACTGCATGAGATATCTTTCTGTTCCTTCTTGTGGAAGGAGACAACTCCACACTGAAAGTCGGTATTGGGAAATGCTTATGGACCACGCTTGTAATGTTCATGGAGCAGTTCCTACCAAGAGGAGCCATTTCCTCCAATAGATCCACAACTCAGCTCTTGAAATTACCAGTTCTGCTTTATCCCATTAGTCTATCTTCTCAAAACAAAGACAAGAAAAGCTGCTAGTCAGTGAGCAAAACAGCTGTACGGACAAAACCCCAGTAGAAGTATTTTCCCTTTGTCCAAGATTTGCCAGCAGGGAGCGGGAGTTTTGCCCTCTTCCTGGCTAGTGTCAGCCCAAGTTAACCGCTCTCCTGTTTTCTTTTTCCGTCCTTGCATACAGCTCAGGTTGCGGAAGAAAAAAAAGAAGAGGTTCCCACTGTATCTGGAAAAGTGGACAAAGCTCAGGGTAAAAAAGATGGATCCAAAGGCTCCAAGAAGAAGGATGGTGAAAAGGACCAGAAAGAAGGATCCAAGAAAGAAGGGAAGGATGGGGCCAAAAAGAAAGAAGGCGAAAAGGGAGAAAAGGGGGCAAAGGACACTACCGACAAGAAACAAGGTGGTGGGAAGAAAGGTGAAAAAGAAGGTGAAGCGGCAAAATCAGGAGGCACCAAAACTAATGGCAAGGCTGGCGGGAATGCCAAAGCCCCAGCGAAGAAGAAGTGACCTTGCTGAAAGCCGGTGCTGGCAGCCTTTTGGGGAGGGCACTGCCAAATTGCTGTGGGTAGAGCAGAGAGGGACATACTGTCTCCATACCCTCAGGCTGTGGAGTGCCACTGGATATAGGGATTTATTACCTTTTGAAAACCAAGTCACTGGGTTTTTGTCCACGAGAGGAAAACCTGGCCATTTGGCTAAAGAGTATGTTGTAAATAAAATGCACTGCGCAGAGCTACGTGATAGCAATGACTGGAACCAAACTGCAACCTGGAGTGAGAATCAGAACTTTGGATAAGCATGGAAATTCACAGAGAAGTTCTGAACTAACGGGAGGACGTGATTCATTTAAAATTTATTCTTCTTGAGGACCTTAAAGAGCTTGATATATATTTAGTAGCACTCATCTCCTCCTAAAGAGGATTTGCATGAGGGGAGTTTTAGGGATTAAGCAAATTCTAGATGCAAAACCCCAAAGAATGGAGTTTTTTCTAAGTCAGCTCATGTGGTTTCTGAGAGGTGGCTTGTCCACATGGGAAAAAAAGCTTTTCTTCCTTCTCGGATGCCTCCTTCTCCGGACTGCTGAAGGAAACACAAAAATCTGTGTATCTCCCAGAAGATTTATCCACCTTTTTCTCTCTTCTGATGAAAGACATATAAATCAAGCTGTAGGAGGATGTGCACAGGATAAGAGGA
This sequence comes from Elanus axillaris, assembly GCA_026212715.1. NCBI lineage: Eukaryota > Metazoa > Chordata > Aves > Accipitriformes > Accipitridae > Elanus > Elanus axillaris. The sequence goes on from JANZLQ010000078.1 coordinate 43,396,098, forward strand.
CTGCGTCTGTGCTGCTGTAGGCAGCAGGCAGGAGCTGTCCTCAGTTCATTATCCCTTCAGGAAAGGCAGCAGATGAGAAGAGCCCACAGGGACAAAGGGGATGTGAAGATGCTTAACATGTTGCAGAGAAACTCAGGGTCTCAGGGGAGCAGGGCTGAATGCATTAATGGTTTTGCTCTCTCCCTGAGCCGTTTCGAAGCCAGGGATTTTGCTACACTTTTATGTGGCTGCTATTTCTCTCACTGCTGGAAAATTTTGAAGAGTAGCTTTATCAGGAGCAGCTTTTCTCCTAGTGTGTTTTGTAAATATCTCAGCAATTTGTGCCTTACGGTTAACAGCCATGGGGTATTTAGCTAAAAAGCTAATAGGGGATAGTTTGCAAGCTATTGCGATGACTAAAGCTCTACCTATTGTCTCTGCTGGATACACCATCTCTGAGTGTATATACTGGCATGGCTTTGTCTACTCCATGGAGCAAGAAGGGAGTTATCTCCAATAGTTTGTTCAGCTCTGGCCCCATGAGTTAGATTTGCGATGACTAAAGCTCTACCTATTGTCTCTGCTGGATACACCATCTCTGAGTGTATATACTGGCATGGCTTTGTCTACTCCATGGAGCAAGAAGGGAGTTATCTCCAATAGTTTATTCAGCTCTGGCCCCATGAGTTAGATTTACATTAATCCAAGTGCTTTCTCTTGGCCCTATGGTTTTAACACAGACAGAGAGTTGATTTATCACTGCAAAAACATTTCTCATTTGTCCCACCTTTCCTTTCCCCTCTCTCTCTCCTATCCAACCCATCCTTGTAGAAAATGAACCCAGCAAAATTAAAAGGATGTGTTACTGAGGTCAGTCAACTCATAAAAAGCCCCAAAAGCACCAGAGCTACTGAAACGGTGGTGTAAGGCTTGAGGAGAAAGGACGGGAAAGATGTTCACAACCACAGAAATATTTACTAAGAGCGTGAACGGTGACAGTTGACAGCCCCCAGGTATGATCTGCTATGCTAGAGGAGTACGGAGAGAAGTCAGGGTCCGAAATTCTGCCCCTATATGCAGACAAGTGGTTGGAGCCCTAAACCTCCATCCACTGCAATGATACCCAGTGATGAGTGTGAAGATGTATGTTATAGGCATCTATGTTGAAGTCTGAATCTCAGTCCCACCCCTAATTTCCAAAGGCTGAAGATGAGTGGGGATTGCAGGAGCAGAGGACCCGTTTCCAATTCCCTTCTTAGCCTGAAAAGTCTCAGATATCCAAGTTTATGGCTCAGGACAACTTTTGGGCTGTATGTAAGACCAGGAAAAGGAGTTTATCCGCTATTTCAGCTGGAACAAAAGGGAATACAAGAATCATAAAGCCAGGTGGGGAGGAAGCAAGCCTGCAGGAGCACCGGTCTGTAATGCGGACTGTGTGTGTATGTGCATGTGTAACACCTGATGAGGTATCAGTTCGTATTAATGCACCTTCACTCAGGGAGCTGCAGAGACTCCTAGTGCCAGAATTAATGACAGCACCTTGATTCCAACACACAGAAACACTGACAGGTGTCAATCATTATATTTCCATCACCTGCTTTCTTCTGTTCTCTTCATGTTTAATCTATTTCTTCCATAAGAAGTCACAAAGAAAAAAAGGAAAAATATTGTAAAAATTGCATTCAGGCCAGACTCTGCCTTCGTGCAGAGAAGTCACTCACTGGGACCTGCACATTTTATGGGCTCACTGTGGTTTTTGGGGGGCCTGCGTGGATGCTTATATCTTATAAACTCCAGTTCACAGGTAAAGCAGCTGTAGGATGGGTTCCAGCCGTGATTTAGGCAGGAAAGCCTGCTTCCCTGTCCTGCAGCTGGAAGCATGGTGTGGTGCTGTTAATCCTACTATTAATGCTCTTTATGGTGTGCAGAAAGAGGATGCTGACTCAGTCCGTACCTGTTTGGTGAGAGGGAAGAGAAGCAGACCTCTTCCTGATCCAAAAGCTTCAATGGAAAAAACCTGCCCCTTCACTTTGTCATTAAGTTCACTATCACAGAGTAAAATAGCTCTTTCCTTAACCCTTTCTTCCCCAATACAGCCACTATCTCTCTCACACCAAAAAAAAACCCAAAACAAAACAAAAAACGGCACCGGGACTGCTGGAACCTTTGTAATTCATTTAAATTCATTTCTGCCAAGATCAGACAGCAAATGCATTTGAAGTCTTACATGTCACATCACACTAGTCTGTGGTCGTGTCTTACTGAAAAAAAGATGTTGTGTTAAAAAACCCAGTTTCTTCTCTGAGAAGGAGCCCCCCCCTCACCTGAGGGGTATATCAACTTGTTTCTCCGTTGTCAGAGTGACAGTGTATGGGTGGAATGAAGGGAATACATTACTAGGGATTGCAAACTCTCAGGAAAACATCCTGCCTAACAAGACTTGTCAAAATGCCTGAAGTGGGCATGGAGGGAAATAAATCTACAGGCACAGTCCAAAACCATGCATTTTCCCTTGGTTCTTATTATAGTGGTCAGGTGGAATCTGAAAGCCAGATCACGGTGGGTGTAAAATAGCACTGCTGGAGTGGAGCACCCCGACCAACAACAGCTTGGGAGCTGCTGTTTACACCACCAGATGGAGAAATTGCATTGGAAAAATTACACCCACAGCTGCTGAAGCTTTGCCAAATGAATCATTAATGACAAGGTTGGCGATAACGCTGATTTCTCTGAAAGCGTAAGTGAGACAACAAATCCCAGAGGCTAAAAGCAGGATTTAGGACCCAAGGCTCAGACATCCAGGTAGTAATGAGAGTAGCTCTGCTTTCATTAGATTAGCCTGATGGTGTGTGCATGGCAAGGGTGGTGTGGAGAAAAAAGATATAACAGGGTCAGGATGAGGAAGGACTTGCAGGATCTCCTGCTCGATATATTCCATAGCTTTCCACTAGAGGGGACCTGGTTCTTCCTCTGCAGTATGTGAAGAAAGTTTTAAAAGTAGTCTGTGCTGGATAAAATATATTTTATCTTATTTGTGGTGTTAAATCAAGCCTGGCATTGGTAACACCTCTTCTTCGGTCCAGAGAAGACTTTCATGGCATTGGTTTATCTACCTGAGCCATCATATCTTCTTCCAGTATTGTTCTTCCACTCGTTAATAGAGGTAAGATTTCAGCTGACAGTAGCTTCATACCCCAAGGACTTCATTGACGTAAGAGACATCAAGAAAATAATCATTGGGTTTGGTGATTAAAACTTAAATCAGCCTGGCCGGGTGTCCCCAAGGGGTTGCAGTGAGGATCGTAAGTCTGGATGAGTAGGCCAATAGGAGGAGATGGGAAGCTGAAGGTTTTTAATTTAATTCCTGGTTCATTTAGGAAAGAAGCCCATGGAAAAGCTGTCCACATTATTTTCCTTCTGCTCCCTTTTCCTCATTGGTTTTGCTTTCGGTGTTAATGAAAAGCAGTGAAAAATTAAGCATAGGTTCTGTGCTGATCTGCCAGGAGATATACTACACACAAAGTGCATCTGTTGTTAGGAAATTTCATGATGCCTTTTCAGCACTAAGTTGCAGCATTCTCCAAAGGGTGAAATCCTCTGGAGTAATTATAGCCGCCCCAGAGGCTCTGAAGGAAAAATAAGGTCTTTTTTTCCTCTCTTTCTGTAATTTTTTCCTCTGTTTCTGTAATTCCTTACACAGTAGGACTCTGAATAAGAACTGCTGCTTCTTATCGATTTCATGATACAGATCTAATTATTAGAAGTATCTTGGATCTACCTTCTGAAAGCAAACTCTCCATGCCCCGCTCCCTTTTGAGATGTAGCAAGGAAGAAATCTGGATCACCTTGAGCTGTCCCGATCACCTGGTGAGACCCATGGAGAACAAATAAGGTCTTCAGTGGGACTGGGAAATTTCCCCTTCCCCCAGGTGACATGTGGAGTCCCAAACCTGAGGTAGAGCTGTTAATACCATGGGGTTTTTTTCCCTCCAGTGGTTGAAAAAGAAAAGGATCAACCTCCGAATATTTCCAGGGCTGGAGATGGAGCTTTTCTTCTGGAAGGTCAGGTTGGACTTTATGTTACTGTCATGGGTGGCCATTTTCAAAGAGAGAGGGTTTTGTAGGTTTAAAGAAAAGGTGGTTGTTTTTTTTTTTTTAATTTTGGTTTGGTTTTGGTTTGGGTTTTTTTTTTTTTAGAAATAAAGAAGTGCAAAAGTTTTCCTTTCCCTCTTTTTCATTTCTTCTTTTTTTTGGGGGGTAGGGGGAGAAACAGGGGTCCTTTGAGCCTGTTTCTGCAAATACACCATCCAGCTAAACACCCTCACGCAATATAACTCCAAAAGCCCTAAGGTGTCTTAGAGAAGCATCAGACAATAACTGTGAGATAACTCTGGCTCTCTACTGTTCCTAATTTCACATGGCATTTTGCAAGGCACTCCCCTCATTTCTACACATGACTTTTATGGTCCTAATCTTTTCTGGCTAAAGAAAATACATCTTCTTCGTTTGCCGAGTCCCTGATGTACTGAGTCCCTTTGGACTCCTGCAGACTGAGAAGTGTCATGCAGGGTAACTGGGGCACGAAAGGCAATCTGCTTAATGTCAGAAGCAAAATATGGGACAATAGATGGGACCTGAGCATTGATCTTGTGAAACAGGGCTTTGTGCACATTTGCTTCTTAAGATGCTCCAGGGATTTGATCTAAAATAATAGTGGTGAAGCCTCCCTGAACTTCGCTATCTTCTCTTACCATAAAACTGCCTGTCAAAACAAAGTTATTTGCAGGGAGGTCATAGGACTCAATAGAAATTCTCCTATTTAAGACACAATAGAAATGCATGTTCACTTTCAAAATCTGCTGTTGAGAAACTAAAGAGGTGATACAGTGCACTGGAGGAACTCATTTTGCTTTGAGGAGAGTGAAGGGAAAAAGGAAAACAAGGCATAAAGACTTTTGTAATTTGCCTTTCCTTGGGCTGTTACTCACAGTTCTCTTGACTCTGTGATTCTAGGGAAGAAAAAGTCTCCTTTTACCTCAAGACTGGGCAAGTCCTCCAGAAAATCTTCAGTCCATAATTGACCTGTTCTTTTTACTTTTCCTGGGCATTTCTGTGCTCCCATCCAGGACAAGAGGCTGGGCTGCAGGGACCTTGTGCTAGTCTAATGCTGAAGGGGTACTGGATTTTGGTGGCCTATTCTTATGATCCTCTGTAGTGTGTCTTGCTTGCTGCCTGGGGTCTGCAGCCATATGGGGCCATCACGTTGAAGCGCTTTAATGGTTGGTCCTGCCTTGCTGTCTCTCAAAAACTGAGACCCACTGTGGTCGTCTCTACCTGATACTATTTCTAGCATTCAAAGACCTCTTGCCATCCCCTTGGATGTGAAAAATCTGTCTGTGGATGACCAAATGAGCTCTGGACTGTTCCTTGGTAAGAGGAGGGATGGCTTTGAAACAAAACTCCCCGGAGCAGAGCCAGCTCTGTGCTTTGCAGTGAGGGTCTGTCCCTTGCTGTTTGTCCCTCCTACATAATACAGTGCTGCTCTCCCACCATCCCAGCCTCAAATGGCTCAGCACCAAAACTCAATCACATCTTTTTCTTTGCTCAAGAGATACAAAGTAGCTTATGGGGGGCTTTTTCCATAGGCCATGCATTCAGAATACCAATTTAATGAGTTTATTTTACAGGCTTTCAAATATTCCCTGGCTCCACGCTATCACACAGTGGTGTATCTTACTGATGCCAATGCTTCCATATGGGGATTATGATTTTTAAAAATTCATTTTAAACATCCCTGGAGACTTTATTAAGACTTCCTGTAAGAGGACAGGGAGTCTAATACAGAGGGAAAGAAACAGGAACTTCAATTTTCGCTAGAACAGGGCTTGACTTTATAAATGAAACACACTCATGCTCTCTCCCACCCGGTCCCCATCCCATTTCCCCCCTCCCCAGCCCATAAAACAGACCCTAGGATCAATGCCCCATGTGTATAGAAATAAAGACTAATCGTTTAATTTCTGTGGCTTTCTGTTTGATGAGTTGCTGAGCTGGGAGAGGGACAGAACTGCTGTGTAGGGTACAAGTCCCGTCCTGGCTGGAATGTGCCGTCAGGGGCGAGTTGTTGGGGACGGCAGATACATGGACGAGGGGGGGGACACACTCACTGAGGGTCACTTGTGTTGTGTGTTCCTCGTTATTAATGAAAGGGCTTAACACACATTTCCTCTTTTCATTTTCTCTCTTAATCAGAGAGGTGGAAAGCTGGGCTGAGCTGGCCCACTGGGTGGTGGCGTGTGGGTGAGAAGGAGAGATACCAGGGAGATGCTGTCCATACCTGCTGGGAAACCTCTCTCCTGGGGAACAGAGACTATCAGGCAACAGCAAACACAACCTGAGGAGTGCCAGCCCTTCAGCTCCACGAAGCACTTGCCAGGAGATGTGTGGTCCACGGGACCATCTTCACCCTGTGCAAGAAACAGGCATGGCTTTGATTGCCCCAGTTCTTTTTTGAGGGGTCAAAAACTACTACCTCAGGTGCATGTTTGGAAATATAGCAGGGACTTGTTGCTATCTATTACCACTCTGGAGACATAAGGTTGAGGGAAAGAGCTCAAAGGAATAATTGTTTAACACTGTCTCTGTTGTGGTAAACACCAGAACCTTACAAACTCTCTACTGCCTACCTTCCATACCAGGCCTGGATGGCAAAGTTCTCCCGTGTCTCTAGGTGTACGTCCTGCGGTCCTTCTGAAATCCCATCTTCCCTGAGCAGGATCAGTTGCATGACAGATACGCAAGCTTCAGGCTACTTAGCCTTTGAGTTCCAAGGGGCAGGAAGAGAAGGAATGGACACAAGTCAGCATGGACACTGCAGAGGCAGAAGCAAGCTGACCTCTTTGCTGGAATGGTCCTTATCAGCCCATGCAAGGTTGTTTCAACAGCTGGCTGTGAGGAAATGAGCTGGATGGGGAGGCTGTGAATGCAGGTTCCCAAAGGCAGATGCAGACCATAAGAGGAGTACAGGCTGCAAACAAGCCCCCTTCTAAAGAGGGTTCCCTGAACCAACAGAACCTGGACCAGAACTTGCTTTAGCTACAAGCAATTGTCTGGGGCCCGATAATTTAGGGAGCCCAAAAGATATGACCCATCCAGGCCCCTGTTCTTAACAGCAAAACGGCAGCTTCTGGTGGCTGTGCTGGATTGTGCACCTGAAAACATTGGAAGGGAGATGTCCACAGCAGATACGGAATGGGCAGGGGAGTAGGACTTTGGTTTCATGGGACTGGGGAGCTGGTGAAGTGGTGACTGAGCCTGGTTTACTGAAGAAGAGTATGAGAGGGACAGGGAGGCAGAGTGCAGGACCCTGATTTGGCCAGGTTTAGGTATGATGTGATCAAGGATGGGAAATAAAGCTTTTTCATTTGTCTAGGCAGTTGTATTTGCTTTTCATAGAATCATAGCATTGTCTAGGTTGGAAAAGACCTTTAAGATCATCCAGTCCAACCATGAACCTAACACTGCCAAGGCCACCACTAAACCATGTCCCTAAGCACCATGTCTACACGTCTTAAACTCCTTCGGGGATGGTGACTCAACCCCTTCCCTGTGCAGCCTGTTCCAGTGCTTGATAACACTTTCAATGAAGAATTATTTTCCTAATACCCAATCTAAACCTCCCCTGGCACAACTTGAAGCCATTTCCACTTGTCCTATTGCTTGCTACCTGGGAAAAGAGACAGACCCCCCACCTCACTACAATCTCTTTTCTGGCAGTTGTAGAATGTGATAAGGTCTTCCTCACAGGACTTGTTCCTAGACCCTTCACCAGCTTTGTTGCTCTTCTTTGGATGTGCTTTAGCACCTCTATGTCTTTCTTGTAGTGAGGAGCCCAAAACTGAACACATTTGAGAGTATCCACCTCTAAATCTTGCTTGGGATCCTAGTTGTCTTAGCCTGGCTCCTTCCTGAGGTGTGTATAGTGGAGAAGGGACACCAGGTGAGACAGAGCTGTGTAGGAGCAGGGCAAAAAGAACCTCCCACAGAGCTGGGCAGCAATAGGAAAAAAGCTAGAACTCAGAGCTAGAAAATAGGGAAAAAGCTGGAAATTCTGAGCTAGAGGGGGCAGAGCTGCAGTTTCATCTTCAAAAGCAACAATGTGCAGTAGGCCAGACAGCTGGGAAAGGGCAAAGAAGTCAGCTGATCCAAGGAAGGAGATAGTAAGCAGCCTGACATATATGCAGAAAAAATTTCCAGGAAAAAAAAAAAAAAGAAGAAAGAAAGACCCAGACATATGGTAATAGTAGAAGCATGGATGTACACATCCAAGAGCTTGACTCTCACAGTCCAACTATTATGGCCATAACATAATGAAGTGCAGTCCAATTTAGGATAGACATTTGTCAACTCTGGGCACAAATCCTGTTCTCATTGCATTTAGAAGATACACCTATGCTGGTAAAGAAGTGAGCCAGCACCCGTTCCCTGGCCCAGAAGCCATCTGCCCCACCAGGGCGTACATCCACATAGCTGAAATCTGAAACAGTCTGGTTGCATCCAAATTGCGCAGTTGGAAGGATTCCTGGCTTGTGATAATGCCTGAACAATACCCAGGAATTGTTTTGGAAAATATTAGTTAACCTGGGCCAAAACCATGCTAGAGACTGAGCTAAAAAATTAACAGCATAGGTGGTATTAGAACAATGTTTGGCCCACCGCCTGGTCTCGTTGGGTTGCTGGTATAAAGACAGTAAATGCTAATAGTTCCAGCAACTACTGATGGAAGTTTTAGATGACAGCAGACCCTACATACATGGGGTTGTCTCTTCCTTTGTGGGCTCATTAGATATGTTGTTCACTGATACTTTGGGACAAAACCTTTGCTTTTTGTACAGTGCTTTGCAAATCCACACCATTTCCCGCAGAGCAACGTAACATCAGTCCTGCTTTAGTTCTGTCAAGGCTCCCCACCACCTATCAGAGATACATCCATACTACAAATGTCTGCTTGCCAAGCATAAATCAACTGCCATGCTTTCCTCTCTTCCCTTTCCTTCCTTCAGAGAAGTATCCTGGTCTTAATTCCCAATTTCCACTCATTTGTGTGTCCAAGAGCTGCCCAATGGGTGGTTTCTGATGCCCATAAGATCGATCCTCACAGGCCAGTGATACTATCCTGAGACAAGCAACTGTAAAACAGAACCTCAAGATAAAGAAGAACATTCAATTTAATTTAAAATTTCTATCCAGATTTTTTTTCTAAACAGTTGGGGGAAAAAAAAATCTTCTCAACAGCAATACATTTTGGGCTTTTGAAGGGCAAATAGGAAGTTATTTCAGTGTAATCATTTGTCCACATCTGATTGGAAAGAAACTTATTAGGAGATTCTGAGACCTCATGTCCTCTAGTTATTGGAAATAACGATTCATTAATTTCCTCAATTGCCACAGAATTGTCATGTACCAGCTTTGGATATTAGAAAAATTGCCCATCTAAGGCATTTCTGGAGCTGTTCCTGTATTGAAAAGCTTTATTTTCACTTTCAGAGTATTATTAGCTTTGTTATAGTGGAAGGAAGAAGCTGCTGAGAGTCTTCTTGCTTTGATGTAAAAGAGATGATGGAGACAGTGGAGCTTGAATAAATTGCTGTGTTTCCCATCCCTGCACACAGATCTCAGCATTTTTTGGGCACCAGCCCCAGGCACAATCCCCTAGGCAACCAAGCTGGATAATTGCAGAGCATTCAATGAAGATACGGGAAGGTGGCCTATATTTTGGTTTACCAGCAGTCAAGGGGCACGGTGCAATGCACGAGGAAGATCTACAGAAAGAGGACACTCAAAAACTACTCTGCTGGGATATTTACCATGCCACTGAGATGAGCCAGGCCCATTGCCTTGGTGTTGTAAAGACTGTGCATTTCTAAGGTTTGGTGTTACACCTGAGAGTAGATCATCAGAATGGTGCAGAAGGTGGGCCAAATTTCACACTTCTCATTTCTGGAGATATGAAAGAGTAGGTTAGGTTATAAGCTGTTTCCAAGGAAGCTAACTGTGGGCTGCATAATTGAGAGAAAAAGAGGTAAATTTGCCAGAAATCATAATCAGGGGACTAGTGAATGGAGGATGTTGGACTGGCAGCACATCTGAGTTAACACCCACCTATCCCAGGTGGCCTTTATATACATTTCCAGGTTAATCTCATTAAACAGTTCTGCCTAGCAAAAAAAGATATATATAATGACACCAGATTTTCCATGAATATATGTTCTTACATAATTCTGGCACATGTGAAACCTAGATATTAATTAGAGATGAAGCATTAGCTCAAGGACTGAACAGAACCCAAGGCTGAATGTGGTGGAATCATACTGGAATAGAAGGTGGCCTTTTCTCTCATTAAGGAGTTCAGACTTGACTTAAAAGTAGAGGAATAATGTCTGAGACATCTGACCTGAGCATTTTAGTTGATGCAAGAGAGCTCCTGCGTTCACCAAAGACAGTAGGTTCAACCGCAGGTAACTAGACCAAACTTTCAGGTGAACTTCAGGTTTTCTTCAAGAAGCCACCATCTCCCTGCTCCCTCTAAAAGACTCAGTGTGAATTTGTTGTCTAATATAAGCTGTAACTGATGCCCTACATTTCCCAAACAGCTTTTTTTTTTTTTTTCTTTTTTTTCAGTTAGGACCTTTGCAAGCATGAAAATGATTTGAGGGACACATTCCTCATGGAAAATCCTCAAGGGGATGTAGTTTCCTGTCCACCAAAAGGGGGTAAGTAAAAGTATCTGATCTGAGCCTTTCAGACAGAAATCATTCTCCTCTGCAGACTTGAAAAACTCAACCAAGCACAAGAACTGGCAAGAATAAAGGAAATGTGACTTATGTAAGCACTGACCTGCTGTCTGCTGGGATTTTACCCATAAAATAAACTGTAAATTTACAATAGGATTTAGGCCTAATGACTTAGACATCTAATGACTTAGACATTTAATGTGAACTTCTGAGGGGAAAAAAAAAGCTTGAAAATTACTCTGTTTTCATTTTAGACTAATATGTTCATTGTGTGGGGGATCAGAGGACCTTTTAAACTACACACGTATAAGAAAGCCACCTAGCCTGTATAATTCGAAAATTACCCACCAGTGGAAATGAGACCTCCAAAACACAGTTCTGGCAAAACAGCCATATCACATCTGATCCAATAATACGGTTTAATTCTTTCAACAACTTCTTAGCTAGTTCGCCAAATCAGATTGTCCCACCGGCCAAAAAAATCTCAGAAGGCTGCCAAACCTTTTCAGACAAATCCCCCAAACTGAATATTTTATCCTGTTACGTACTGGAAAGAGACAAACAGAAAGAAGAGTCCATTTTGTGCTACTTACTGAGCATATACGCAACAGTTCAATCTGGGGTCTTTCAGAGCAGCATTTCAGCGGCGCAGGAAGCTAATGGCAAAGAGGGACTAGAGAAGATTTGGAGAAAATTAAACCTCCATTTCATTTGGTTCTTTTACTTCAGTTCAACTTAAACACACTTTTCCAAACACTGTTTCAACATTCACACATTTATGAATAGGAAAGGAGTGGCTGAACACAACTCCTTTGTTGTAAAAGAGTGGAAAATATGGAAAACTATGGGCACTGGTTTAGTGAATGATGAAATACAGAAGAAATTACTGTGAATATCTGAGAAGGTTGATATGTCCTGCACTCCACTTGGACTCAGTGGTGAAGGTCAAAGTAGTCCAGACAGAGGTGAGGAGAATCATCAGAGAAGCGGAAATAATGTCCTGCAAAGAAAAATGAAACAGTTTTTACTATAGAGAATGCCAAAGAAAAACCTGGGCATAGTTTTAAAATACCTTAAAGATCACTCAATAGATCCAAAGAAATACTGTGTTTTCCAGGTCCACTGCAGACGATACAAGTGAAAATGAACTTAATTATAGAAATAGGCATTTAGGGCAGGTAGTAGAACAGACTTCAAATGATGAGAGTAATGAAATATTTAAACTTCCCTCATTTAGGACTTTAAGAACAGGGTAGATGTGAATCATGTTTGGTTTAAGTAGAGCTGATTCAATACGAGGACTGTGACATGGGTCAACCTCTTGAGTAGACAGGTGGTGGTTGTGTACACACAAGATCTGCCAGGTTTCCAGTTCAGACTAGAAGTCATGAGACTCATGTAGGTCATTAAAAAAATATGGTTTGGGTGATGCCTTTATTTCCTAGGACTTTCTGTTTTCAGAGATCCTTACTCCATATTTCCAGGCCTTGTTCTGCCAGTACAATGAAAATATGGTTTAAAAGTTGACTTGAAGTCTATCAGTCTTCATATTTGCACAGAAAAAGTGATCTGCGCTTCCAAAATTTGAGTAGTTTTAGAAAGATCTGAAGCACAGTTAGAACAAGGTAGTGCAGTGCTTACAGGGTTAGCTCAAATCTTGGGATCAAAACCCTGTTCTGTCACATGCTTCATGTTTGGCCTCAAATAATTCATTTCTTCTCTCCATGCTGTGACCAGTGGCTCTGTAGAGGGGAAAGAAAGAGCTCTTCCCTGTTTCATGAGGCTGTTGGTGAGGAACGGTGCATTAGAACTCAGGGATGCAGTCCTGTTGGCAAACAGAGCAGATAAACCCTCTGAAATCTGGTTAAAACTAAAGGGGTGGTAACATTGATTCTGGCAACTGGGCATTTGTTTACGCAGTGATTTCAGACAGCTTTCAGGCCAGCTTGGGAGCTAGGCAAAACTCACAGTATAGACAACACTTCATTGTCCTTTCTTTCCTAAAAATAATTCGCATTCTCCTGCTTCCCAGAAGTAATTTTGCCTTTATAGCCATAAACAGTGTGTTCTTGCTGAATCATTTCCCAACTCTTTTCATTGCCACCTGTTAGAAGCTGCTTTAGGATGCCCCATGTTGCCAAAGTGAAGAGCTCAAAATACATGAGTCAGAGCCGAACACCCCAGCAGCCTGGAGTATAAGCAAGATGTATCTTCAAAAACAGATGTGTAAATGTACTTTTGCATGTATATCCCGTGTACCCATTTCTTTGCATCTGTGTTTTGGACTCCCCCTGACAAGGGTAAGAGTCCTCCTTACATGGACCATCTTTACCTAAGGGTGGGTAGCAGGACTGAAGGAGTTCTCAATCCTTTGAAATCTCCCAAATAGGCTCCTTCAGGATCGCTGTTCCCTCCTTGTCTCTCCTTCACCCAACCCAGCTGCCTCATCACTCTACTCCCTCAACCACGGTGGCTGCTCAACCATGGTATCGTCCTTGAGGTAGGTGCAGAATATCTGAGGACATAACAGTCTTCAAAGCGAGCTCATGTAAGAGTCTTCAAAGCGGACTCTTGGCATGGTTGTGCTGGCAGCAAGTGAGTTCTAGAAGTTGTTCCTGTAGAGTCCTGAAGGGCTGTATTTGTTCTGAGTGACATACTTTGCCAAAAAAGAAAAAAGAAACCCAACCAGCTAGCCAAGAAGCTCACCCTTACTGTATAGAAATGCTTTGTACTTCTAAAAGAATAAACCAAGGACTTCTTCCTCCTTCCAAACTGGTAATACCAAGGTTTTGTTTACGTCTACGCTAATTAGTTAAAGAACATCAAGGAACTTCCCCCAGTGCAAGAATTCTGTCATCCATGTAGTTAATTTCATTTGTTCCTGGCCAATACCAATTAACATCCTTCCAGCAAATACCTGGGCCCTTTTTGAGGTTTGCACAGGCCAAGGACTGTTCCCAATATGCAGTGCATGAAGGTATCCTGTTTCAGGTTGTCATGACCTAAAAGTAGAAGAACTCAGCTGCAGGGTTGTGGGCTGTGCTGTGCCAGCTGGCGTCAGGACCACTGAAAAGACACTGACTTGTTTTACTTATGGATTCAGATGTATCCTTTAAGCTATATCCAGTCAGGTTCATACCAAGGAATGTGAATGGAGAACATGGAAGTCTCCTGTCTTGGCTCACTTTCCAACTTCCTTTTTGTTTTACAAGTGGAGATATGACCCGTGAAACCATTGAAGTGCTTCCAAAGGACAAGCCATATCCAATATTTATAGGCTGAGCATAATTTAGTGGTTCCCATTCTCTTAATATATGTTGAAGGTTTTATTTTATCGCTGTCAGATTTTTGTTCTTCCAAATTAATCATCGATATTAGACAGACACACAACAAGGTGATAAATGTTTTACAAACATAAGACACATTATAGATGTCAGACACTAAATTCTCTATCTTGGAAACAGATATTCTGAAGTCTACTACACAACAGAGTCAGGGAGAAGGAGGGTTTTTTGCATAACCTTGAAATTCAAAGACAAACGTGAAGTGGTAATACTCTAAAAGAGTTGAATAAGCACAGAATAAATCTCTCAAGACCCTTTGGAAAGACACTGCCTATTAAAACAGCATTGAAGGAAGCTGCCAACTGAATCAGGAAACCTTTGAAGATACCCTTTGCATGTGTGCTTTGTGAAACTGTGACTCAAGGATAAAACGCTGACAAAATACAGTGTCACTTGTTACAGAATTTAGCCTCAAGTGGAGGTTGGCATCAAAGTGATTTAAAGCTGCTACTAACCCCAGTCTATCTGCGGTGGTGTCTATTTACCTCTCCTAACTGCTTTTCCCTCTTTTTCATCTCCTGTATTTTCAGAGGTGGAAGGGGTTTTGGTTGTTGTCATCAGTTTTAACATTTTTTCTCTTTTTCCTTTCAGCAGGATTTTGTAAAAGGCATTTGACATTTCTTACCTGGGAAAACACACACAGGTTTCTCAGTTGTGGGCACCCTATGGAGAGAGGCTAATGGGAAAAAAAGGCAAGCAGGAGAGATGAGAGAAGAGGACCAGGAAAGAGCAACTGTGTCATAAGGTATCTCTGAGCCTCCCATATGATCTGCCAACATCACGGGGATGCCTTGAACGCCTCAGAGCCTCTAAATGCTCAAGTGTAGTGAAATGAAAAGAGTCCTTGGTGTCAATTCTTGTTGTCACCCAGCCCATACTGAAGCACCCACCTAACAGATATTTCAAGGACTATTTCTGATTAGGGATATAGATAGGAGTCCTAAATACTGAAGGATGTGGTATCTAATTGGTTTTGCAGCCCTGTCTAACAGCACAAGGATACTGTTCCAGCTCCAAGAACTGGAAATCATTTTCTGAGCATCCATGAGCAAGTCTCTGTTCACGTCACCTTCCTAGCTAACAGAAAAAATGAAGCTAATTCTCTCTTACATCTACATAGTTCCTACAGAACAGGTCAAGGACAAACCAGGATCATATGTGTGGAAAAGTATGTAGGGATTGAACAGGAAGACGGAAAATTTACGTCTTTGCATGTAGAAAGCAAGAACAAGAACAGGTCAAATCTATGCAACACCTCCTTAATGTCCAACTATTTTCAGCTCTGGGACATTTGAAGGTGTCTTTTTCCTTGTTTTTTTCCAGTCTTGTCTGGTACTCATGAGCTTTCAGCATCCATGATGCCCTTTGGTAGTTATTACACAGGTTTGCTACTCATGAGTCAAGAACCACTGTCTTGTTTATTTGAAAAGCAATTCCTACAGGCTTCATTTCTTGCCCCTCACTTCTTGTAATGGAGAAGGCAGTGAAAATAGATACCTTTTCAAGCTGTTCAGGGTTTTTTGGACACTTCTCAGTTGTTTCCTTGTCAGACTGACCATTTGGGCAGTGTGAGTATATATCAGCTGGCTTTGGGGTGGATTGGGTATCAGCTCTCCTCCCACCCTGATACGAAGCTGGCACCCGTGCACACAGCGGAAAGACACCTTGCATCTGTGGCTGATTTAAGAGCAATATGATTATGAGGTCATGCACCATCTAGATCAGCTGGAAACAGCTGAGCGATCTGACAGCACACAGACATGGTTTTAAGGACTGTAAAATCATGGCTCAGGCTACCTTGGTTGCTTTTGCCCCAGTCAGACCAGGAAGCAATTATGCTCCTCTGCAGACTGATATCTAGTGGCTGTGATGATGATGAGCAATTAGAAACAGTATATATATACATACAGCCCCCCCCCCCCGGGTTAGCTGTCCATAGCCATGCTAAAACTGATGTGGAGCTAGAAGGATGACTCTTTGCTAACTCATTACAGAGAACCTAAAGGTTTTAGAGTGAACTTTTAAGCTTCGCTGAAGATTCACGGACGGAACTGGTGTAAGTCAGCTGAACTGTAATGAAGGCATACACTTCTGGAGAAGCATGCCTATCTTCTGTTCCTGCTTTAATAACTGATTGCTATAACTGTTTCTTTACCCGCCAAGGTACTACCTGTTCATAACATTTATCAGTTCACCTCCCAGAGATGCCAGCAGTCATTGAGGCCAATAAAATCTCGGTCAAGAGAACACTGTGTAATAAGAACTGGCTCCCTGCAGTGCCCTTAGATGCGAGTCAGTAAATATTTGTTCTAAAGAATGGTTTGAGGGCTTGGCTGTCCATTTACTGAAACAAAGGAACTGCATCACTATGGGTAAAAATGAATTTCACTCAGGGAACAAGATGGCAACTTGAGATAAGTAATCTGAAGCCTGGAAGCAAGAGAGAGCACAAATTGCTGAGTAAATAATCTAACTAGATAAGGAGAAAGGTGTTCTGTAGAGTGTGAGATAAGGCCTCTATAAGATGTAAAGAATGCATTTTAAGGAGAATTTCAGCTTTTTTTGGAATAACCTTAAATCCTGCCTGGATTTAAATCAATGTGATGGACATTTCTGGATAACTATTGGTACGGCTGAGACTATTGAAAGCAATGGCCAAATATCCCAGAGATTTCAAACAGGTCTACCAGCATGAGACTATTAACTTGGTGCTGCTCTCAACCTCCTTAGCCCTTTGCACCAGGAGTGCCAGCTATACAAATGCATTGTTCTCAGTGAAGCTGGCTCTTGTAATCAATTCCATTTTGAGAGAGGAAGAAAACCACTAATTGAGTCTCCGGTGTCTTCTAGGGTGTCTGGATTCCTGGTGCTGGGTAAACTGAGGCACAAGAACCGGAGCTCTGTAAGTTAGTGTAGACACGTGAGTTGCCAATGTCTACAGCTGGTGAAGGCAGCCCAGGCTTCTTTCACAGCTTGCTAAAATAAATAAATGCTCCTAAGACAGTGCTCCTCTCCTTCTCAGGTAGACACCAGATCAAGTGAATTGCTCCCTAAGATGCTCTATTTCTTTCTACTGACTACAAAAGGGTCACTAGACCAGAGGCGCATGGCTGCTCTGTAGACATCTAAAGGCATTTGAGGTTTCTCTCTCCACGTGGTGTCCTACTGCAGAGCAGAGAAGGGTGGCAAGATCTGGCACTTGCAGCAGGAAGCGATGAGTAATGCTGCAGAGCCCTGGGATGCTGATCTCGGTCTTACACACTTGGATAGCAACTGTACAGGGAATCTCGAAACTGTGGTCCCTGAAAGCTGTGAGGAAGAGCCAAGGAACATAGAATGGGTTCTTAAACCTGAGGGGTTGATGATAAAACACCCACTGCTAAAGGGTGATGATGTGAGAAAGAAGGGAAAACTGGAGAAAACCTCCAGCATCGAGTTGTCAGGGTTACGGTTCCTACTTATCAATGGCATGGTAATCCAAAGAAGCTTGCTGTCGAGAACTTGCCTTTCAAATTCCCTCTAAACCCCTGACCACCTGTTTAGAGAACATAGGACCTTCCCTGACCTAGAGAGGATTCAACAAGGGAATTAATGGACTTACAGACCTTCCTGTGTTCTTCTCTGGCTCTGCCTTGCCCTGAAAAGAAAGCAACCTCAAAGAACCCAGAACTTGTGAGCGCTTCACAAACTTTAAACACCACAAAAAGAATCACAATATTTGCTGTGGGGGATGACTTTTAACTCAAGCCTTTGAAGGATGATATAGGCTGGATTCTTTTGCAAGAAAACAAGCATTGCCTTTTCATTTAAGTGAAACACCAGGCTTTTATATCCAACCTTTAAATACTAAGCGACCCAGCTGTGTTCTTTAATGTCACCATTCTGCAACCTTAACAAAATGAAAATAGCCATGAATATCATCGATCTCTGGGCACAAATGCATTTCCACATCCTTCATTCCATATCCAACAGCCTTTCACAGGCCAGAACAAAAAAAAAAACTTTCACATGAAAGTCTAGCCATTCATCAGAAAATCGGCTTGATAAAAATGGTAAAGTTCGAAATTCTCTCCCCCTCTCTGGTTTCGCTCAATGGCTTCCAGATTGCATCTATTTGATTTACAAAATGAAAGATGTGCTCCTTCCTCCCCTAATTACCAGGGACACAAATACAGCTTTGGATGAAAACCTTTCGTGTGTGCCTCTTAAGTCTTCCCCAAAAGTTCTGCCATTGGAATTTGGCCAACCATTTTGTTGATGATGCATGAGTTGGAACCGAATGGAGATGATTTTTCCATTAACGGCTTTGGCTCTGCAGAACCAACAGGAGTAAAATATTAGTTTTGCTTGCTAAAGAATCCACTATGACTCAAAGACACAATGAAACAGATCTTTGGGGAAAGGGGCTTATGTTCCTAGAGAATCACTTTCCTAACTATAACCATACCAGTTCTCAAAGCTGTATACACAGATCTTACGTATCTTATTACAGACAGTCAAGAGTCCAAAGGTTCAGACCTCCAAAAGGCCTTGAAAGACTTGGAGCAAGCAACTGAGTATTCTGTCAACAAGATTTGTTTTGTTTTGTTTTGTTTTTCTTTACATAAATTGTTGATCTTGACTAAAATACAGCTTTAAAAAAAATTAAAACCAAACAGGGTTGCTACAGTGTCTGAATTTTTTTAAGTCCTTGACTCCATTAAGAGAGTGGAAGGACAGAAGACTGTCCTTCTGTTTCTCTGTTGGAAGACAGAATGTATTCTGAGTGTGCGTTAGCCAGTGTGGTTAAAGGTATGGACTAGTGAGGACTTAGGTGAGGCTGGAGGTTTAGGGAACTGGAGGCCACCCAGAACGGAGGAATACTTCTCTAGTTACTGTCTATCGCCCTATGCAAAAAGGCTGCTATATTGGATGGTGCTTAACAGAGAGGCTACCACCACCTCCTTATGCCTGCTTTAGTATATTTCCGGGTTTAAAAGGAATTAAAAGTAAGACTAAAATTCTGTATGATGTTACACACTAAGGAGGACATTCATATTGCCTTGACATGGAAACCTGCAGTGGTCAAGCTGGTGATACAAGAGGTCCTTTCCTGATCTAGAGGAAGCAGCTTGCTCCTTGCTCTTCCTCCAGTGCTCATGAAAGCCCAATCCCATCACAGATCCATTGGGTAATTAGGAAAAGACGAGAAAGATGTCTGTACATGATTATTTTCTTTCAAGGTCCTTTGTGGCAAGCTTGGTTGAAACATGATTTCCTCTCCCAGTGGTGGCATGGGAAATGGCCTCACCCTCTACTCAAAACCTGGCTTGTGATCACTGCATCTCTGGTTTCATCCCCTTCACTGGCAGGTGAGTCTTGCTATTCCAGAAGGAGCAGACTGCAATGGAGCACAGACTGGTGTGTAGCCACTTGGTGTTTCTAAGGGCATCAGTGGAGTATGTTACTGTAGAGGCACATCTTGATGTTAATATTTGCAGTGTCCAAAAGTATTTCAAGGAATTATCTGAGACATCACTTCTTTCATATATGACTATAATGACAGAGAACTGTGCCCCCCATTCTGACACCGCCTCCTTGTTTTTCATTTAAAAAAGGCAAATTGCAGCTGATCAAAATTCTGTTTTGAAAACCATTTAAAAAGGTTTAAGCATCCAGCAATGTCTGGCTGAAGAGCAGCAATGACACTTATTCAGTGAGTTTTGCAGAACTAATTCAAACAATTTGCTTTTATCTGTGTACATGCGTGTGTGTACGCTTTGGCCTTTGGGTCTACTCCAGACTCATTCATCACGCAATAACTTCACGTAGCAAATAAAAATAAGAATTTTTACCACAGCAACATTTAGGGGCCTCCAACAGGATCTGGGCCCCACAATGCTGTGTTGTGTAAGCATTTAATAACAACTGGATTCCACCCTGAATAGCTACAAATCTAAATAGGATGGTAAAAAAACCCAAATAAATAGGCAGACAGGAAACATCTTCACTTCCAAATGCCCATCTGTAGGGGTTGAGTCTGTGTTCAGAGATGAGTGGTGGACAGGGCAGAGAAATCCCACCCCTGCTCTCCTCCACCACCCTGATGCCTCACTGTTGGCTACATTGGAAATGCCCAAATGTTTTTGAAAGAGCTGAATTTAAGACATGCATTGGGCTGCATTAACATGCTCCTCCTTAAAAGCTGTGACTACGGACCTGAATCAGTCTTGAGGGTGGATGGGTGGCAGGGCTGGTCTTAAGACTGGATTTTCATTTGGGTTTCACGGACAGTATAAACATGCCTAATGCAACGTTTTGGTACTGTCCAACAGGTGGCTTGGTATAAGAATATCTGTAGCATTATAGCTTTATCAGTCATTGACATTTTTCACTTGGAATCCTGAAGAAGCTCAAGGGTAAAAGCACTGTTGCAAGTAATATGGGCATTACTCTCACACAGAACCTGGTGGTTGGAAATACACCTGAGTTTTATCCCAAAATTTTCCATTAACTGCACAGTGTACATGCAAGGAAAGATTTTACAGCGGGATAGGAAAAAAAAAAAGGTTTATCCAAGCAGTTTATGTAAAGTTGGTGGATGGGATTTTTAGGGCAGGTCACATTTCAGTCAAAGAATTTGTGAATTTGCCTTGATTGCCATAGGAAAAAAAAACCCAAACAAACAATAGTATGGTTCTCTCTTCCTCTGTTAATTGTAGAGAAAACCTCAGGCATCCCAGTTTAAACAAGATACCTAATTCTTCGATAGCTACAGTAACATGAAATAACCCTGATTTATTACTCAATAATTACAGAGCTTTTTCATGATCTCTGTATTTAGGACATTTAGGACTGAGGACAAGGCCAAGAAGTTCTTTAGTCCCAGAGCTTAGATTAAATAAGAAGCTGGCCATGTTTACTCCTACCCTGAATATGTAAGGTTGTTGTCCTTAAGCAAGAAAATCTGGGAGTGGGTCCTGAGGGTCATGCTTTGTGTTTTAGCTGGTCAATAGTCTGTGTCTACATTGGTGAGTTAGGCTGGAGAGCAAGCTGTCAGTCCTGCTCCTCCTGATGGTCTTCTTCATTGGCTCTTCTCTGGAGCAAGTCAACGTGTTGACCAAGCCCAGATATAGAGGGTGATGGAGATAATGTCATAGCTAAACCTACAAGACGTGGGCGAAACTGGCTCATTAGCTTAAAACACACTGGGAATTTAGGGCTTAGCAGCTACTACTTGTCATAGTGAACTAGCAAGAGCCCAGCACAAGACATGTCTAGGGTGGATGATGCCCTAGCTATCTTACACAGCGTTCTCTCTCAGTTTCTTGTGAAACAGTTTCTGCAGTTTATTGTTAGAGGTGGGACACCAGAGTCATTTGGACTGTAAGTCTAATGCAGCACTCTGTGTCCTGTATCGGTACTCTCTTCCCATTTTGCATCGAGAATGTGAGCTAGCAGCCTTTGCAGCGCAGAAACTGTGGCATTCCAGAGGAAATCAGGGTAAAGTGTGTGTGCATTTATTTTCAGTAGAGGTGGTGACCCAATGGCAAGTGTACTTGGAGCTACTCTCTTCATTCAATCTCTCTTGGGCTTCAAGTCTCTTTTCAGAGCCCCAGCTGAACTGGAAAGCTGTTAATGATACCTCTTTGGTTCATGCTGGCAGACCTGTCTCCATCATCATTGTTCCCAGACCTTAGCTTTATTATTCATGTAGCGCATTTTAGCTAGTAAATTCTTTAGTCTTTAATGCATTTGCTTCAGTGCCAGCTAACCCCACAGCCACTTGCCCACCAGCAGCTTCAGAGTCATGTAGTAGGAAGTTCACTGTACTTACTTCAATGACCCTTTTCTGAATTAATACATCTTTTGGAGATAGGAACCCTGACAGCACTTGCTAATATAAAATTGTGAGCTGAATTATGCTCTGTGTAAAGCTACTTACTTCAGCCAAATTGCTTTTGAGTTTCTTTTCTCTTATTAAATCAGAACATTTTTTAATTTTTTTTATTTTTAAACAGACTGAGGCACAGAGGTTAAGTGATCTTGGAGTTTGTACTGAGTTCTCTGTAAAATCAGCTCAGTGCTCAAGGAGCTAATAAATATTAGCAATGACTATAAAAACATTGAACTGAAGAGAAGGTGACAGAAATATCTCTGTGTTAGAAGACAAAAACATCACATAGCTAAATAGCGCACCCAATTCTTGAATGCTTCTGGCAATTTCGGTTCTCTTCCCCTCCACCAAGAGAGGACACACTGGGATCAGAAAAGGTTCAGAGAAGGGTGACAGGGACAATCCAATGGCCACATCAGAAGAGAAGCCCCCTACTCTTCAGCTTCTTAAATAGTGAAATAGGTCTGTAAATTCCTGACGGGTGATGAAGTGGGAGAAAGCGAACAGGAACCTCTACCAATTAAATGGAGCACTCAAAGAATTTTTGGAGTAAGGCACTTCAAAAGCAAATGAAAGGAAACCTTTTTCTGCCAAGCTCATATCCTGTAACTCATTGTCACAGGAAGCTCTGGAGTCCAATTATATAGATAGGCTCATAAAATAAAGACAAAACCGTGGAGGATCCATCTTGTGGGATTAGGAAATTCAAGGGTCTGGATTCAACTTCCAGCTCAGGAAGCTTCTGAGCTGTGCAGTGTCAGATCCTGGGAGGTTATTCCAGACACAAGATCACTCTCCACATTCCATGTTTCTTCCACTCTTTTGCTACACATTGCCTTTTAGGACAGGCTATACAGATTTTTGACTTGGCTAAGCATAACCACCGATTGGAAATGTAGAAACAGACTTGTTCTCATAACCAACAGTTCTATTTTTGCTGTCTTCAGGGCACCAGCAAGAAAGTAGCTGTCTGTTTGCCAGCCAAAAGATGATAGACCCAATCACTTGGGTCTGAAACTGTGGTCTTCAGATCTTCCTACTTAATGCTTCCTATTTCTGCTCCAGCTGCCACTATTATCAGAAGGATCTTCCTCATAGTACTGTTTCAGTTCCTTTTCTATTTGGGGCATATGGAACTGTATTATTATGAAATATCTAAGGCAAAATGACAGAACTCTTTTAATGCACGGATATCTTGACAGGAGTGAGCGCACAAGGCTGATGAGGTTTCTTTGGCAATGAACTCATCTGGGCACGGAGCACCAAGACTTGCTCTGTATCTTTTCTGTGGGATAAATTAAGGTTGAAAGGATAAATCCCTGAAAAAATCCCAGTGAAATTTCTTAAATTTATTCAATTTTGAGTATTTCACTTTAAATTGAAACAAAGGTGAAAAAGACTAATTATACCCTTTAGCTTGATTCAGATTGTTTGTGCTATTCTATGAAACACGTATCCATGCATTCTAGTGTTTTGCACAACCTTTTTCAAAGCACTTGAACAGTAGCTCTTCAATCATGTCGAAGTCTCATGAAGAGATTGTTCACTGTTCAGGAAGCTGTGCTAGTAACCAGATTGCAAGAGGTTTCAAAAATTTAAGTGAGAGAGTTGGGTCACTCACTTTGGAGATCCCTCCCTTATTCTGCACCCTGGGTTGTAACCCACCAAGTACTGAAAGCTCCATGAGGAAACATAGCCCTCTTTGCTTTTGGAATAAGGCACTTTGAATTTCCTTGAACTGCTGCATTTTAAGAACTTCTCCATGGACAATACCCATGGAGAGGCTGACCTACGATAACTCATTCCTACTTATTCCTCTGAAGCTGTATGTTCATTTTTGGGAAATGGAAAATGAACACTGGGAGGTGACATAGGAAAAGACAGTCCTATGTTGTGAGCAGACTTTCTTTTTTTTTTAAATTTCCTTAGTGACCTTCTTCTATATCTTGTCATGTGTTGTTTAAATCCAGGCTTGGCTCTTAAGGCTTCCCTGCAGCAATCTGATTTTCCTGGGGATACCTGTGGTAGTCTTCATAATTTGGAAGCCTGGAGGTCATTCCAAAATTGATGAGGCAGCACTGAACAGAGAGCCTGAGGACTGATACAAGTTGCTATGCAAAGTGGTCTGAATGAGTTCAAATGAAATGCTCATTTTGGCTTTCTGGCTTCAAAAATGAGGAATTATTTAAAAAAAAAAAAAGTATCCCATTACCATGCCACTGATAACTGGAAATCTTCCTTTCTTGCTCGCCTGGCAGCTGCTTAAACTGTTCAAATGCCTTTATGAGCCAAGTCAATGTTTGGCAAGTCCACTTTTCTGTCAGGAGATTAAAAAAAAAAAAAAATCTTTTTGCCTGCTCATTGTATTTCATTCTTAAGTCCTCTGTGCAATGAGAATGTTAACATTTTGTGATGCCCTTTTGAGCCAAATTCTGCCACAGCTTTACAAGTCACATGTCTGACACTACCTATGAGGTTTACCTTGGCTAATGGTAGTCATCGAAGTGCCAGAAATCTAACTCTGGGCAAGTCACTTGGGGGTTCCTTTAGAATCAGATTCAGAAAGCTGATCCTTCCTGTGATCAGGTGGGTGTCTAAAAAATGTAAAATAAATTACCCACCTATTTTCAGACAGAGAAATGCTAATTTAGTGTTTGTGGAATGCCGACCTTATACATACTCTGACAGCCCCATGAGGGAGAGGATCTGGGCTTTTATCAAACCCTTGTTCTCCACATTGGAGGGGTATTTTTAATGCATATATTTTCTTCAGTAAGATTTGCAGCATAGTCCTTCAAGCAGATCTGGACTGCTAACAGGGACTATGTGTGAGGCTGTGTGTGTGTAGGACAGAGTCATCTCAGGCTGCCTTTCCCACCCAGGAGAAGACATTGTGTGAGTTGCCTTTATGGATATGTCTAAACAGAGCCGGCAAAGGCATCAGGTACTGCAGTGCCTGCTAAAAGCAGTTGTCTAAGCAGCACTGCTGGTAACAAGTGAACCAAGCCACTGGCCATCGCTCAACGTCTGCTCCTGAGGGCAAGCTTAAACTCTTCAGGAGCTCCAAGTCCTTCTGGAGACTGGGAGCCTTTCCAACCAGCTGCTGCTATCTCGCTGTCATCCCTCTTGTTCTCTGCATTGCACCAAGGCTACTACGTCAACGCCTAATCTCACCTCTGTTTTGCTCTCAAAACACCACCAGAGAGGAGCTGCCTTCTCAGAAGTGCTTATTTCCCAGGACATAGAAAAAAATCTGTCTGCTTGGTCTACAGAAAATAGACTTTGCAGTAAGGGCTGATCTATTTTATTAGACCAGCTGATACAGCTGGAAATAACAAAGGAGCTTCCAGAGACTCAACCCTTTCTTCAGGACTGAAATAGAAGCAGTCAACCTCATACTAAGTGAAAGTTGTCTTCTTTATATCTTTAAACCATCACGGCTGTGAGATAGCATTGAATACACACCCTGATCCAAATTCTGGAAGGGACAAGGGAAAGATTGCCATTGGCTTTAGTAGCTTTTAAGTCACCCCAAGGATGCTCTACGCTGAGATAGCAAAACATGGCTGGAGTTGAAGGGCATTTGTTCTAAGGAAGCTAGTGAGATGTATTGACACTTATTTAACAGATGTTCAGAGTTTTCTATGAGGTCCTCAGATGAAAGATTCTACAAAAGCTTAAAGCTATTTTACTAATGAGCCACTTTATCTCCCTTCTGATACTCGGTTGTTACTTGTTCAATAAAAATAACACCAGTATCTAAAAGGTTTCAGAAAATCAGTGCATGTAATTGCTGTCTTGAAGGCGTTGAATGAACGGGGTCTGATAGCTGTTAAACCTTGGGGAGATTGTTCTGCCAGCAAGACTTCAAGTTTAAGCTTTTAAGTTTGCTTTTACATTGGAAGATTTTCAGATGTCTTAAGTGGAACGTCTGGGGTTTTTTTCTGAATGCATCTCTTATCTTGGCTTCCCAGAATAATTCTTTGCAATAAAAACTGGATAAAGATCCAGAAAATCTGTGAAGAATAGCCCCACAACACATCTGTTGGGGTCACTGAGATTCAGGGACACGCTTGTGGCCATGGAAAGAGGAAAGAACGTACAGACCTGAAACCCCAAACAGTCCTCATGTCTCATCATCAGGAATAGAGAATTCGATGCTTTTGTGGAAGAAGGCAAGTCCAACAACTACCTAAAGCATCTAAACGTACACAGGTATATCCTGTTTCTGGCAAATTTTTATGCACCTCATATTCTGCTCTGTGGATGGTCATGAGCTCAGCAGTCTTGGCTGAACTGACACAGCTATATAATTATTTCTCATCAAAGTTATGAGATCCAAAAACTAGAGGAGTTCACACTCACCTTCACCTCAGCACCCTATTCAGTCTGGGAAAGCACAGAGGGCATGGGGGTCAGGTCAAAGCACAAGCAGAAGAGGGGGGATTGTCCTCTTGTTCTTTAACAGATTCCAGGTGAAAGCATTTCCCAATGTAGGGAATCTTGAAATCTAGGCTTTGTCAAATCCACTTCTTGTAACTAGCAGGAGGGAAAATGTTCCGATCAAGGGGACCCTTTGTCTTTCCTTTTGGATCTTCTGTTACAAATAGCAATAGAACAAAAAAAGAGAGAAATTAGGAAGCATTTTTTTCTCAACAAAGGTTGATGGGTGATCCCTGCTAGGATATTTCAGAAATTCTGTGTCTAACAGTTGTTTAATGCAAAACATAGGCATAGTTCAAGATCAGTTTGTGCTTTTGTTTTTGTAAGTTATGAGCTGAATACCCACAACAAAACAAACTCCGCCAACCACTAGGCATAATTATCAGTGTGAGCATACCAGCAGTGCCAATAAAATCAGGCCTAGAATTTAATATGCAAAATGCCCTACAAATTGCTGAGAAGTTGCTTACAGGGGGAGCCTTGATTTTATGAATTCATTGGAGACATTTCAGCTAATGCACAGCACACGAGGTGCTTGAAATGAATCTCATAATCTCATTACATACCCACGCACAGCATCTATTGGATATACATTACCTTTCAGCTCTAATGCAAAGTGGGTCCATTTAAAAAAGCGATTAAATAATAAAAGACAAGAGCTACCCAGGATGGGCAACACAAAGGAAAATGAGTACATCTGCATTTTCATTTGCACAAAGAATCAGTTACAACATGGGTCTAATAAGAAAGGGAGAAAGAAAAATTAATAGAGTATATAAATTTAAAGCACAGGAAGGTGATGCATTTGCAACTTTTTGTGCCTGAAAGTGAACAAAAGAAAACGTTTGCCAGAACCGGGTCATCTAGAGAGGAAATGAGGAGGAGCCCTGGGATGGTAAGGCAATCACAAGCAGCGTTCACAGCTCAGGTGACCTGCATTTTCCTATAGACACAGACGGTTTTATTCAGTTACCTAAACATCAGTCAGTCGTTCGTACCCTCTTGGACCAGAAAACAGTGATCAGGAGGGATCCCTTAGGGCAATTCAAATGGCAGGAGATGCCTTCAAATGAGCAATCAGATCTTTTCCCAGATTGATCAAATCCTTCATTGATTCTTAATGGCAGATTAATTACTCAAAACACATTTAGCTGTATAAATTAGGTGTCCTAGTTTACATGATGGTTCCCACTCTTAATTTCTCTGTGCTAGTGTCAGATCCCATAATCATATATAATCTGATTGTAAGTTTTAAGGAATTTACAGAGACAGTAATATTTTTCCCAAAGCTGCCCGATAGAAACTTTCAGTTAAAGAGAAATTACATCTTAAAATTAGTAAAGCATATTACTTCAGTGGCACAGGAAATGTGCCTGGTCCCCTAAAACTCTGAAGAACTTATACTTTCTTCCCAGTCTGTGACAGGAAACATATTTTTCCTCCAAACCTTTGTCTTTTATATTGTAAACACTTTTAGTCAAACCTGAGAAAGGTGGAGGAAAAAAAATAAATCAAACCTCATTCCTTGGGATATAGAGAGGAAATGTTTCCCTCATTAAGAAGAATCACCTTTTGCTCATTTAAAGACAATTATCATGGAAGAGGCTAAAATTGCAGATAAAATGGTTTTAGGTTTTAGAAGAAACTTCCTAATCACTGGAGCAGAGGACCCGTAGGATGAAGACTGGGGAATGATGTGGGATTCCTAGAACTGGAGGTTTCTCGGATCAGTTAACAGCAGTGATTTGGCAGACTGCCTCTGGAGGCACACCCCCTTATATTTTCAGGGTTGTGTCTCTACACTGAGCAACCCCAATTCCTGCCATCTTTCCCTGTAGGTTGTGCATTCAGACATGTAAATAATTTTTCCTGCTGCTCCATCTCTTTTGGCCCCACATCTGGGACCATACCCAAAGCTGAGCAGAGGTAAAGGAGCCTGGAATGGATCTTGCAGATGCTGCTTTTGCCTGAAGTGTGTCTCAGTGCGATGTCAGATTTTGTGGCATCTGTGATGTCGCAGCTGTATGGAAAGCCTGGGGTCCGCTCTCCTCTCTAGACCTTAACCAGCCATTCCCCATCCTACACTTGTACGGGTGAAAATCCCTGCAGAAATACAGAACTTGGTGTTTCCACACAAAGAAAGGAAACAATGTGGTAGAGAAGGAAGAATTCTGTCCTGAACTGCAGCTGCCACCAGTCTAAAATTCTACTCTTCCCTGTAAACACAGTCTCTCTCAAACTCAGATAAAAACATTTCAATTAGTTGCTTGTTTTTCTTGTTACCAAAAAAAAAAAAAAATTGACTAAGAGCAAATTTCAAAAACTCCTAGCAAAACTTGCAGCTGACACACAGTTCCTTTTCTGACAAATGTCAAAGTTTTTCCTTTTTTAATGAGTAATCATGAGAAATGGAACAGTAGGTTGGTTTTGCAAAGTTCTGCAGTAATAGCAGGTAGCAGTACAAACCCAATGGCTGGGTATGAAGTGTGAATGAGAAGCAGCATTCAGCAGCATAGGTGTAATTATCCAAAGAGAAGACTGTTGCCATCATTACAGTGACAAAAATAGCAAACTTAAGGAAAAAAACCAAACCTGACCACCAAACCTCTGCTTATTTTGTTCAGAGTTATAGATGTATAATTAAGTCATGCATCAGGATATTCTTATGGACCCTAAACTTTGACTGTAAAATACCAGTTGCACTGATAAATCACAAACACATGTACATAGATATTTCAGAGTTTTTCTGTTTGGTTGGGGTTTTTTTTAATAAGGACTGTAAAGGCTTAATTGGTGTTTAAGAAACTAATCAAAACCACAGAATCAAGAGAATTTGTAGCCACAAATATGAACTAAAATGGGCTAGGAATCATCTTGGCTGTAGGCATTGTATCTCAGCCAGTAATTTCATCCTAGGGATGCAGTGTGTGATAGATGGGAGGAATCGCTTGCTAGGACCGGTTCTCTCTAACTTAAAATGATGCTAGGAAAGAAGAATTTGCTGATAACATGATTTTGAAAGAATGGGAAATAACATGCTAAAATACAGAATTCCACCTTCTTTGTACCATAGCTGGTAATATTCACTAAGAAATATTCCTCTTTTTTTAACTTCAGGTCTTTATATTTAAATAAATTTATATGCAATGGGGTTTATTAAACTGAGATTCATTTTGACTGTTTTGAGTTCCTCCAATCTCTCTGTTGTTTGCAAGACCTCAGAACTGTACTGTAGCTTTAGAGGACTACCAAGGTTTGGGAGGGGGGACAGGACTGTTTCTGTTCTTTAGGTTTTTTTCTTGGTATCATTGATCTGGTTTTCTAAATTCTCTCAAGTGCCGTAGTGGCCAGTTAACTGCATGACTTTATTACAGAATATTTCTCATGGACTCCCCCCCCCCCCCAAAAAAAAAACAAACCCAGTTGCAACAAACTGCTATTTCTACCCCCATTCAGTGTTACTCCTTAATAGATTTTTACACGAGTGCCACAGCGCAGAGTGAAGCAGGAGATTCATCACACAGGGTCACGAGAGGCACTCCAAAGGTAGGATGGATATTGCTATTTCCACCTCGAGCAAGGATTTCCTCCAGTGACATTTCTCGGTGGGGCTAAATCCCTCAGGCAGAAGAACGCACAGATGTTGCTACTCTGCTTCTGGCCTATTAAGAGCCAGAGCAAACAGCTTTACAGTCTTTATTTCAAAGCAAATACGCCTCCGACAGGCTGATTCTCAGGAGGCATAACTGATTGCAGGAACTTTACATCTTGTTTCATTACAATTCAGGAAGCTCTAATGCTTGGCACCCGCTGAGGATTTGTCTATCTCCAGAAGCGTAGCCAAGGGTGAACAGAGGTAAACAAAGTTTATCCTCTTCTAATTTGAGCAACTGGCAGTTTACAGCTCCATGTGGTGGGCCTGGAATACCAAACAAGTACGTTTATCCACTTGTTTATTAACTCCCACGCAAGAGTCTCGCGCCAAAAGAGAACAAAGATGTCTTTATCGGTCCTAGAGACAAAGCCTGTCAGATGGAGAAGAAAGCTAAAACTAGCAGGGAAGAAACTGATTGCAGCCTCATTTCCTATGGAAAAACATGCTTTTAGGGAACTGTAAGCATTTTTCTGTGTGTGGGTGAATCAGAGTAAGGCAACGACCTCAGAAGAAGACTGGGGGTGGTGTTCAGGTTGACTCACACCTATCACTGTTACCTCAAATGGGAAATATGCCCAGACATAGTTTTGCAGCTGACTTGAAACCAAAATCTGGTACTCAAAAATTCTATTTTTTTTTCCCCTCAGGTTTTATATTTTGCCTGCTGATCACCCCCCC
>JANZLQ010000078.1:43426965-43437564 GCA_026212715.1 Elanus axillaris
CGATGTGCCAGGTGGTTTGGAATCAATAGCCTTGATCTGAATTGTATCATCTTTCACATTTTCTGTTGTTCTTGTTACGAAAGACTTCTCTGCTTTAAAACATCTTTCAGGTACTGCATTTGTAAGAGGCAGAAGATTTCCTACTTGGCTTCCTGTTATGCTCACGCAAAGTGTTTTGATGATTTGTTTCTTTTTATGGCTTGAAGGTGGTTAGGAATAATCTGCAATCACATCGAAGAAAAAGCCATGATAAGTAAATTCTGGAGGCAAGAAAAACGAATGCAGAAGTGACTACCCATCCACAAATCGTTCATGCTATAATGAGATAGCAGGGCTGATTCTGCTTCATAATTATAAAGGAAGTATTTGTAGGTTTTCCACAAAGAGACTGAGGCATTGCAATTTTGTTAGTGTCAGGCATGTGCTGTTGGTATATTTATCACACGTAAACATAGGAAGACCTTTTGAAAGCTCACTGAAATTGAGAGAAACGTTTTCCCCTGACTTTAATGGAATTTAGATCAGGTACAAAACACTGTTATTTAGCCAATTTACAAAAAATTTAAAAAATTTAATACAAAGTTTCTGTAAAGAAAGAATATTTAACAAGTTTTGCTAATGGCAGGTACAGCCCATACACAGCCTGCAGGGTTCCCAGTAACCAGTTCCAGGGTTGAACACAGTATCTGCTCACACAACCAGGGTCTGAGGAAGCAGCTTCCGAAAAGAAGGGTAGAAGGGACCTCAGCGGTCATCCAGTCTACTTCTCCTGCTTCAGCTAGCATCAAGGACACCAACACGACTGCTGACAGCAGTTTTGCTGTGCTAAAACATCAGACTTTCCCACCACCTCTCAGAGCTCTGAGCAGGGAATCGGTTTGCCAACACTCCTCTAAACAACAGGATTAGGAAGTGCTGATTTCTAGGTCTTCCTCTGAGGTTTGAAATCCATCCACAGCGGTTTTGAAAAGACAGGCGATTCAGGCAGACAGACAGCCTGGGAGCCAAAATTTCCTTTACTCTATGGAAAGCAGGACAGGGTCATACAGAATCATTGAAGCTCTGAGCGCCATGGGAGAAGGGTGTCATTTCTTGATAGTACTATATAAAACTGTAACAGTAAAAGCAAAATCAGCACTGAAAAGTGATCAAAGTAATGTGATTCATTGTCCTCCTTTTTGGTGCTGAAGACGGCCTCAGTCACAGTGTGTGGGAGGCAGCAGAGAAAATTGCTCCTCTGAACATAAAAGCCCAAGCAGTGAGTGAATAACTTGCAGATTTCCAAGAATGATTTGGATGGGTGAACTGAGAAATAGAAAAGGGAAAAACATCAGAATATTTCAGAAACCTCTTCAAAGAACCCTAGAGGTGGATTTAATTGAGGACTAATTAGTCTGTCTCAGTATAATTTACCAATATTTTCTTTTTGCAGCACCATAACCCAGGAGGCTCAGAGCACCCTGGTATGGGAGGCAGCGACCTCAATCCTCAGCAACCAATTGGTTCCTGTGATGGATGGTGCTGTCAATTGTAGGAGAGAAGGTGTTCCTCTTAAAAAAGTCTGTGTGGTCATCACCAAGCTGGATTTAGTCATCTCCTACTACTGTGCTTCATCTTTAATTGCAAGGGATCTGGACAACCCTCCAGCTTCGCAGTTGCTGGAAAGATTCATGGCGAAGCCTTGGTGCTCTCCCCATGGGCCACTTTCTACAGATGTTAATCAGTTTCCCATTTTCTGACACAACTGTGCTATGTACTCGAGACATCAGTGGGATTCGTTTGCAAAAAGTAAGCAGCAAGAGGCATCTAATTTTTGCTTGACAAAATGAATCTTTTAGGTACTGCTCACCACTTCTGACTGATGCTCTGGAGCTTCCACCTCTCCAGCCTTGGAGAGTCGTTTGTCTTTTCCCCAAGGAGATGACCCTTTTAATACTGCCTTAGCTCACAATCCTCATGAATAATAATGTGGAGTGAGACAGACTTCCTATGCTTATCAGGCTGCACGTGAAGCAGCAGTTGCCTAGACACTTGGGGTTAAGGGCAACACATGAAAAAATCACACCTCTGATTGAAAAAGGCAGGGAAGATTGAAAGGGGAAAAAAAAAGACGCTAACTGAACCTCTTAGTTCAGCCCTGAGGGAAGAAAAGCAGATGCCTCACAGCTGTAAGTCTTGGGGTATCAGGGCTTTCCTTACGGTCCTTGCTCTTGGGTCTGAGCGATGAGACGGAAAGTCTCTGTTTTCTTCCAATTAATAAAAATAGTTGACAGCCCCTCCTCATGATAAGACAAGCCGGTTAATGAGAACTCTGTGGGCTGTGACACCAGAAAGCCAGAAATCAAATTGCCTGGATCCTACTCTTTTTTGGAAAGGGAGGCAGGAGGGGACCAACAGGCAGAGATTCAGGGACGGGAATTCTGTGAAAAGGTATTAAGAGCGAGCCCTGTTCACACTACTGGGCATTTCTTTACACTTTCCAGGAGATAATCCTGCTGCTTCAGTATTCTCATGTGTGATGCAGCATGTTTTGAAATCCTATCAAACCTTTTTTTGTTGTTTTTTTTAAATGTATTATGTCCTGGCTAGCTCAGAAAGTTTACTTCCCAGACAAAAAAGTCCCTCTTTTTTTCTTAAATAGAAGAACAGAGGATAAGTGTTCTAGGAGGGAACAAACTTTATCTAAGGCAAAAAATAACAGCTTTACAGCAACCTCCTGGCCAAAGCAATCTTCTTTTCCATTTGCAGTAAGGTTTTGTTCTGTCTATTTCAAAGAGATCTGAGTATCTAAAAAATGAAAATACCCAGACCATTCTTTCACTTACCAAAAGTCCTGGCATTGAATAGATGACATTTGTGATTCTTGGTGATGCTTTGTCATTCTTACACTGCTTTTTTCAGGGTGATACCATCTCTAGAAACAGTCCTTACTCTATTTTGGTGCTTACTAACCTTTTAAATTACTTCCCTTTCCTTCTTGGTCTGTAATACCTTGTATCTGTTGGGTCAAGGTGAACAAACCCATCAGCATGCCCCATCTTATGCAAGAAAACAAAGGTCAATAAAAGGCTTAATTTTTTCATGCAGTCAGGATTTGGCCAAGCACCTTCAGAGAATGGCTTTGATGCTGAGTTGATTTTTGGTTTCAAACTTCAGCCAATCAGCTAGGCCAAGGAGTGGGATAGCAGACACTACACACTCTTTTTGCTCTATCTGCCACCACTTAAGGTATCTTCATCCATTTTTGTTCCTTCCCAGTAAATTCAGACCTGGTGATCTTGGACTTAGCTGTTTAGATAATCAGTAATTGTTCCTCACTGACGGCTGGAGGAGACATGGTCTACCTTCCAGGAGAATACCTTCCCTCCATTCTGCTCTCCTTACATTATTCAAGGGTGAAAACTGAGTCACTGAATTCAGCATAAGTCAAAAAACCACTGACAGGCAAGATATCTGAGAGCTATTTACATCTGCCAGTTAATTGGCTATTGCCTATGCAGTAGCAGTTGATAGACAACATGAAGAAAATAATGCCCCCAGAGAAAATTATCTCGTCTTTATACCCCTTGCAGTCACCTGGGAAATATGCTATTTCTGATAATGCTATGCATCTATTATGTGGGAATGAAGGCATCCAATCTGTACTTTTGCCGACAGGCATGCTGTATTGATTGTACTCTCACCAATATATCATTTATTTATTTCGAGTCAGCTCAGCAAGTCCTGTCCTGGTAAATGAGTTGGATGGGTTGCTTCCAAAAAACAATTAACAGGTGATATTTCTTCTAAGCTGAATTTTAACTCAAGTCTAGACAAGAAAGGTGCATTAAAGGGCATTGGTAAACATCTTTCTTAAGTCAACTATGGAAACGCTCCTTCCCACAGCTGTTCAGAGCTGCTTGCTCGTTTGAAGCTCAGAAGGACAGACAACTGATATTGGGGTATCTTGTGGACTTTCTGCAATTGCACAGGAAAGCCTGAAATTGGAAGCTCAAAACTGAAATGGCCAAGTTCAAAGCTGCAAAGTCATTCCCTTTAAGATAATGTATGGGAGAGTCCCGTGATACCGTCATCATGCCAAGGCCTCATCAAGAGACTTTTGACTCTTCGCCATTGCAGGCCCATGGGCTGCAGGCTGAGGAGAGACTCCAGAGCGTGCAATCCAGCCCACAGCCTTAACCACACACGCACCCTTTCCGTCATTTGTAGAGCAACCAAACTTCCAGTGCTCAACGCTCAAAGTAAATACTAGATGCAAAGTTTTGGGGGGATCGCACGCTGTGTCTCAGCTGCCTACTTTGCTCGTTGTCATCTTGGCGTGCCAGGTATTGTCAGAGACAGTATTCAGGGCTCATTGGAACAGGGCTGATACTCTGTCTTACGCTTCCTCCGTTTCTTAAACCCCGGTTACATCTCTGTCAAACACCCTAAATCTGGCATTGCGAGATTCACACTGCACTTGCTGCATTGGATGAAGACTGCATAGAAAACCTCGTTTCTTTGCTACAGGAAGCTGGTAGGCATCGGGGGGGGATTCCACTGACCTGTTGCTCCCCCCCATGTGTCTGTAGCCTCCTTGAGCATGGGAGCGGCAGGGCAGGCAGCTGCCTTCTCGGTGGTGGCACAGAAAGCCCCAAGCACAGGCTGCAGGTGGTGATTCAGGGAACGGGAAGGATGTGGTCAGCAGCAGCAGCTATCAGTTGTACTCATCTTAAGACAGGCACATTTCTACATGGGAAGGTAGCAAAAGCTCTCCCTCCCACCACCCATCTCCAGCTTACATGGTGAGACCAAAGGCAGAGACAAAGTTTATCACATTTTCTAAGTTGTCTCATTTTGCTTCCTGTTTTGAGCAGATATAGCCAAAACCACCTTCTTCTGAAAATATAGTGGCTTCCAGCATGATTGTTCAAGCAGATTTCAAATGAAGGCTGCAACTGTACCAAACCGTTCAACTAGAGCCAGCACGCCAACTCCGGTAGTTAATAGGAACAGGAGCCTTTTACCCACTTCTTCAGATAAACACCAAAACAGCATTTAATACGAGACACACTCTTGTTTCTTAACTTCACGTTCCCATGCATCTTACTGCTCAAGTGTTTAAGAGCATTGTATCGTGTGTTAGCTGCACAGCACTGTGGTCTTCCTTGCAATATAATGTCCATTTATCATCTCTGTTCCCCTGGTCAGCTTGACCTTTGCTTGGTCAGTCCAACTGCTTCTCTGGCGTGGGATCAGAAATCAGAGCACGGAGCAGAACTCAAAGGCAGCTGATGTTCTGTGCTTAATACAGTTGAACAATGTTCAGCACTGTCAGCATCTGTTCTTGACAACATGTTTTTAATTCTAAAAGAGCTATTTGATGAAGCAATGTGTAAGTGAATAATGCAAATTCATATAAATTAATACCAACAGTCACAAAAATACTTTTTAGCTGAAAGAAAGCAAGCCATTAAATTCACTGCACTCTTATTATATCAGTCTCCTGTTCCATTATTTTCACCCTAGCTAAACTTTGCACTTGTTTTTGTTGAACCACACATAAAAGCAACATTATTTTTTTTCATATAACATTCATCTACTTAATATGGTGCTACAATTCAAACTTTCTCTTCAGCTAGAAAGCTGTTAGAACCCACTCTTCCATTCAGTACCTAAGACCCGAATGCAAGAGAAATTAGCTACAGTCACAGCTCAAAGCTTAGTTTGATGCTGGCTGGAACGCACATTAAACAATGCAAATGTTATAAGGTGGTGCTATAAAATACACCTGCACACCAAAGCATTTCCCACTGACCCATGAATCCTACCTTTACAAGCTCTAATTGAAGAATACCACTCAGGTTGTTAACTGCTACAGCACTTTTTACACAGACCGCAGGTGGCAAATAGTCCACCAAGAATTACTAACTAACTGGCTCATACATCTGAGCTGCTGGAAGACCTGTTGTTACCTGCTGAGCCAGGTAACTGTATCTGCCTCCTTCCCTCACAGTGGGTTGGGACTGAAAATACTCAAGACTTAAGGGTTGGTTTGCATTTAGCACTTGACACAGCTGTCCTGGTGTTAATGGAGCTGCTCTGCCTTTTCCCATGACAGGAGGGAGAGGGCATTGCTTGGGCATGGGATGGGAAAGGCAATCCTCCCCAAGGACAACTAACCCTGTGCTCACTGGCATTGCTGTCTGCATCCATTTCAGACGACGGATGGAGAACTGCTCCAGCCCCACCTTCGTACCCAGTGTTTATTCATCCTCCGCCTCTCCACCTTCCACTTCTCTCTGTAGCTTGTGTCTCTGCTACAGCTAGCCACCTTCTTCTCTTCCTAGTAGTATATATAAGTTATCACTAACCCTTTGCCAGTGTTTTCCTGAAGGTGCACAGTTACCCAGGCAAGCCATAAGACTTCAAACTCAATACAGGACCAGCCCTCCAAGAATTTAGTCTGCTCCCACCGTTGTAGAGCTGGTCCAAAATTCTCAGGCAGGAGTTTTCTGTTGGAAAATGTTTTGCTGTGCAGTGCCGCAATGTTCTTCAGGAATGTGATGTCTTCTTCAAGTGAGCGGTCAGGTTAGTCAGCCGGTATCCTGCCAGCCCACCTTCCCAGGCCTTCTGGCATCACAGCAACCTATGAAACATCCAAGCCAGGATTCAGGCTGCCAACTTTCCAGCTCTCCAGGCACAAGGGATAGTATGAAACTATTGCCTTGTTTCCACAGTGGACCAGGGTTTGCTGTTGCAGAAGTGGCCTGGTACTTTTGCTCCTTGCTTATTCCCTACGCTGACAGGCTTCGTGGGTATCTATCACAGTTCTCTCTGCTTTCCTGGCTTCTTCAGTATCTAGACACCACTGTTGTCTTCTAACCAATTGTGCAAAGCCAAGAAGAATAAACATTCAGAGATGGAGGTTTCTCCAAAACTTTCCAGCTTTAGCAGAAAATAAGCAGAAACTTTGTGAATATAAAAAAAAATGCCCAATTAAAGTTACTGAGGGGGTGGGGAGATGGCA
Source organism: Elanus axillaris (assembly GCA_026212715.1). Classification (NCBI taxonomy): domain Eukaryota; kingdom Metazoa; phylum Chordata; class Aves; order Accipitriformes; family Accipitridae; genus Elanus; species Elanus axillaris. The sequence goes on from JANZLQ010000078.1 coordinate 43,433,975, forward strand.
AAGTCAAGTTTTTTTGCTGATCAAGAACAGATTTTATTTTAATTCCCTTCTCTTTCCCCAAAGAATACAACGTTTGGCCATGTTTTCTATGGGATAAAGTTCTCTGACATTCACCGGCAATGTCTTTCTACATGTTCTCTACAAGGATAGTTTTAAGTGCGAGACGTACCCCTGTGCATCCATCAAACTATTGCTAGAGAGCTTTAGTGCTGACAGATTATAATTTTGTGGGAAATATCCCTTCAGATAGTTGGGAAAATGCCACCTCTTTTTCCCACATCTGACTTGTGGTAGATTTGACAAACCAACTTTTTCTTCTGATTCAATCCCAACTGGCTTGCCAAACTCACTGGATCTTCAGCCAGCCTTTCCTGGAGTTTCTTTCTTCTAAGGAAATTGAAGCAGCCTTAAATAAATGAAGCTTGATTCGGTGATGACCAAAATGATAATTTTGCCTTACAGTTCAGATTTCCAACTGGAGGTATGAAAAATACCTAGAAAAAGAGCAAAGACCACAATCACGATGAGAAGGTAGGTCGTGGAAAACCAGGAAACCAGGTTTCGTCAGGAAAGCAGAAACAGAACAGCAGAATAAGGATGGGAACCTGGAGGACTGCAGCACACCAGAACAAGATTCACAGCAGGCTGAGAAGCAGTTTGAGATTTAGCTATGGTTTGTCTCCCTCCTGGTCTCATTTGTGCCACAGGACCCCTCTTGTCGGATCCATATTCTTATAGTCCCCAGTGCTGTGAGACAGAACATATGGCTTATTCTCATGGGTTATTGTGGAAACTAGCAAACAGTAAGTCAAAAGCACCTCCCGAATAACATATGTCTTTGAGAAAATGGATTGGCTCCCTTTTGTCTTTTCTTTCTTTTTGCATTTTATTGCTTTCACTCAAGGAGGAGGAAGTTAAGAAGAAAATACTAAGGATGTGGCATGACACCATTTTATGAATGAACATCTTTGAGGATGTCCTTGTTGTAGATCTGAATGATTGAACTGAATTCTTATGTAAACAGAAATAGTAGCCACAGAGTGACAAATGGACAAGGAATGTTCTAACTTCAGAGAACAACAAAGTGAGCTGTGAAATGTTCGCGCTTTTTTGATATTGCTCTTCTTCCACCGATGTGAATGTGGATTGGTTCCACTGAAAACTGAGTGTGGTCTTCCTCTCTAATTATTCTTGATACCCTAAATTTAGGAGAAAAATAACTGCACTAAAATTACATATAATCTTCCTTCCAAATGTACCCTATCATTAGACATATATACAGTGCATGGACTATTATCAAGCCCATAATCATAGATTTCTCAAGAGATCTGAAGCCTACACAAGCTACGTATTATTCTCCAGGGCCCCTAAATGAAGTATAAAATTAGAGTATAAAATGAAGTATAAAATTAGAGCCACTGTCTAAGCTGTAGTGCATTGGGTGAAATAATACAAAGATGATACAAATATCTACAGATATTGGTCCACCTCATCAGACAACGTGAGCCTTATCACTTCTCTCCAACATGGAGCCACTGAAAAACGGATCCAGGTAAAAGAAAGTTTGCAGACCTTCTGTGTTGCTCAAATAACTGGTGGTACCCAACTATTTCTATCCCAGACTAAGTAATATCTCAGGAATTCAAAAAGGTCACTCTTATCTGGTGTGAAGAACCAACGTGAGGAACCAGGAAGCTCGCAGAGGCACAACAGTAAAGGCTCTGTCTTTACAAAAGCATCATCTGCTCTTGAATTCTGCCTTGTGCTCACGCAGAGAAAGCCTCCAGCTCTTTTAAAGCAGAATCCAGTGCTTGATTTCCAGTCCTTCAGGGAGGTTGGTCCTTCAAAACCAGACGAGGCATCCTCCTTACACCATCTGAACAAAAAGGTCACATCTATAACAGTAAACTAAACAGGGCCAGGTCACATTATCTTTTCCTGATGCCAATTGGCAGGACGTGGCCACATCCACACTATTAAACTCTTATTCTCCCAAATGAGGTGACCGCATCCAGATTGCCTATTGGGAATGCTGTCTGCCCTGCACCAACACCCAAACCAGGCCCAGAAATTGTCAGGGTGAGCACTACTTGGCACATGTCAAAATCATGCCAGGAACCATTGTTAAGAATTTAAAAATATAACTGATCAAGTCTGTGCAACATGCACTGGCACAATTTAATTTGTTGGTATAGACACAGCCAAATCCTGGACTCAGCTCCTAAATAGGAGTGAGTCGCTCTCGGTGATGTTTCATCCAAGTGAAAGTTAGCAAAGCAAAGAACTGCTACCATCTATTTCTCCCAGCCATTAAGCTACCCTCTTTCAGAATAAATAGCATTTCCTTGTGCCCCAGCTTTCTTGCTGATCCCAGGATGAGCACAGTGCAAGTCATAGAATCTTTTAGGTTGGAAAAGACCTTTCAGATCATGAAGTCCAACTGTCAACCCAACACCACCGTGCCCACTAAAGCACTAAACCATGTCCTGAAGTGCCTTGTCTATGCATTTTTTGAACACCTCCAGGAATGGTGACTCCATCACTTCCCTGGGCAGCCTGTTCCAATGCCTGACAACCCTTTCAGTAATGTTTTCCGATATCCAATCTAAACCTCCCCATGTGCAACCTGAGGCCATTTTCTCTCGTCCTAAAGTCCTCGCCAACCATACAGTTTCACACCACCCAAACTCACACCCTGAAAGGATGTTGCAGACATGGTCCCACTCTCCCTCCACCCTATGGCTTGTGATTTGCACATATTTTGCATGTATTTGTTCTCTCTTTAGAGAAGGTCATTGGGAAAAACCTGTCAGCAATTTCATGTGAGGCTGGAAAGGGAGATGGAAAACAAACATTTGACATTATCATGTCACCTAAGGTGGGCATCAGCTCAAAGATTGAGATATGTGTCTAAACTTTGGTGTTAGGACGGCACTGGGTCTGTCAGTTCTCATTACAGTCAACGAAGTTTCACTTGAAATGGTCAATGAAGCCTGGAGAGCAAATCCGTCAATTAAATGCTGTTGCTGACATATGGGTGAGCTGAACTGCTCTCCAGTCCCCATGCCTTAGGAGACAGGAGTCTGTTGCTTCTAATGCCATTTTAGACACAAAAGGGTTTCTGAGACATTGATAGGAAACTCTCAGATATTGCATGGGACCTATGGACACCTTTGCATCCGTCTCTGGCAACCGAGGGTCAGACTGGGTGCATGAGATCAACTCAAACAGTACGTGGGCATCTCAGCTCACCTTTGCATCTCCCCTGATTGCAGCAGAGACTGGATGCCCAACATGCACAGAAACACTCACCTATGCTTTGATTCCTTAATTTACAAGCAATTGTAAACAATGCCTACTGTCTGGATTAACTCAGTAGCTGATAAAGCATGAGATGCAAGACTAAAACCTGTAATTCTTTTACCCAAGTTGATACTAAATTTCTTAGAGATATGTCCTTGAGATGTGACAAAACTTAAAATACTGCTCTGTTTGTTGCATCATTCTGCAGAATGTCATCATTTTTGCCTTCCAATTTTTTCATGCTTCTGAGCATGAAAAAAGAGAGGGAAGGGAAGGGAAGGGAAGGG
>JANZLQ010000078.1:43437612-43582387 GCA_026212715.1 Elanus axillaris
GAAGGGAAGGGAAGGGAAGGGAAGGGAAGGGAAGGGAAGGGAAGGGAAGGGAAGGGAAGGGAAGGGAAGGGAAGACACAGCCCAAACTGTGCTTTTCTAATGGCTACTCTAGACTGTTATTCTGCTGCTGGGCCTTAGCGCAGGTGTCAGCTTCATTTTCACTTACCTCAAGACCCTCGTCCACTGTCCAAAAGCTTAGAATAGCTTTAGTATCAAAGAAAATGGCATTTTATGGATACAAGGGAATGCATAAATTGGCACCAAACATCTAATTCAGCCTCCTCTAATCCACAAGGAGATCCTGATACACACACAAATCAAATGCAGACAGTGCAAACCACACTGCTACTTTTCCAATCTGTTCCTATCTCACTTTGGATATGTGCCCATGGTGCAGTGAAAAAAATCATAGCCAATTATTTTTTGCTATACAGTTTCTCTTGAAACAAAGATAAATCCACCTGGTTCATCTAATCTGCCTTTGGCTGTTTGTGTTGATGATTATGGAAAGCATAACCTTTAAAAAGAAATGATCAGAGACACATTAACGCTTATGCCATCAGGCATATTGTACTGATTCAGTGACATGATAAGGGTCTGTTTGCTTCTGTTCTTCTGTATTGAACAGTTCTAGTGGAGGCAGTTAGAGCAAGGCAGTAGGCAGGTGTGCAGGTCCTGCTCAGAAGAGGTTTGAAAGTGTAATTTCCACTGCTTAAACCAGAAACTCTAGCTTTCTTGCTTAGGCACTGTAAAACATGATGACAGGACAACAGGAAAGAAGAGAAAATCAGAAAAGCACAGAATGTAAATTGTTTAATAGTGTGCAACAATGTAAAATCTACTGGGCAACTTGGAGAAAAAAAAATTGGAGAAAAACAAATCAGCTTTCACTTAAATGCAAGATTCGGAAAAGCTTCTGGTAAGAGTCTGAATCCCTGCTGGGTAGTCTGGAGTGTTGGCTTGATATTCAGTGAAGGCCATAAAACAGGTACTGTCATGTTTTATGTTAATGCACAAATTTGAAGGAATTTTTTGGGATGACAAAGCCTAGCAGACCATGAATCACCTTCATCTTGCTTAGTAATGCAAAATATTAAAGATATAGAAATCTATTCTTTTTGTGTATGTCCCAGAGAGCCCTCAAACCTCAAGTATCCTTAAGGGGGTTCACACCTCCCACTTCTGAGCTCCACATGCTAAGACTCTTCCTCATTACACCAGTATCCGTTGTACCAAATTTGGGATCCGCCAGCCAGCTCTCTGCTATGGGGGGAACTCCCACAACCATAGCCCCCCCGAGAAATCAGACACCTACTGCAGCTTCGTACCACGAGTCTTCTCCATCATATGACCCAATATGCCTTGTCATGCATATTAAAGGGCAATGGCTTTTCCTGTACCCCACGAGAGGTTTACTCTTCCATAGGGCCAACTTTTATCTTCTTTTTCCTTCAAAAAGGACTTTGGCCAACTTTTCCAGTAGAAGGGTAAAAGGGAAAACAGGAACTGAAGGAGACCTGAGGCCAGCAAAACGGAAGAGGTCTGATTGAGCAATGATGTTCTGTGGCTGCTTTTTCCTTTCCAGGCCCCAAAGAGAGGTATTGAGAAATATGGACTCACGCTTCTGTGAATACACAAGCCTTTAAGACTGGGGAAAAGGGGATTTCGGAAACAAGATTATTCTATGATCACCCATTAGGGGGCATCTCTAGCCTTCATGTAGAGCATCTGGAGGCCGGATCTGACACTGGTTGGACCATCAGCCCCATCCTGCTCATCTGCTCTGAGCCAAGCCTGCTTCTGACAAGTGCTCAGGAAATTATGAAGTTTGTTCTCTGCCTCACCTCACCTCTGAGTATTTACAAATGTCATGGGCAGTGTTTCTTTGTGGAAGTCAGCCGGCTGTGGTGGGGTTTTTTATTTTTTTCTCCCTCCTGTTCTTTTTTACAGACTATTATCAAAACCACAGCAGAGATCAAATTTAGCATGATCTCATCAAAACCCTGCAAGAGCTCAGGAAGCCCTTTCCAAGTAAAGGAGGGTTTGCATTTATCCTTGTCCCCAAAGGCTTACTGCAGGACTCGAGGTGAGCAGGCAGGTTGCTGCTGTGGTGATTTTTTTGCTTTTTTTTTACTCTTTTTTTTTTTCCACCCAGAAATGCTGATAGCTCAAAAATAATTTTTTTTCCTTGCACCTTCCTAGCTGCAGTCAAGTCCCTTTTCAAGCAGAGGTTGCAATCTCTGATCAAACCCAGAGTGAGTAAGTACTACTACAATAGCATGAGGTGAAAGAACAACTGCTGCTGAGACTGAGGCTAACTTGTAAGACCATATGGCCTATTCTTCCAGTATATTTGGCAGTCTTCCTCCAGAAGATTGATTCCCTTCTCACCCTCACAGTTTCTGTTGTTGGATTAAACTTTTGTCTTTTCCATAAGGTAATTTCCTTGCTGACAGAGGCTGAGGAAAACTGTAGCCAGGACTGTCTGCAAGGATGGGTGACAAGGATGAATGAAGTCATCATAGTGCTTTTGCATATGAAATGTTCAAATATACTTGAAAAAACATTTTGAAAAGAAATGACAGAGGAGGATGTGACAGAAGGCAGGGGTGGCCCACAGAAAATGAGTAGGCTACTCTTGGTTACTATTTCTTTCAATACAAGACTTAGAAATACTAGAAATAGCATAAAAACTAGTGGGAAGTAAGTTCAAAACAAAATAACGATGGACCTTAAGAGATGAACCATGGTTTATCCAGATACAGTATTTGAAGATACTCACGCCTCCAGCTCTTCACCCTGGCCTGCTGCCTACGATTGTCATCTCTCAGACAGAACTTGGATGATAAAGAAGCTGAGAGAAAAACAACATTACTCAAACAGGCTACAAAAACCTACTTCCCATCTCTGTCATCCTTGCTAGGAAACTGTGTGGAGATGAGAATCCAATGCATGAAGCAATGAACATGCAGATAAATACTTACCATGGGATTAATTTTATTTAAAATTGCTTAACTGCCATGCAGGAAAAAAGTGCAAGATAACGAGTCTAGACACTCTTTGTAGTCAGTGGAGCAATGATAAGCACACACGAGCTCAACCTGACGCAAGTGTTTGAAACAGGTGGGATGATCTACTCAGTAAAGTTGCCCTAGTCAAAAGGGAAGCAGATAGAGTAAGTATTGAGATTCGAGGTGCATGGAGGGATGCTAATCTCCGAGCATGACTCTGCCTGTTTTGGACATCTCCCACTCAGTAGCCTCAGCTGCCTTCTGGAGATGTAACTGTCATTGCACTGCCTGTAGAGGGAGCCTGGAAAACTCTCTAAGACTAGAAATATGACTAAAAACCTCACAGACAATAGAATTTCAAATTAATTTCAAATTGAAAAATATTTATTGTAATAAGCACAAGCCCAGATTTAACAGGTTCTAGGAAAAATCTGTTTAATTGTGGGTAGTAGGTGTTCTGATAAAAAATGTAAAAAGAAAAAAAATTAACACGGGTCAAAAGACAAAAGGGCAGTTACAATTTTATATGAGTTCTCTATCCTTTTGTGAGTACAAAATGCAGGGCGTTTTGTTAAGCAATAAGAAGGCAGAAACAACTGTATTAGTAAGAATAAATGACAAGACAGGCCAGATAATATTGGCTGGTTTATTGCTTATTTGTATAAACAACATGATGGATGTGGATATAAGCCTATTCCTTCTTCCAAAAATCTAAATCTGTCTCCACAGCTCAAACCTTGAAAAATCTGGGTTTATTTTTCTTTTCTTCAAATACAGATTGTAGTGCAGAAGGTTGGGCATGAGCAAGACTGAATTTTAGTACGTATTTTCACCACGACCTAGAGCACAAGGATTGCCTTATGGGAGGGATTGTGGCCTTATCACTTTTTGCATCTATCTAATTAGTCATATGCTAAGAGGAGAAGGAAAGAGAAGTGCTACTGTATGCAAGAATGAACGCTTCTATGATAATGTCTATGACAATGCCCAGGCCTTTTGGCTGACAAGAAGCTGCTTGCTCTTTTAATTGTCCCAATACAAGACATGGCTTAAGGCAACAGGCTGAAAGAATTTGGGTTTCCTTAATTTGGAGAAGAAAGGCTGGAGGAGGTACAAAACCAGTTTTTGAGTGTCTCAGAAACAATTTCAGAGTGGAAGAGGACAAACTGTTCTCTGTGTCCATGGTGGCTAGGTCAGGAAGCCTTGGACATAAATTACCAAAAAAAAGTTTCAGACTGGTCATTAGGACAAACGTTACAACAGAAAGGGGAGCAATACAATGAAATCAGTTGCTTGGAGCAGCAGCCACCTCCACTGGGCATCTTTAAGGATAGGGTAGATATTGGTCGAGGATGACTTACAGTGTTGTTCCTGCCTAAGGACATAGACATGCACTGCATAACCTTTTGAAATTTTCTGATTCCCCATGGCACAATTTTTAGGCTTATTCTCACAATCGTAATTCATTATCTACTGTATTAGTTTGACTGTTTCAACTATATTGATCTACTGAATCATTCTTAATTGTGACCTTAACAAAATTATTACCGTGTTCCAGCTTTTATTTGTTCACTGAAATGGTAGTAGATTAGCTCTGCTATATGTCTGCTTAAGCATATTTTTTCTCCTCAGCCATTTCTGAAGATAAGTTTTAGGCAGCACTAGCTAGTTGCAACGAAGTCAAAGACTGTTGGGACACAGAATATTCAAAATGAGCTATGAGAAAGGCACTTAGAACTCCTTCTACATTAATATTCAGCTCCTGCACACTATTAATAGCATTGTCAAACTTAGCTAAATGCTTCACTTTTTCTGAGCCACAGGTAGGCAAATATGGAATATTAAGGCAAAAAAAAAGCAGAAGTCTGTCAAGCAAACATAGCTCGCCCCTGGCAAGGAAAGTGACAAAGGTGAAAGGATCATCTATGACTATATAAACTTTAAATTCCTTACTTCCTCTGCCTCTATTCTCTTTTCTTCAATACCCCCAGCTATACAGAAGTCTTCTGTTAAGAGGGGAATTCATCTTTGGAGCTGGGTTGATCTTATGACCTTGGCTTCCCTTTTCCTTGTAGGGCAGAGCACAAGGAATAAGAAAGTTTTCTTTGGACCGGTTTCCTGCACTTCATAAAAAATCTTATGTTAAGTTCTGTAACATTCACATTCAGCATATGTAAAATAATCTGTCCATAACTGAGATCTAGTCCTCAGCCAGCCCAGTAAAAGCAAATTCTAAATCAGGAGACTTAATAATCCTTCCAGAATTCATAGTAGCATTAAATATGATTATGATGAATACTCTTGCTATCCATCTCAATACCCACTTTGGGATTTGTTGTGGTTTTGGCCTTTTTCCAGAGCAGAATCACCGAATCACAGAACTGAAGAAAACCCTCCAGAGGACTAGTTAGCCCCTTCTTCCTCGTGACATGATTTCTGACAGATGTTTGTCAAACCTACCCTTAAAGATATTTTGTAAGGGAGATTCCCCACCTATACCCACACAATTATTTGCAGTGCCTCATTCTTCACTCCATTAGAGATGGGATGCTTCTTAAAGCCTAATCTTAATGTCTTTACTCCAAGTTAAGAACATGACTTCCTATTCTATTCTCCATGGGTCTTGGAAAGCAGATTACTTATTTCTTCTTCAAACAGCCTCTTAGATATATGATATATATAATACGTTCCCCACATGGGTGTTCCCTTTCTCAATCTAAACCAGCTCAAAACATTTACCTCAGCCCATTTATGTGCTGCTTCTCTTTTAGAGTCAGGACTAACAAATGAACCCTTTCTATAGCAGACTTCTGCCTTGACAGTAGAACTGCAACACATCATCAGGTAGGCCCACTCAAACTGATTTTAACCCACCTAGATCAGGCCCTGTTGTTGATGTAACTGTGGAAGAAAGCAAAACCCACCCAAACAGAGAGGAAGATGTTCCACAAACTCAGGGCTACATGGTCGGCAGGCTTTGTGGTAGCTGTTTTGAAGCTAGCTCAGTATGGTTACCTGATGACAAGGAACCAGCTGAATGTACATAGCAATGGGTGACCAACAGTCATCCAAAAGGAGAAGGCAGGGTTCAGTTGTTTAATGCCATTTGAGTTGTTAGAGGGAACTGAGACATCCATACAGGGTTGGTAAATGTGACAGAGGAAGCCAGACCTGCTTCAGAGGGTTTCAGCTGACATTTGAAGTGGCACCACGTGTTTATATCTAGGCAACTCCATTTCATTCAAGACGTTGATAGTTTGATTCACCTCATCAAAAAGCATATGACTAAAATGAAGCAAATGAATTTTGCCTTGGAAGTGCCTATTTCTCTTCAATGGTACAAAAGGGGCCCGTGCAACAGCTCAGATGTAAACATCTGAAGCTGGGTGGGGTGAATTCCACCCAGGTACTTCTACAAGACTGGCACATGGTATAGAGATACCCATACCATCTTAATATGAACTGACGTTGCAGGACCCAGCTAGCTCCCATAACATGGAGACATGGAGCTCTGTATGGGCACATTTACGTAGATCTCACGTCTGTTCAGGGAGCCAAATCAGTTTATACACTATTCTACTGGGACGCTAATTAATACCTGCTGCTGATTGTTACCTAGATATCTTCCTCCATGAATGGTCTGCACCGCAAGTAAAACTGAGAGACCTGTGTATTTGAAGAGTCATTAAAAATGTATGAAAACTGTGTGGTTTGAAAGCCCATGCAGATTAAAGATGCCATAGTTGATCTGTTGTTTCACTCACACTGAAGCAGCCCTTCCTTTTCCCATGTCCTCCATTGGTGCACTAGCACCAGATAACAAGGTCATGAGAGTAATTCAACAGCTATTTGAGTTCCTCCTCACGAAGTCACGGGTTGTGCTGCAGCTCACTGCAAGTTAATTAGTGATGTTGCTTTCCTGGTTTATTCCACTTGCCCTGCCATAAAGTGCTGAGGTCCTAGAGGCAATGTTTCTTCCCTCGTGCCCTGCAAAGTAATTAAAGGGAACAAGTTAGTGGTATGTCTACTTCGACTGCCTGGCTTCATTAACCCCTTCAGTGTCACTTTTTAGGGGAAGAAGAGAGAGAATTTCAGTGCTCACAAGTCAGTTCCAACTGTTGATACCAGACAAGCATCTAGATCCAATGCAGTAGTAACGCATAAATACAGAAGGTGGTAAAATCCAAAAATTTTGAGCCACTGGACTGCTAGCATGTGTGCTGCTCAACCTCATATGCTTAACAGTTATCAAATGTCAATAAATTATTTTGTAAGGGAGATCAATGCTTAAGATAGTACCATTGTGTATCCTGTGCCTTGGAGGATATAAAGAAAATTGTATGGTGTAGTGGGCAGTGATGCCAGGCTGGCTAATTACCATCCTTCTGAGTGAGTGATACTCTTTTTACCATCTCTTCCCCTCAAATACCCCATCAACAAGTAACGTGAGTGAATAGTCTTCAGAACAGGACAACTAGATATATCTGTCACACAGACACCTAAACTCACAGCTGGGCCATGGTAGACTGGTGAAAATAACTCTTGCACTGGAGAACCAGCTCACATTGCAACAAAGAGCAATGACATAATTGCATGAAATGGAGAGCAGTGGGAGCCAAGGATGTGATTTTCCTGCTCAATTCCCAACACTTACCAGGTTGTGAACAGTATTATCAGTTACCAGTTGGGGTTAGGTGGAAAAAAAAGTGCAAAACCCCTTTACCTGGGTGCATCATCCTGGAAAGGTTTGTTCAGGTTGTCAAATGCTGTGGGTTTTGAAGCCCAGTTCAACCCATTGACAGAAAAACATGTTTTTCTAGGGAAATACAGGAAAGTATCTACAGCATTCTGTAGCAGGAAGTCTAGGGGAAGGCAGTATGACTGAAACCAAGCTTTTATTTGGAAAGAAAACTATGGGATTCACTTTTCTTACATGGGAAAAGTGAGAAAGTTGACCTCTTCCAAGGCCAGATTGAAATTCAACTTGGCTTTAAAAACCAAAGAGAGTAACAATAAACAGTCTTACTGGAGCTGTGTCCTGTGAAATTGAAAAATGTAATTAGCCACAGCTGGTCTCTAATAATTTCTTGCCACAGGGCTTTGGGAGCCTTTATATAGTAATTAAAAAGAGCTTAGGCCAAATTAGTACTGGTTAAAAGATAGCTTGCTTCAAGGGAAAAAAGAAAAGAATTGCCGTGCAAGTTCATGTCTGCAAAGAACTTTTCAAAAGGAAGAGAGAATGTGTTGATTTCTGCCTGAACTGCCTCCAGCATTTGCTAAACACGTTCGCTGCAGCCCACCTGGCAAGGCACAACACTAGGAACTGTCTTATTCCCTCGGTCCTGCCAGAGCTGCCCCCCTGGCTAACCAGGAATGTGAACCCAATGGAAATACTGAGAAAAGGGGCAAAATCGTGCTGGTTCACCGGCTCAGGCAATGGGAGCATTGACCTGAGTCCTAGGGTCTCGTCCCTACTTGCGTGACATTTACGTCTTTCATGTTAAACAACCACTGCAGATCTCACCCTTGTTAATACTATTAACTGGTTGACCCTGTCTTAGGCTTTACACAGGGAAGCAAATCTACAGAGAAAATGCCACCAGCAGGCTCTTGGTGTTGCTTCAAGCCAATACATTGGGAGTTTTTAAAGGGCCATGACAGAGAAGGTTACACTTTCTGGCATTTCAGAAGTTAGTGCCAGGGAAAAGGAACGAAGTGGTAATGTGTGTCATCAGGCGGTAAGCAAACTGCACAAGGTCTTGTCTAAAGCAAGTGTCATCTCAGCTATCTTTTTCTGTTCATAATGTAGACATCTCCAGCTGAATTCATTATCCTTCTCTTTACAATCAATGCTGAGTAATAGACATTTTAGGGGTATCTTGCATCAGCTCTACTTTAGATGTCTGCTGTAGGAGGAGATGAATCTCATCCTTTGTTCAGTAAAACTTCACTGAACCTCATGAAGGACCCTATGACCAGACCAGTCTGACTGGAGCCGCAAGCACCAGACAATTTATTCAGCATCCCTCAGGCAGAAGGATCCACTGGAAGCAGTCTGTCAGGTTGTGTCAAACCAGGTTAGTACTCTACAGAAAACTGCAGAGGTGATAAGAAGACATGATTTGAGTGTTCAGCTGCTCCACAAGTAGCCTAGTGGGAACGCACAGATGTAGACATTCTCAATGGAGATGTGCTGGTTAGCAGTAGTCAAACCAGCAGAGATTAAGCTGGTATAAGGTATCTCCAAAAGAAAAGGAAAATCTGCAAAACTACAAGGGGGGAAGAGGAGATGAAATCCCCTCTTGAGTATCCATAGACCATAAAGGGAGGCCAGACAGAGATGTCCAATTTGTACATTTGCTTGGATGAATACTCCTCATAGTAATTTCCCATATCAAAGCTCTGGTCTTGATCTGATCTGGTCTTTATCTCGACTGGGCTCTTCGTCCTACTGCTTTGCCTCCCTCTGCAGTTTTTTCCTGCCACCTTCTCTTCCTTTGACATTTGTCCTCATCTCTGAGGTTTAGTGCTCCTCTTCTGCAGCTCGCCTAGGTACCAGCCAGCAGTCACCGAGAAGGCAAGAGAGAAAGGCTTTCTTCCCATTCCTCCCCATGCTGGGCATCCTTGTGATCTCAAAGGAGAAAAATGGGCAACAAACAAGAGGAGCTGGAAGCCATTGTGCAGCAGGAAAACTATGATAGAGTTGCCATCATGGAAACACGGTGACTTGACTAGCACAACTGGAATGCTGCAATGGATGGCTATAAAGTCTTCAGAAAGAATAGGCAAGGAAGGAGAGGTGGTGGGGTAGCCCTGTATGTTAGGGAGTGTCTCGATTGTCTAGAGTTTAACGATGGTGGTGATAGAGTTGGGTGTTTATGGGTAAGAATCAGGAAGAAAGCCAACAAGGCAGGTATCCTGGTGGGAGTCTGTTATAGACCACCCAACCAGGATGAAGAGGCAAATGAAATATCCTATGAGCAGCCGGGAGAAGTCTCACAATCACCAGCCCTTGTTCTCATCAGGGACTTCAACTTACCAAATGTCTGCTGCAGATACAATACAGCAGAGAGGAAACAGTCTAGGAATTCCTGGAGTGTGTGGAAGAAAACTTCCTGACACAGCCGGCGAGGGAGCCAGCTAGGGAAGGTTCCCTGCTGGACCTGTTGTTTGTGAACAGGGAAGGACTTGTGGGTGATGTCATGGTTGGAGGCCGTCTTGGGCATAGCGATCACAAAATGATAGTTTCGATTCTTGTAGAAGTAAGGACAGTGGTCAGCAGAACTGCTACCTTGGACTTCCTGAGGACAGACTTTGGCCTGTTTAGGAGCCCAGTTGGCAGAGTGCCTTGGGAGGCAGCTCTGAAGGGCAAAGGAGTCCAGGAAGGCTGGACATTCTTCACGAAGGAAATCTTAAAGGTGCAGGAACAGGCTGTTGCCAAGTGCCAAAAGACGAGCTGGCAGGGAAGAAGAGTGGTCTGGCTGAACAGAGAGCCTTGGCTGGAACTCAGGAAAAAAAGGAGAGTTTATGACCTTTGGAAGAAGGGGCAGGCCACTCAGGAGGACTACAAGGATGTCGTGAGGTTATGCAGGGAAAAAATTAGAAGGACCAAAGCCCAACTAGAACTTAACTTGACTACTGTTGTACAAGACAATAAAATATGTTTCTATAAATACACTAGCAACAAAAGGAGGACTAAGGAGTCCTTATTGGATGCAGGGGGGAACACAGTGACAAAGGATGAAGGAAAGGCTGAGGTACTTAATGCTGCCTTTACCTCAGTCTTTAACAGTAAAACCAGTTGTTCTCCAGGTACCCAGCCCCCTGAGCTGGAAGACAGGGACAGGGAGCAGAATGAAGCCCCATAATCCAAGGGGAAATGGTGAGAGACCTGCTACACCATGTAGACACACACAAGTCTATGGGGCCAGATGGGATCCACCCAAGGGTACCAAGGGAGCTGGAGGAATTGCTCACCAAACCACTTTCAGTCATTTGTCAGCAGTCCTGGCTCACCAGGGAGGTCCCCCTGTACTCAGCACTGGTGAGACCACACCTCGAGTGCTGGGTTCAGTTTTGGGCCCCTCACTACAGGAGAGACATTGAGTTGCTGGAACGCGTCCAGAGACGGGCAACGGAGCTGGCGAGGGGCCTGGAGCACAAGTCCTGTGAGGAGCGGCTGAGGGACCTGGGGCTGTTCAGTCTGGAGAAAAGGAGGCTGAGGGAGGACCTTATTGCTTTCTACAACTACCTGAAAGGAGGTTCTAGTGAGGCGGGTGTCTGTCTCTTCTCCCAAGTAGCGAGTGATAGGACAAGAGGAAATGGCCTCAAATTGTGCCAGAGGAGGTTTAGATTGGATATTAGGAAAAAATTTCTTCACCAAAAGGGTTGTCAAGCCTTGGAACAGGCTGCACAGGGAAGGGGTTGAGTCAGCATCCCTGGAGGTGTTTAAAAGACGCTTAGAAGTGGTGTCCTTAGGACATGGTTTAGTGGTGGACTTGGCAGTGCTAGGTTAATGGTTGGACTCGATGATCTTAGAGGTCTCTAAATGCTTATATGACTCTATGATTCTATGGGAATGGAGGGAAAGTCCTCTGAAACCATGCTCAAAGCACAGCAGCATAGCTAGGATGAATGAAAGAAAGACGGTTCAGATATATTTGTTTAACATCCAACCTATAGCATGCACCAAGTCTCCCAAAGGGTGACCGTGAGGCTGCAGACATGTCTTGTGAAGAGGTATCCCACAGATGGTTGACCACAGAAGTGTCTGGTAAGAATATAGTGTGCAGTTTTGGGGTTGTGTGGCAGGGTTTTGTTACTGAGGGAGGGCTTACAGGGGTGGCTCCTATGAGAAGTTGCTAGAATCTTCCCTGGCTTCAAGCCGTCCCCACCTCTGGCCAAGGCCAAGCCCATCAGCGACCGTGGTTAGTGCCTCTGGGAGAATGTAGTTAAGAAGGACAACCTGCAGCGGAGAGGGGAGTGGAATGTGAGAGGAACCCCTCTGCACATCCCAACGGCAGTGAGGAAGGAGGAGGAGGAGGGAGGAGGTGGCCAGAGGAGGGGATGCCCCTGCAGCCCGCGGGCAGACAGCCGGCTGTCCCCCCCCAGCCCAGGGAGGGCAGCGGGGAGCAGATGCCCACCTGCAGCCCGGGGAGAGAGGAGCCCAGGCCGGAGCAGGGGGAGGCCCCCCAAGATGGCCGGGACGCCGTGGGAAAGCCCGGCTGGAGCAGGCTGGGCCTGAAGGACTGCAGCCCGTGGGAAGGGATCCACACTGGAGAAGTCCGTGGAGGACTGTCTCCCATGGGGGGGACCCCACGCTGGAGCAGCGGAGGAGTGAGGAGTCCTGCCCCTGAGGAGGAAGGAGCGGCAGAGACAAGGTGGGATGAACTGACCCCAACCCTCATTCCTCACCCCCCTGTGCCACTGGGGGGAGAAGGGAGAGAAAATCGGGAGTGGAGTTGAGCCTGAGAAGGAGGGAGGGGGGAAGGTGTTTTAAGATTTGGTTTTACTTCTCATGATTTGATTGGTAACAAATTAAATTGTTTTGGGTTTTTTTTCCCCAAGTTGAGTACGTGTTTTTGTCCATGACCATAGCTAGTGAGTGAGTTCTTGTCTCGACCCATGAGCTTTTCTTTCTCTTTTTTGCTCCTCATCACACCAGGGGAGGGAGGAGTGAGCGAGCAGCCTGGTGGTGCTTTGTTGCTGGCTGGGCTTAAACCATGACATGCGCTGAGTAGAAATGGAGGATTTGCCTGATAGTTTCAAATCTCTCATGCAAAAGGCAATTTGCAAAGGCTTATATTCTGCCAAATATGTGTGAATTTTATTTTAGAAAGAGACATGACACCAAATTCCAATTTTTCCTTTTATAATTTTTTTTTTTTAACTTGGGCAAAGCAAAATATTTTCCCTTACCTTATTTATGGAAACTGCTGGATCGTGTTCATTTTCTTCTATTTAAATAAAGAAGCTAAACGCCTTCATAGGATCTTTCTGCACAGACAATTCAGTGTCAGCATCAGCATTATGAGACTGAAATGAGTTGTTTACATTAAAAGGGTCATGAAGCCTTACCTATGTTGGGACTATTCATATGCAGGCAACATTTAATGAAGAGGAGGACTGATTGACATGGCAGCCGTACATCTATGTTCCTAACCACCACTGTGCAGCTCCTGTTTCTGCTGATGGCAGCCCTCTGTTTTCTTTCATCCAGCCAGCAACAGCTTCCTGCACTTCGGGTGACTCAACCCTTCCCTGTCCCAGTCTGTCACCTAGTGAAAGCCAACGAAAAGAAAGGCTTCCCTCAACCTGCCCCAGCAGTGCTGCTTTAGAATACTTACCTTTTTCTTTCCTGATTTTTCACCAGAAACATGTACATTTTTCTATGGTTTCTTTGTCTTTCTGTAGCAACGTCCGTGTGACAACCAATGCCACTACTCTACCAGACCTCACAAGCATCTTCATTCCTATATTACAAGGCTCCATGTGACAGGGACTCTGTGTCCAGGATGCCGGTTGTATGAAAGAACAGACACATAAATACATTTAACAGGTCTTTTTAAACCTCTGTTTTGGCAGAAGAATGAACCCGGGGGAAAGATGCCCTGGCTGGGTCCTCTGAGAGCAGGATCTTCCTAGGTGACTCTCTGCTCGTTTGCTCCACTGCTCTGTGACTTCTCCTCCACCATATCACCCTTCATCTGTGCAAGACCCACCTCACAGAGGACAGCTTGAGCTGACAAGCTGCTTCGGGACCATGTGGTCATTGAGAAATATCAGCTTTGAGCTCTGTGTGTGAGGAAGCAAGAGGAAGTTGCAACTGGTTGGCTCGTTCTCGTGTTCAGTGCATGTACTAGAGTACGCAGGTATCAAAACCTGACCAACGGGGCAGCTAATAAGGTAACAATAGGAGGAAATTCCAAGATGTCACAGAAAACATTTGAACAGTCATACATATGCAGGTGGCTCACCCTGACACTACAAATAGAAAGAAGCGGGGAGGGGAATACCAGTTTAACAGAATTGATGAAAAAGAGGGAATTTAACAGCAGAACAATATCATAAATACTAAATAAAGCTATAAAAGTAACAAAGCCAGAGGTAATGAGGAAGATGCAAACAGAGAAGTGCTGTTCATACAGGAAGGCCTGGAGATTATAAAGGAGAAAACTTCAGAGGAGAAAAGGGGGAAAAAGGGAATATAGCATGAAGCAAATCACGGGAACGGGGCTGTTCAGCCGCCCCTCTGCAGCAGGAACTCTGAGTCTGATCAGTGCAACTTGGAGCAGAGCAATAAACTCTCTGTTTCTGCTGTATTCCTAACTGACTGATTTCTCTGGTTAGGAGAGACCTAGAGCATTTTAACCTGCCATCAGCGAGGGAATACCGAGAGCTGTCTTTTGCCGTGGATAGGGGAACACTTGGTGCATTTTCCACCTAACGGCATTACCTCTTCCTCTCCTTGAACAGCATGAAGACATAGGATGGCTGCTTTGTCACCCAAAGGGTGAGAGAGCAAACTTCAGCCTGTTTATATATGTTTTTAAAAATCTGGAGGCCTGACAGCTTGTCAGAGAGAAACATCCTGGAATCAGCCCTGAGGTCATTTGCACAGGGCACTTACAGTGACGGGGGACATCAGTGTAGCTGTGTTATCCTCTGGTCCCGATGGGCTGCACACACCACTTTGTGTCCACTCTTTGCCAACAGCAAAACTGCTCCAGGTCCTGTTTGAGAAGTCTGCCTCTTTATATTAAGATGTGACAGTTCTTAGAGCTAGAAGCAGGTCAAAAAAGCCACTGTTACCAAATGCCACAGCCTTGGCAAATATTTTCTTCAGTGTAGATGAGGCTTTAGAGTCTGGAGGTGAAAGAGAAGCTAAAGTGTCCTTTTTCATCTACTTTTGTTGAAGATCGGACTTTAAAAGCTCCCATATAGTCAATATTATTAGTCCTTTTTTCCATAGAGCCCCGTTCAGCAATCTTCTGCAGCATTCAGGTTCAAAGTGTTTGCTATAACATTTGTGAATAGACTGTGTTATTTTGGAAACAGATAGTCTAAGTCCTTGCTGCCCTTTCCTAATGGTGCAACCAGTTCTCATAGCTCTGGACTTGGTGGCCTCAATTGCTCTTCCCTTTCATAAATCCAGGTGTCCAAGTAGTCTTTCTGAAACAGCCATTGTGCCTACCTGCTCCTGCCATGGGCCAGGATTTAATTGTGTGAGGGGTGTTATGCAATAAGAAAGCATGGCTCCTGCCCAAGGACCTCATAATGACAAAGACCTTACTGGTATGTCCTACTTAGAGATTTACAGAGAGGGAGCTCAACAGGCTATGGGCTTAGTACAGCCCTCACCTCTTCACAGTCAAGAAGATAAATCACTTAAAACATAATAAAAACTATTTATTAATTTGATAAATCAGACGCTGAATTTACCACATATTCTTCTACCTTCCTTAGTGGTGGAAAAAAGTCCCAGATCCAGAGATGTCTATTGACTTCATAATGTACTGTAACTTCATCCAAATTCTGCAATTTTTATCTCTCTCTGTGAATTGCATATATAATGCCTGTGCACATCAACGTTTGTATTACAGAAACGTCAAGGTCACACTATGCTTAAAAGCATCATCCTGGATGTATTCCACATTCAGCCAAGATATGTGTGTTTGGAGTGCAATCTCCACAGACTCTCTCTCTCTTCTTTGGAGAATAACAGGTCGCTCTTGAAGATAGTTCTGCCCATCAGAGATCTGACTTACTCCCTGGATGGCTTTCTCCACTAACTGGAAAGAGTCTTGACTGTGTAAGGTCCTAATTTAGGCATCTCATTTTAGTGCACACAGCCAAATGGATGACTCTGGGCTTTTATGTAGAAGCAATAAGAGAAAGCCCTCCATGGAGAAGACTCTGTTCTTAATAGGCAAAACAAGGAAGAGGCTGGGTTTAATAAAAGAGTTAGTGTTTGCATCATGCAGAACTGGACTCAGTGGCCACTTGTGTCAGCTCCTTTTGGCTTTAAGCTATTTGGATCATTGGTATGTTTTCATCACAGAAGTGAAGGGAGGCCCAGAGAGATTAAACTGCTTGCCTACATTCATGTGGGGAGTCTGTGGACAAACTGAAGAATGAGAACAAATCTCCTGGGGCCTTGTCTAACGGCTTAACCACGAGATCCTCATTCCTTCCATGCTGTGACTGCTCTCCTTCCAGCTGTCTTGCACACTCAGGGTCGAGGAGGGTTGAATACATTTGGATAGCATACGGCACAAGCTGTACTCCTGCCAAGTTTTTAGCCTAAACTTGTAATGTCCTCTTTTGAAGTTTTAAATGAAGTGGAGCAAAAATTTCTCTGCTTTTAAAAGTTAGTTTGGTTTTAGTCTTCTTTATGATGCTGGTCTTCCTAGTTCTGAACAGATGGTGGTGTGGAAATTATTACAATCTTCAATACTATTCTTGTAGGATACCTAGTCAGACTAGAAGAAAACTTTGTATCGTTTTCTTCATCCTTCTCTCTCTCTCTCTCTCCCCACACACCTACCTACCTGCCTACCTGTCTTTTTGATATCACTTTTATCTCAGAGCATGTTCATCTTCCAAATAGGAATCTCTTCCAGCTATACCAAAAAGAACACATGAAATCATATATCATAAAATGATAGAACGGTTTGGGTTGGAAGGGACCTTAAAGATCACCCAGCTCCAACCCCCCGGCCGTGGGCAGGGACAACTTCCACCAGACCAGGTTGCTCAAAGCCCCGTCCAGCCCGGCCTTGGACACTGCCAGGGATGGGGCAGCCACAGCTTCTCTGGACAACCCGTTCCAGGGCCTCACCACCCGCACAGGGAAGAACTTCTTCCTTACATCTGATCTAAATGAACCCTCTTTCCTAAATCTGCCCTCTTTCCTACTCAGTTTCCTAGTGAGGCCTCACAGGCCAAAGATGCCATGGTTGGGATTTCCAACCCTAGGACTGTGTCTGTGCGAGTCAAAGTGGGGAATCTGCTCAGGTAGATGGGGCAGCTTGTCCCAAAAGTATCTGCTCTTGCCTTCTCCTCTCTCCTTTCCTCATAACTCTCCATCCTGGTGGGTCTTCTTCCCATGGCTGGGCTGTCCCAACTTTGGTCTCCTGGCAAAGTGGAAGTCCCTTTTCCCCATGCTTTCAGGTAATTCTGGGTACAGCAGCTCTAAATGAAAGGACATTTAGGTGGAAAGTAATGTCAGCTTTGGTGTCCTACCCCCATTTGGAGTTTCAAAATGATACCTTGGCTTAGCAGTGGACTGTGGAGGTGAGTCCAGTGGAGAATAAAGATGAGCTTGATAAAACACAGTGACATGATTATGCTTCAGTTAAATGGAGTTTTAATTTCCTCAAAGTAGACGTCCTAACTTGCAAATTACGGTTCTGTTATAGAGAACCTATGTCCCATATGTAGTTAAATATAAACAAGTCTCTTGGGATCAGGTGGGAGCTTATTAAAAGTAGGAAACTACCCCGATGTCTCTTTTCTCGCATTCACGGTTTAGGTTGAACTCCTCTGGTTTTGGTTTGTACTAAAAGCCTTTGCCTTTCCAAAAAAAGAGGCTCCCACAGTGTCTGAGCTTTTTTTTTTTTTTTTTCCTATAACTGGAAGGAACATTGCCTTGTGTTTGGGTGGTCAGATATAGTTTGTGCACCTTGGAAGCAACCAAGGATTGGGTTTTTTTCATCTATCTTTCATAATAGCTGAAATCACTCAAGAACTCCTCTAGTGCTGAATTTGCAGGCTGTCTGGAATTTAATTGTGGGGTCAACATGGAACATTCTTCCTGGAAAAAGAAACGATGAGGTGGAGTAGTAAAGATGGTTAACCAGAAAAGCAAACAAAATCAGCCATAGACATTTATTAGCATTTAAAATAGAGTCTTGTCGAGTAATATGTGTGTGTGAACGTGCGAGTGTATGTGTTAGGGGAGGAGGAGATTTCATAACTGGGTGCTTGAGGGAGGGAAAAATAGCCATTCAGGTTAGGCAAACAAGACCAAGATGTACCCTGTAATTTTCATAATGAGAGAATTTGGAGCAGGAGACTTGGGATCTGAGGTAAACTCCATGTGACAGTCTGCCAAGGAAATAGAGTGGCTACATTAAGCACAGCTTAGCACGGCTAAGGCAGCCTTTATCTAGTGGAAAGAAATTTAGATTACACTGTGCAAAAAAAATTGGTTTACTTTCTCTCCCCACAAGCATTGACAACAATGCTGTAGTCGTTAATAGATCTCTATCTGTATCTATTTCCCTATATAAACTCTTGGCAATGTAAGGAATGCCAAATAGACAGAAATAGACACACGCATACACCAGGAAACTGCATTTTTCTACAAAACAGAAAATTCAAGTAAAAATGAAATTTTGCATTAAAAAAAGGTAATGTTGTAAAATTTTAGCCAAACAAGTGCTTTGATAGCATTTTTTTGTTGGATGTGCTCTTTTCAGAACCAGATTTCAATGCCATTTTGACTCACTTGGGCTGCTGCTGTGCAAGAAGAAGTGAAGTTACAACGATCTGGAAACTCTGCCACAGTTTTGATTCAACCTGTATCTTCTATGAATTAGATAAAAAGCAACTTATCTGCCCTGGTGCAGGGCTGTAGGAGAAAGACTAAGTGCTGAAGTGCTGAGAAACAGAGGGGAAGGCAGAGAGCTGAGATGAAGATGGGAGATGAAGTGAACCAAAGTGGCTGCTGACTGCTAGGAAGCCTATCCAAGCAGCCAGAGAAAAGAAACTTTTTACATGTGTATTGAGGAGGGATTTTGAGAACGTACAGATCTTTCTTAATGCCATAAAAGTCATGTGTCATGCCCCTCTCTCCCAGATGAAGTTATTGTAGAGAGAGTTCTGAAAACTGAACTATGACTTAAGAAGAAAGACCCATATTCATGTTTTCTGATGTGGAGAGCATTAATGATAGTGATCTGGGGTGACTCTGCTTTAGCTCTGCTTGAATTATATTAAAAGAAATCTGATTCTGAAAAACCTAGAGCTCTGCATTACTAAAAGCTAAAGACTGGGCTCCAAAAACTGATTTTCCCCCTGAATCTCTCATTCCCTTTGAAATATTCCCCCCCTGCCCCAAATCAAAATCTTTACAGAAGCCAGGCCTGGCTCTGCTCTTCCTTCAGGCATTGAAAAGCCTGAATTTTAAAGCCAGATTTATACCACACATGTCAGTGCAGTTATTCCCTTGCAGATCTCTCAAAACCAGGAAACTTTCTGTCTGTGTCTGTCACCTTTCATTGTTAATAGGCTTCTGTGCTCATTGTTTTCTCAGAGCTAAAGGATCGAAGCATGAAGAACTAATCTCTACAGACTGCACCAAACCAAGGGATAAATATGTTTTCTTTTTAATTTTCCAGCATTACAATATTGAAAGCCAGGCTTAACAGTTGTCCAGCAAGACTGACTTTCTATTGTGCTTGTCTAAACTCATTAATGAGGACACTGCTTTTAAAAATTAGTCTAAGAAAATACCAAAATCAGCAATGCCTCACTTCCTTTCTCCATCCACCCCTTTTCTCCAACTTCTTCAGTCTTTTCTTTCCAGCCCTTTCCCTTCTCCTTGGTCTATTCCTATTGCTCTCTGTACACGTGTCAAACTCATTGATAGCCAACTGTAATTTGTAAGTTCATAAGTCTGGGAGGCTATGAACTGAACAGTGCACCTGGTTTTGGCACATCTCTACAAGATATTAACACATGGTGACTTGCCAGGAAATTGGAGGGTGGAAAGCTGCCCTTTGGTTGACAAAACCTGGTCTAATTTTTTTTTATTTTCCTGCCAGCTACTGAGTAGTTTCCACTGAGGACCCATCACCAAGTCCCAAGGGGGAATTGCATGGAAATTGTAATTAATCACCCTCTTGTTTCTCTGTTAAACCTTCCAGCATACTGCTTCCTCTTTTCTACCTTCCTCTTGCTTTGATGGCAGCTTCCCAGGAGCAATAAACTCAGGAGTCGGTGTATCATTGAACAGAAGTGTCCGCTAGCACTCGCAGGAGACCTTCTGCCCTCAGGCAAGGAGAGCGTGACCCCTGTGGCGTTCAGACCCATACTTACCCAATGCAATGGCTATCAAAGACCTTTCAGACTCTTCTCATCAGGCAGCACTTCTCTTTTTTTTTTTCCCCCCTTCAAACGTGTAACTTATGATGTCTTTACTTTTCATATATTTATGAAACACTTCTCAGTGGTTTACTGTTTTTGGTATAGCAAACGCCGAGAATCCCTTCTACACACAGTTGCTCAATGGCTGAATAGACACTAAAGCCATCTTTGCGTCTCCTGTATTTATTTAAATTATAGTGATTTTTTTTTTCACCTTTCATGCAAAAATAGAGCCATCAGAGTGCTGTTGCTTCTCTTTTCCACTGTAGATCCACACAGGCATTTTTGCATTTTGCAGCTTTGTTTAATTTGATCTCCCTTGCATCTCTTTTGGCATGGGCAATTCCCAGCTCTCTTTTTCACTGATTATCATTTTGGATTGCTGTTGGCTGCCCATACTCCTTACCTCTTTTGGCCCCTTTCCACAAATCCTCTGTCCTCATGGATATTCTTGGCACTTGCCACTTGAGTAGTATCTGTGAATTTCATTCATGCTTGTGTTCATTTCTCTGCCAGGTCATGAGTGAGGATGTTAACTAACACTGATGCATGTGGATATTCCACTAAACTGCTTTCCCGCAATGCCATGTAATATTATGCATGATTCATTACCCTCTGTTCTTTGTTTTCAGCATTTCAGTTAATGAGCAGGCTATGCAGCTGCTCACAGAAAGGCTGATTTTAATTTATATGGCAAGAACAACTTCATGAGACATTGTCTCACATGTTTTGGTACAGACCAGATATTTTATATCTACTGTAATCACTTTAATCTTGTTATTCTATTATAATAAAAAAAAAAATTGACTCCACGTGTATCTGAACTTAATCTGTTTATACGCATGCAAAGTTAATGAAAAGCACAACTAATTCAAAACAGTAGCTCCCCCCCACCTCTCATTGCAAAGAATAGGAGATTCAGACTTTTCTTAACATCATAGCTCAAGGTTGCCTTAGCAGCTAGGGCAGGGGTCTATGTGGAAAGGGGGTTGCTCTTCCATCGTGAGATACAGCAGGGGCTCTGCACCTGCCTAAGATAAACTAGTGAAGTAAACCCCTTTTTAACCTCTTCCCTAGTAAGTATAACCTGATTTTCAAAATAGAACTAAATTCAGTCCAAGTGCATTTTTGTGAGTGGAGATAATGGAAAAGAGAGGTCAGCACATAGACAGCAGAAAGCACAGGTTGTGTAGGAAAGAGACAACATGAACAGTCTCTTATCAGGCTAGCATGAGCAGATTTCTTTACTTCTAAAAGGGAAACCATTTCTTTCTTGTGAGTCCATACTTCTGCCGCTGCTTCTAAATTCCCATCTGCCTGTTTACCGTGTCAGTGCCTGAATTTGGTTAGGCACCTACTGCTTTTATGAAGTCTGCTTTATTATTTCCTACGCTTCAGTGATAATAGCAAAATCTCTGGAGTTATCCTGAAATTTCTTCTAGGTTTTTTGCTACTAAAAAATTTTTGATTTTTTGAGCAGAAGCCTAAAAATCTCTTCTATCAGTGAAGTCTACAAGGTTTCTTTTGTTATAAGCAAAGGCAACATTTACCCTCCAAATAAAATGCCATTCAGCAAAGAGGTTCGGGAAAACGAGCACCTCCACCCCCCTCGTATGGCACTGCTGCTTCCCCCAGTCCAAGCAGTGATGGGATGCTGTCCTCCATCCTTCATTTAAAGACATCTTTTGCCAACTAAACTTCAAGGGGATAGTCTTTAAGAATGGAGATCAAATAAGAACCAGGAAGTGTGAATAAAAAGCTTCATTTTCTGATCCCAGGCCAGTGGGAAAGAGGTCTGTTAATTTATGAATGAATCAGATTTGTGCTGGAAGCCATTTACAAGGAATGTGCTCTTGGTCTCTTACTTCATGCTAGGCAAAGCAAAGTCACCTATTGATGTCAAGCTGCATCTATGCCACCGCTGTTATGCTAACCCTGATGTTAATCCAGGCCCTCGGCACAAATGATTCACAAGTTCAATTAGAGCAAAAGCTCTGCTAAAACCTCCAGACTATCCCTCTGGAGAGCTGGGAGTGTATTTAGATTCAATAGACATCTGTATTTGGACTCAGCTTACGTTCTTCACTATATTTCTCCTCCCACCACTTTTAAATCTCCAGAAAAGCATAACTTTAGAAAGGAAGGCTACATTCCCTAACAGCCAAAAGGAAGATTTACAAGCCAGATGGTGATACTTAAAATAAATCACAAAAAAAATGATGCAAGTTAATTTTTCCTCTCTTTCAGTGTGAAAACATCACCATCCCTTCCTCCTCCTATCTCCATCGCAAGATGACTGAACACTCTACCCTCACTACATCCTTCTGCACTAATTAAACACCCTTTCCTAGCAGTGCTAGAGACATTGGAAGACACGCCTTCTGTCATTAGAAACACAAGCTTGTGTTCATAGAAATGATAAATGGAATGGATAGAAAAGTTCTCCCTGCTGTCCCTCCTGAAATAAGTTTCTGGCTTTCATTAAAAAAAGAATGCAAAAATGCAGGAAAAAAAAAAAAGAAAAAGATGATTTAAAAAAAAAACACCTCTGGCTTTTGGCGGCCAACAGTTTATATTTTCAGTTTATAGGCAATGGATTTTGGCAACTGAAATACAAAAACACTAGTGGCTTTGAACAAAATAAACCAAAAAGTAAACCAGCACACCACTCAACAAAAAATTTTTCTCAAAATATACCTTTTTCTCTTCAAAAATGGTTCAGGATAAAATGCTTCATTTTGCAACCACAAAATGTTTAGTTTAAAAAACCCAGCAAAAATTTCATTTCTGGCTGCCATACTTTGCTTTCATGAGAGCATCGTGGAAGCATCATGGACTGGAGAGCTCTGCTTGGGACCAGGACTTAACACTGTATTTTGTTGTGTATTACAAAATCAGTTTGTGGCTCATCATGAGGGAAACGGACTGAAATTATAGGTCTTGTGTAATACAATAAGTCCAACTGAATGTCTAATAATCCTTTTTGGCACTAGCATCTATGAATTGATAAAACATTGTGAACATTTGCAGTGATACTGAAAGGACTGTATTCCCTTCCATGTTGTGGTCTCTTTGCATGTCGTTCATCTGATGACATGCAGATGTCTAAAATTAAGCCAAAGAATACTGCTTTAATGTTGCTCAGAAAACACAAAGTGTCAGAAACCATTTCTGTGTCCAACAGAGAATCTCCCTGGTTTATCCTATTGCCACTTGCATGCGCCCAGCTCCTGTCTGGAGATCAGGAGTGTGCTGGGGGTGAGGAGATAACACGCCCTTTAACTATTCCTGTTAATCATAGGAGACGTTCCTGCTGCAGCTGGAGTAGCAGAATTAGCAGACTGTACTAATTCGAGCCAAGGATTAGTTAAAAAAAAAACCCAGAAGTGTAAAAATCTGTGTACATTCATCACAGCTTTCTCAACACGGGGTAGTTCCACATCCTCATCACCAGGGGCCCAGACATTGTAAAAACCTGTCAGTGCCTTTTGAGCAGTCAGAGCATTTTTCATGGCTGGGCTTCAGCAGTGAAATATTCTTTCAGAAGAGCCAAAACTGAGTCTGATCATGACACCACTCATAGGTTGATGCTCAACCACTGTTCTGCTTCCAAAACTAAAGTAGAGATTATAGAAGAAAACTACAACAGTGATTGTTTTTTTTCCCGTAGAAGTGCAGTTTGGTACTGAACCCCAAAGGCACCTCATGTGTTGTCTGTTGGTTCATTTAGCAGGATGGCTTGGAGTGTGCAAACTGTCATCCTTTGGGAGGAAATCAAAAGGGCAGCTCTACGGCAAGCACCCAACATACGCTCCCTAAGACTCTCGTGGCAATAAGAGGTCTTCAGTCCTAAGTAGAGAAGCCATGTGAAGGTCCTTGAACAGGTCCAGAGGAGGGCAACAAAGCTGGTGAAAGGCCTGGAAGGAATGTCTTATGAGGAGCGGCTATGGACTTTGTGTTTGTCTAGTTTGGAGAAAAGGAGGCTGAGGGCAACCTCATTGCTCTCTACAGCTTCCTGAGGAGGGGACGTGGAGAGGGAGCTGCTGAGCTCTTCTCCCTGGGGTTCAGTGATAGGACACATGGGAATGGTTCAAGCCATGAGGTTTAGCCTGAACATGAGGAAGCATTTCTTTACCGAGAACGTGGTCACGCACTGGAACAGGCTTCTTAGAGGGGTGGCTGATGCTCCAAGCCTGTTTTTGTTTAAGAGGCATTTGGACAATGCCCTTAACACCATGCTTTAGCTTTTGGTCAGCCCTGAAGCAGTCAGGCAGTTGGACTAGATGATCGTTGTAGGTCCCTTCTAACTGAAATAGTGTAGTCTATCCTATTCTATTCTATCCTATTCTATTCTATTCTATTCTATTCTATTCTATTCTATTCTATTCTATTCTATTCTATTCTAAAGAGAGATCTGATCACCGTCTTCAGCTACCTGATAGGAGTAAGGGGAAGATGTAGCAGGCTCTTAGGTGTGCACAGTAATAGGAGTAAAGGCAAGAGACACCACTTGAAAGAAGGGAAACGCCCTTTAGATACTGGGAACTAAATAATTCATTAGAAGGCTAGTCAGATAGTGGAAGACAAGCCAAGAGGGTCTAGGGAATCTCCATCCCTGGACATATTAAAAACTTAACTGGACCAATTCCAGGAACCTGATCTAAACTGATTCTTCTCTGAGTGCAGAGCTAGACACGACAACTTCCAGAGATCTCCTCCAACTGAAAACATTCAAGGGCAAGGGTCTGAATGAATCATTAATCCTTAAGCCAGCTTCATACCACATGAGTGATGGCTATGTTCAGTCCAGACACCCAACAGAAACAAAATCCCCAAGCCACATGTAAAGGATTTAGAGAGAAGAGGCCATCACCTTCCTTGATGAATTTATCTGGTTTTATTACATCAAATAAACAGTTACAGTAATATATAAAGAGGCCTACGTTTTCAGCTAGAGCAAATTTCTATCCAGTACAAAATTGTCCAAAAAGACCAAAGGCAAGGTTTCTGTAAAGTGCTTGATAATCCTAGATTAAATTCAAATATAGTATACTTTGCAGTCTACTCTCGACAGAGCTGTATCTCTCTGTAAGGCATGGTTTGGCATCTCTGTGCTATCACTGTGGAGATGGTTTAGGTATTTAAAGTCTATAGAGTGACACAAACCTGCTGGCATTCTGTTTTGCACAACGTGAATGACTTCACGTGGCAGTTAGCAATAGCCGAGTCCCTTGTGCAGAAGAGGCTGGTTGCCACCCTGCATTGGTGCATGGATGCTTTCTTGAAGCTATTACCATTTCTGAATGTCACTGCAGTCAAAGAACAGTTGCACTGAACTCCTCGCATCCGTCAGACTGACTACTCAGCATGGAAACCTTGCCGTGGATACCAAAGAAAAAACAAAACATTAATAGAAGCTTCCAAAAGATGTTCCTACCTGAAGATGGAGAAGATGGAGTAAGGTTTTCTATGAAGCAATCATTTGGTCAGAGCGTTTGAGGACAAATGCATGAGTAAATCTATTAAATATAAAGGATTGTTGGATCATGCCCTTCAATTCTACTGTTTCTTATCAGCAGACCTATTCCATAAATCACTGGATAATACCCTTCTGACACTCAGAGTGACACAACCTATTTGCTGTTATTTGCAGAAACCCAAGATGAGTGATGGGCTTAGATTGTTCACCGTATTATGTTCGTATCAGTGATGTTTCTCAGTCTGTTTTATTAGTCCTTTCATAGTCCCTTCATAGTATCTCCTCTTGTAAAACTAGTAACAATCAACCTCAACTTTAGGGGTCTAGTACTGAAATTCTACTTCATTTTTTACTTATCCTAATTCTACCCCATTACTCATTTACGTCATCTTTATAAAATGTTCTTCCAATTAGACATAGATAAATAAAGGTTCATTTTTTTGGCTTGAAACATCAACCAGAACATTAACAGGCATCTGTGTTCTGGGTTGAAACAAAAGTCTTATGCAGAGACTTTGGCAAAATAAAAGCAGAAGGTCAAAAATGTTGATTTGGGCCAAACTGATAAGCAATGTTTACAAGACACAGTTTTCTATCCTTTTAGCTTTTTAAGATAAAATCTATATAAACATCTATTTTAAACCAAAATGTCAAAAAGTACCATTTCCAAAAAGTCAAAATTGAAAGCTCCAGCCAAAATGCTTTTTTTTACCTCTGCCAATTGACTATGAGTTAAAACAAAATAACCCAGCCATGTCTAAATTATTTCTATCCATCTCCTAGGCTTTTCCTAAATAACAATTATCTTGGCTATTGTAATTTCTTCCTCACTGTTTTTAGGTCTTCAGGCTGAAATCTCCATGGCAGACTAAAAAAGCGTAACATGGATTTGCTGATAACTTTTGGAGAGAACTGGGCTCACCTCTCCCCAGGACCCCTGTTTTCCCCCACTTTCCCTCCCTCTCCCATCAAATTCCTGGCTTTCTATGGTCTGCAGCGTCCAATTTGCTGACAATATCTATAATCTTTCTGCCTCACTGTCATAATTTCATCTCTAGCTGCCAAACACAGGCTACGCAAAGAAATAAACCCCAGTCTTTTCCCTTTCACTCAACGGGGAGCTCCATAAAGATTCCTTCATTAGCAAACACATAGCTGCCAGTGATGTTCTTTAATAGCTCCCTTTTCCTGAGGTGCTTTATGGCTACAAATGAAGACTGATCACAAGCCAAAATCTTCCCACTAAATAACTCACACAAATGAAAAACCTTATTTGTCTGACCTTTCCCCAGCAGTAAAGAGATCACAAACGTGCCTATGCCATCTCTCTGATAACAGCACCCTGGACTGTAATTACCTGGGCAACTAAATCTAAATTGTTGCAATGACAAGCATATCTATTGCCCATAAAATACCGGCACTACTTGTATTTTGTTTATAACAGAAGGAAAGGACACATCTGCTTCAAGCTGTACTGTTAGTGAGATGTTTTCATAAGGTTTAATCAAGTCATTCAGCAGTCTCAAGAGACTAGTGAAACTGTGTGCTGTAGAATGTCGTCATGGGGTGAATGTTTGGAATTGAATATCCATGGCAACACATAACGCTGAAGGGCAAAGCTATGTGATGGTGTCAATCCATCGAAGTCTATGGAAGTATATAGAATTATAGAATCATAGAATATCTCAAGTTGGAAGGGACCCATAAGGATCATCACATCCAACTCCCTGCTCCTCACAGGACTACCTAAAACTAAACCGTATGACTAAGAGCGTCACCTTAACAATAAGCAATGTACTCTTTGGGATCTTCTGCAGAGAATTTTCCTGAGAAATTCCTTGTGGTGTTCAGCCAAAAAGCAGACTCCTTGAACTTTAGAATAACATAATGAGCAAAATATTTCCTACCTGCTACATATCCAGCAGGCTTCACCTCAAAAGAAAAACTAAGGTTAATCTTTTGGGCAACAGAATGTTTTTGGTCAAGGGTATGAGTCAAAAGGCTGATGGAGGGATGCTGAAGAAGGTAGGCCCAGTGCTCCATCCCTGTGCTTTCAGGGGAGGTACAAGTGGGGAAAAACTCAAGAGTTCTCCCATGAGAAGCAGGGCCAAAAACTACTACTCTGCTACATGGGTATGCATGTGCGTGTGTGTCTCCTGATGATATATTGATGGCATCCTTTTATTTCAAAGTATCTGGGATGCACAGATTCAAAGACGAAAACAACTGAGAGAAATCAAGAAACTACCATCAACAATGTCCAAAAACTAGAAAAAGAGATACAGAAAATCAAGTAGTTAATATACAGCGCAGTTGATATTTGGATCTAGATTTCCAGAAATCAGAGCAGTTGCCTCATCTCAAGCCCTTGTATGCAGATGAATACTTTCTTTCTTTGTACACCCTTGTAGATAACAGACATTTTACCAAAAAAAAAAAAAAAAAAAAAAATTTGCAGCTCCGTTAAAGAGAGATTGATATAGAGATGCCCAAGAATATAGAGATGGAGGTCACTTGGATCCTACTGCAGATTTCCTCTACAGATCTTGCCAAGTGTTTTGGTTTCTTTTATTACTGCCTTTCTGTAGTCTCTCTTGTTTATTTAGAGAATACATTTTACATTGGAGACTAGGTTTCTCTGACTGTTTTTATGGTATTAGCTGCAAAGGGCCCTTGGTCTCAAATGCATATTCAGGAAAGTAAGATGACTAATTGGAGAGCTTAGAGATTACGTCCTTCCAGGACTCAGGAAGAAAGAAACCAGAACATGATCTCCCAGGTTTTGATTAACTTTAAGAGAGTCCAAAAGATGAACTTAATGAAACTGAGGTCAAGGTGTATTTAGGCTATTAATCAGCATTTTTAATGAGAATGGGAAATTTTACAGGGAACAAGTTATCATAGTATTTCAAAGATCAGGAAGTGGAAAAAAAAGAAGTGACTAAATCAAGGGAATCCATAGATGAAATTCAGAGTTTTCAAGCCTTTAGGGCAAGTTTTACTTTCATAGACTACCCTGCCTTTTTTTAAGACGGCTCCCACCCTATTTCCTCCTTAGACACTGAACTGCTCAACAGGGCTATGAACTTCAGGCCAAAGTGAGTAGTCAACTGCATGTTTTGGTGCTGGTCGGAGTGGAAATCTTGGCTTTTTGCACTTAGCCTGGAACGGAAAAGGACTTATTTTTGAAAATTGCATTTTGACATGCTTGCAGATTGATTGTTGCTCTAAGGATGCTATCTTGCCATGACACATTCATGAAATAGCTCAAAGTTTTACTACCCAACTAATTTTCCAAGCAGCTGTAAAAAATCCCAGTATTGTACATGTCACCACAATTTACTCCTTTTTCTCAGCCTTGCACCTCATTAAATTTTGATTTGTGCCCAGAAGCAATCACAGGACATGAAATTGCTCCAGTGAGTCTTAAAGAATACTAAGTAGTCCTTAAACATTGACTTTGCTTTTTATACACATTAGTTTCAGGGCTCTGGATCAGGCTTTGGGACAATACAACAGTAATACTATCAAGACAGTTATGACTGTATAGCTTATTCCATATCTTCCTTTCATTAGAAGATCTGCCTTCAGTAAGAAGATTTCCAGATCCAGAGAACTTTTGGAGAAAAGCTTTTTCTTTTTTGTTTGGTTGGTTTTCTTTGGAAGGGGATTTTGTTGGAAATAATTTAATTATTTAAGACCTTTAAAGGAGAAAACTTTCATTACTAATGATACCTTCCTTCAACATTGCATAATGAGGTCAAAGCCTTAGATGATTGTAAGTTGATGGCAGGAACATTCCTCATGTTTGTAGGAGAACCTCTTACAAATCCTCACTCAAATAATTATGCCCTTTCGATAAGATACGATACTTTCAGTAGAAGAGACTGAAAGCAGATCCTGTATTTTCTCAGACTGAGGAAAGCAGCTTAGCAAGAACTGCTTGGAGGCTTTTCGGTGGGCTCTTGAGGTATAGGGGCCACTTCTAAGAGGCCATAAAAAGCAATCCATCACGTTGCCAATAAACTTAAACTCTCTATGTCAGGGATTGCGACTCCACTGCAAGATGTGTTTGGGTCTATAACTAAGGAAAAGCTTATACACCGCAAAATTACGAAATCTTCTGACTGAGTACTCCAGTCATCATGGCAGCCAGGGAAGTCTCAGCATTTTATTCCGTGTTCCGTTTTCTTCCCATTAAAATACTCACACAGTTCTTGTTTCATCCCACTTCACAGCAAAGAATTATTTTTTTAAATGTCAAAAAATTTTTGCAGGACTGAACCAGAAAGCCATTTCCTGCCCAATTCTAAAAATACAAATTGTGAAGCAAGCATCCTGCCTCCACAAAATAAAATAAAATAACGTATTTCATTCCAGTGAATAAAAACTCACCTAAAAACTTTTCACTGATGTGTGGGCTGGGTATCACTGGATCAGACAGATCAGTTAAACCCATCCTATCCAGAAATCACAGCTATTGGAAGCATTTGTTAAGGCACAGGTAGACCTGATACCCAGCTGCTAGTAGGAGAAAAAAAAAGGAAGTCCCCAAGGACAGAATATTGGAATGTCATAGATCAGTTGTAGTCACGGAAAATAACAGAGGGAGGAAGAGGGTACAGTCATGAGGAGAAAACATTCAGATTCTCACCGTACCTCCAAAGCAGAACAAGACTGTCATTTTTGCATGTAACAAGAGAAGTTTGGCTTCCATGAATTAGGAGTGTTCAAATGAAGAAAAGAGGTGTCTGTCTTAGCCGGGGTAGATGAGTACGTTTTCAGAGTATCAGTGACTCCCTCCTTTTTCTGGAAGAGTTCTAAATGTCCTCGGATTATATGAAGCATTCAGGAAGAAAAAGGTGACAGGATAGGTGGGACAGTTTTCATCCAAAGAGTAATCTGACAACAGCACTTTAATTTGGGGAAATATAAATGAACTGGGATATAGTAGAGGTTTAAAAGATCATAAAATGTACTTAGAAGCTGGATAGGACATATATTCCTTTCCTCTTACATTAAAAAAAAATAGCGTGAGGAGATATCATCACATCTGTGAAATATGTTGAAAAACAACTGAAACAGAATTCTTTTCATATAAATAATAATTCAGTGGTTGCTCTTGTTAGCATAGGACATTGGGGAATAAAATATAATATGATCCTAAGAAAGGAATTGGAAATATTCATAGAAGAAGTAGTGCTTAGTGGCTGTTAGGCAGGATGGACATGACCCACATCTGTGGAAGTCTCCATGCCTTTGATTGTTGGAAACCCTTGGCCACAAGAAGAGTCACGCTACACAAACTGTGAACATGCAGACACTGTCTATACACCTGCTCCAGACCACTGGTAGACAAGATAAAGATCTAAAGATAAAGGGAATCTTGGCTAAGAAAATGGGTGTTTTCATATGACTTAGTGCTGCGGTTCAAATGCTGAACTCTGTGTAGGAGGTTCAAGTGCCTGTCGCCGGTAATTAAATGCGAAACTTCTACAAGCACAGCTAAAGGAAACCTTACCGTTTGATTACAAAATACACTAAAAAAGAAGTTTATTTTATTTTATGAGGAAGAAATCTGCCATTTGCAGAAAATTTGCAGTGGGAATTTAAAAATTTTTCAGGTAGCTTTCCTCTTTTATGGTGGCATCTGCAAAACCCAGCCATTGTCAGACAAAGGAAATACCACAAGGGACACAATTCCTGTATTACTTCTGCCTCTGCCAGAAACAAGAAACATCAGAAATCCAGTGAGAAAGATAAACTTTGTTCCCATTAAATGTTTTTGATTGGTCTTGTGGACCTATTGCACCAGTTTCTGCTCTTGCTCTCCCTGACATGAACCAAGTTATTTAGATGAAGTTCCTGGGAAGACGACTCCTCCAAAACCAGTCTCAGGTGGTGCAAGCCATCTTCCACAATCTCACAGAGTGACCTGACCCATCCAAACCTATGAGCTTCTCCCATCTCTGTAAACAACCAAGTCAGGCTCCAGAGGACTAATTCCTCGTATAATGCTCAATCCAGAGATGCACCAAGTTTTCAGGGTGTCACCCTGTTAAGATCATCTGAACCGGCCACAAGAGAGTTTACAGGTCATCCTGTACCCCAAGGAGAAAAAGATTGGAATAAAATGTAATAACAGTGATAGTATTTGGACCTACCTTTTTTTTTTTTTTAATCCTTATTTTAAATTGTATTATTTTCAGATGCTTTTAATTAAATGCTGAAATCCTTCCGGTAGCTTTAGAACCTTCCCCCTCCCTTCCAAGCACACACAAATTAAAGAATGCTTCCCCTGTACTTAATTCATTAAAAAACAGGAATACAAACTAGAGGTTTTGGATTGCCTTTTTTTTTTTTTTAAGCTGAGACATTCCTCATTTTATTATTTTCCCACATTTTTTAACTACTGCATAAAGGGCTCCCATCTGCAGATACATTTGAAAAACACAGGTCACAAATTCTGTCTAGGAGTCCAGCTTGTAAAATGTTCCCTGACCTTTTAGACAGAGCAGTACAGTATAGTTAGTTATATAGATCTTTTTTTCTCTTCTCCCTTCGGGGGCGGGGGGGGGGAGAAGAAAAAGGTTTTGGTGCAAGATGTGTTTCACCAGCTATTCTGCAATAAGTAGATCTGGCATTTCCTCCACAGAGGTCAGCTGATTCTTTTCCTTCAAAATCAGCAGTATTCTTCTGATTTACACCATCTGGGGATCCTTCCTAAAGTAACACTCTGAAAATCATGTGGAATTCATTTATGTGGGTACGAGTGTTTTGTTTGGCTTGGCAATTTTCTTTTGAAACTGTACGTGTTGGACTATCTTCAGGGCTTTCCAGAAGTGCTCAGAATGGATCAGGGTGGAAGGGGTGTAGGTGTCCTTCATGACCTTCCCCAGCTCCTGGCTGGTCTGGGTACAAAGCCAATCTTACAGTATAAGCCTAAAGGCTGTAACTGCCAAGAACCGCTCAACCTGTGCCACACACCCTGGGGAGCAGGAGAGAGGGGATCCACTCATAGTCATTCACAGGTGGGAGATGGCCATGCTTCTCCAGGTCCTCACCAGTATTCTGTGGGGTGGAGCGGGGTGAGGTGTGAAACTAGACTTCTGGATGGTCCAGTGACTGTGGCCTTTGCTGGCTTTTTTCCCCCACAACCAGGGATTTGTGTACCCTGTGCCAGCTGGGCTCTAGCTAGTACTGGATTCGAACTTCTTATGCTACTGGTGAAGTTCAAGAGCTGCCAGCTGGCCACCAGTGCTCTGATTTTTCCAAATTTCAGTGCTTCTGCCTAGGAACTTCATAATTGCCAGAGGTCAATGGGACGATTATGCCAGGGTGTGCATAACATATTACTACAGTGCATAGCATTGCAATTTTAGGAACTAAAGCAATAGATCTGGGGATGTGGTCCTACATATATGTGGCACCTTACACAGTATCCAACCTTTCGTAGCATCCCTTAAGACTCAGCTGAAGGGTATAGCCACAATGTTGCTCCTATTTTAAAGAGAGAGCTGAGGCTCAGCAGTGAAATTTAGCTGGCCAAACGTAGGCATCATCTTAAAGTAGGTGGCAAAAACAAGTTGGATCAACCATACTTTAAAAATGGGATTTGTCTCCATTGACTGTGGCAGCAGCCAAGTGCAACTCGTGAAGCAGTAGACATCTGCATCGCAGACGTGTAAAGTTGGGTGAGAATGAATCCCACCCAAAGTGTGTTGGCAGAGTCACATGATGTGTCTGAGAAGAAACTGGGAAGAGGTTTGCAGATCTCCCACACGCTAGCGTTATTGCTAATGCATTAGCCTGTCTTCTCCACTGCACAAGCAGAGAATAAATTATGTATAGAGAACAAATTTTGGAAAGCCCATGAGGGAAAGCTTCCCATACAAAGGGGGCGAGCAGTGCCAAGGTTTAATTTCAAGAACAGGTCAACTTCAGCTGCTCAGTGGTCCTCTCTGAGCTGGCCTGCAAGGTGACCTGACGTAGCCTCAGGCCAATTTATTATGGAGTTCACCTAAGGACTAGAAACACACCTATCTACCTGTGCCATGGAAGAATCCTTCAGCTGGCAATGATTTCTGACTACAGCCGACCTGAAACGGAACTGGAGGGTTTTTTTTCCTTTTTTCTCTCCCCTTGAGGACCATGTAGTTGTCCACTGGTTCCAGCATGTTGAAAAATGGAGGTTCTCTTCTGGTATAAATTGAGCAGGGAGTGATAAAAGAAGTTAGCAATTGCAAGATTCAATAACAGACTTGATATACAGTTGTTGGGCTTTGGTTTGGGGTTTTGGGGAGTTAGTTTGGGTTTTTTTTAAAGGTGTCAATTTCTATATATTTGATAATAGACACACTATGAGAGGTCCACATTTCCATCAGAAAAAGGTGGGTGCCTGTGCCATGCTAACATTCTCTGGTCCTCATGTGGGTTCTCATGGCAGCAGTAAATGATGGAAAAAACTTTCACTTATCCTTTGCTCTTCTGTTTTGATAACGAATCCAACCTGCAGTGCTCTTTTTTTTTTGAGAGAGAGAGAGAGAATTGTTACAGAAAATAGTGTAAGAAGTAGATCTGGATAGTAGCTGGATGCACCGGATTTCTCATTTTCATCAGAGACAATTGCCGTTGATCAGGTATTTTTCTTCATTAAACTTATCCGGAAAACCAGCTTCCATTCTAAAAATGTGCACAAAACACCAGGGTGAAAAATAAAACAGCATTTCTACTCGTTCAGTTGGGAGAAAGAAAAGGAAGTCTTGCATTTTTGGTTCTGAGCTAAATGAGTAAGGTTCATTTCTCAGATCTTTTCAGAGCTGTATGCATCAGAGGTAAAGCCTGGTCTCTGAAGGGTGTGTGGGTCATCACTGATCATATTAATTGCCTATTAAGGTGTAAGTGGCTCTGTTTGCCTCCCACTTGGGTGCTGACCAAAACTAGCCTGGGGGTTCAACCGGGAAAAGGAAAGGAAAGGTGCAATTTGCAAGAAGGTCTAGAGTTTGTAGATACCTACCTCCCTTTCCTGGGAAGCCATCAAGAAATGCATTTGGAAAATGCCCATATAAGTACCCAAAAGAGGATTCAGGTCAACAGCGAGTACTTAACCCCCTCTGCTGCTACTTAACATTCTCTAGCTGCCCTTCCTTGCCCTTTCCCAGCCACAGTTCACACATCACCTCATCTTGCTGAAGCTGTGCCTCTGACTTAAGGCACACATGATTTTCCTAGGTCTAGAAGGAGAGCAAGGAGGAAGGAACAGGACAGTATCCAAAAGATTAGGAGTCTGAGCAGGAATATTCTGATTCCTAAACTCCTTTCTCTGGCCTGCTCCTGCCCTTTGCATGCAAAATTTGTTGAATAATTAAATAAGCATCTGGAGTGTAGGAACATGCATAAGGGATGGTTAATCTGCGTTCTTTTGTCTGGCTTTTCTTGTACTTTTTTTGGCATACTCCCAGGAAGATTATTTGCAGGCGATTGTGCCCAAATACTGTTTTAATCTATGACATGCTTGTTATTATCCAAATACTGTACTAATCCTGCACAATGAAGAGTGCAGCTGATAATTAATTTTTCATTTAGTACAAAAAAATAAAATACAGTCATTAAAATCTCATGCAACAGGTTCAGTGTTGGCATATCTCCAAAGTTGAACACTCCAAATAAGGAAGAAGGCATAGAGCTGCAGACTGTAACAAATAGTCTCAGTCATGATTGTGTGCCCCCCTTTTTTAAAAAATATAATGTTGCCAGTTGGGGTGTGTAATTGAATCATCCTTCTTTACTTCTTCTTTTCCACTACAAAAAAGGATAATTAAAAAAAAAGCCTGCTCTGTTTCTGTTAATAGGAATCTAATTGCCTCTCTTCCAAACTTTCTCTTAGCGATCATATTGAAAAGGAAATAAATGGAAAGGAAAAAAAAAAAAGGGAAATAAATATGTGGAAAAACACAGATAGTATTTATTTATTTACAGACTCTAGCCCTGGACAGAGCCATGAGAATAGGAGCTAGAAATGGTTTATCATAATTCCTCTGTTTTCCTCTACAGATATTTTAGTTCATGAAATAATAGTGATGACTTCAATGAAACCACAAGTAAAGTCCTCAGCCAAGATCAGAGCCCAGTGTGCTGGGTGCTTTACAAATAAAATGTTAGAGACAACCCTTATTCCAAAGAGCAAAATTATTTGGCTGGACAATACCCAATGGAAGAAACAGAACTAAGGTCATATCTACTTGCAGGAATGCAGACAGTTTTGGGATCCCAAAACTTCTTGGCCCAAAGACAGCCCTGAAACAACTACAGAATGGCCGTTTATGGTAGGAATATGAAATAGTTACACCTCTTCTACATATATGGCAAAGGTGACAGGTCCCACACAGACAAGGCCTTTTTCAGAGCAGAGATCACACCCAATACCCATCTTGGGTTTTGCATCAATGGGTGTCCAGATTTCTTTACCAAAAAGAGGGGAAACTTTTAGATCTTGAGTTTATCCATTCCTATTTTCCACTGTTGAACCACCACTTCAGGATAGAAGGAATGTTTGCCATTTGGCTTAGGGAGTAGTGTCTCATATGGACACTAGATGCCTAGATATGGTCACCTCAATACCCCTGTGAGTGTCTTCTTTAGGAAGAACTCCATTGCTGTCTGCATTCAGTTGACTGTGTTGACTAGCTCTGCATTTATTGCAAGTGGAAGCTGGGACATCTAGCACATGCATAGACCCTGAACTTAAGCCTCGGTCCATGAGCTAAATTTTATTTTAATTAGCACTCCTACTACTTAGATCTGGCATCACGGTGTGGTGTTCATTAGAAGATTAGCATCACAAAAACTTCTTGTCTCACTGAATTAATATATTTATTTTCTCTTTTGTTTGAGCCAAGAGATACACAAGTTGGGGGGTGCAGGGGTGGAAAAGAAAAACAAGTGCTGAATAAAGAGAAAAATGAGAACTCATGGAAAGAAAATATGCTTACAGTGAGTAAACCTGTGGAATTCATTGGGATAATGTAGTTTAATGTTAAATTAAACTGCAGGTTGCTACTACAGTATGATACAGACAATGGCTGAGTTGACAGAGGACAGATGTCTGGAGTTAAAATAGTAAATTAAAACCAAACTGGCTTTGAAGGCCAAGTAAATCTCCATTCCTCAAGGCATATTAGCTTTCCTCTGTCAAAGGAGTGGGAATAGGAAAGTGCATTTCTCCAAAACAGGCTATTTGCTAAACTGCAAGATGGTGTTAAACTAAAGGGTTTCTAGCATCACCCTTAAAGCAGCTGATATCAGCCATTTCAAAAGAGGATAATAGAACAGAGGACTGTTTCTCTGGTCCTGCATTATCCATTGCCATTCCTAAACTGCCAATCTTAGAGACATACATAAAACTTGTAATTAATAAAGAAAACTAATTCTCAGACCACAGCTAATTGGAGTGAAATACCCATGTTGCTGGTTTGCTGGGAAGCAGCTGATTGTTCCCCCAGCACCATTTTCTCACCAGGCTAGCTGAGGCGTGTGCTTAACAAACCAAACCAGCACACAGACATTTTCCTCAAGCAATCTTTTTTTTTTCCCCTCTAAAGATGAGCTGAAGTGTGGAATTGCTCATCAGCTTCCCTGCCTCAAAGCAAACTTGGAGACTGTTGCGCTAACGATAGCCTCAAATTAGTTCCTGAGAAGAAGGTAATTAGAATCATGCTGCCGAAAGAAATGAGGAACAGAATGTGTATTCAGGAGAGCGTTTTATAGGTACGGCTACAAATTAAGACCTCTGTGATGTCTGAGTAACAGTGAGTCAGTCTGTTGACTCTCGCGGAAGGCCCTATTTCAATATTGGCACTGTGGGTTTGCATCGCTGTTAAAGCTGCTCCGTGCCCTTGAAGGTGCGTGTTCTTAGAGACTTGGTGTAGCACATCCCGGGGACCTGGATGGAAAGCTAGAGGTGTTAAATGAAGTATCTTCCTCTTATTCCGGCCCTTCTTGGCACCTCTACTTCCTAGCAGGTGCGTGCAGCAGTCCATCTTGGTCACTCCCATGGAACAGTCATTCCCCTAAGTCCTGTTAACTGGAGTTTGCAGTTTGGAAGACAATTTGGGACCAGGTGCTTAGGGGTAAAGCAGGCCAAATTGTTTAATGCAGAAGGAATATGTTCCTTCAAAAAGGGTGCTGAGGTCAGGGAACTGTTGGAGGCATCTGGAGACCACTAGTCTAAAGCCCCAACGGGTGGCCTGGACCTGAAGGCTGACCTACAGCCCAGGCTCCAGGGGATGTTCTGGCTGAGGGAAGAGTTTCATGCTCCACCAGACCTCCGGAAAAACCTCACTCAGTCTTCACTCAGCATCCCGTGGAAGCTGCTCCCCTGCTGAGGTGGTGGAAGGAAGCCATCCAAACAGAAAAGACCACTGGGGCTTCTGCTGCAGTGTGTTTGTCTGATGGCAGTCCTATTCCCATTTTTGCACTCTGGCTTTATTCTGGAGAGTTCCTGTGGAAGCACAGATCAGCTCTTCCACTGCCTCCTTTGCAGACAAGTCGAAAATCCTAGTTGGAATGAGACAACATCAGGATCAATAGCAAGAGAGATGTTTACTTAATTTTGTTCCCAGAGAATGTTACTAGATGTACGATATAGACTGGATAAAAAACATGCTTCTGATGCTACCTCATGATTCAGAAAACTCAGTGATTTTCAGGTCATTAAATCATCTTCCATTAAGGGCCTCAGCTAGCTCATTCTGTATCACAAGGCACTGTAATAGCTTGTATCAAAGAGATAATGGAGCAGCACAGAAAATTCAAAGAAGCACTATAGCTAAGGAAACCTTAATAAGGTGATTTTTGTAGTTATTACCTAATAAAGGCTTGCAGCTAAGTCAAGGCACTTTCCTTCTCTTAACAAATTTACAAGGCTGGTGTAAGCTTAACACCCAAGTGTCCATTTCCAAATGTTCCTTAAGCTACTGCCTTGGCAAGAATTAAAGGACCTGCGTTTCTCCACGCTTTGCACACTCTTCAGTACTTTTTGCTTCCATTCGGCAGGAAAAAAAGATATGCAGGAATGACAACAGTGAGAGAAACAGAGATATATGTTCAAGTATTGGTTGAAGATTCGTCAGTGCATCTAATTTTATTTGCAGCAAGGATTATTTGCCTATATTTA
Source organism: Elanus axillaris (assembly GCA_026212715.1). Lineage (NCBI taxonomy): Eukaryota > Metazoa > Chordata > Aves > Accipitriformes > Accipitridae > Elanus > Elanus axillaris. The sequence continues at coordinate 43,476,428 of JANZLQ010000078.1, forward strand.
GCCAAATCCCAAGCTCCTCAGGAGACTCCACACATCACCAAAGAGTTCGTAATATTTTAAATGTCATGAAAAGATGGACAGATGCATTTAAAATTAATAAGAGCAAAAACTCATAGACACTGCCTCAGAACAAAGTGTTGTATTATTAAGAGTAATAGATTAGATGTCATTCTAGGAGAAGAATCTTGACTGTCTATGGTGGGATGTTATTCTTGGCTGCTAGTGTTGTTTCCAAGTTGATGTGTAAGCTTTTGTTTATCAGGAATACAAATGCTTCTCCTTGTACAGAGCCTGTTATGGCATGGCGTGCCATGGTACCGGGTATGTCTCTTGGCACGCGTGCATGCCCTTTCTTTTGTCAAGGTCTCAAACGTAAGCAAAAAGTTGAACCGCTTGGTTTCCCAGCACGGAATCAATTATTGTGCTGACGGAATCCAGGCTGTCTCCTCATCACTTTGGGATGCAGCCATCAGAGCTGGAGGTCAGAAAAGGTGCTTGCTTAGTGCTATAATAACTGTGCCATTAATAAACTAATGCCCTTAACATTTTTCAGATTTCTGTATTATTTTTCTTGTCATCTGATACATATTGCTCATACCGTCCTGATTCCTAAAGTCATTTTTCCCCTCTAAGCTAATGTCCACATCTCTAAAGTCAAGAGGCAATGGATGAAAACTCTCAGGCTGACAAATCATCAAGATCATCGACTCCTCCAAGGGAATAACAGCCCAGTCTGAGCTGACCTTCTCCTTCCCATGTTCACATTATACTGTTCACATTATCCAAGGAAAGCTGCCAGCCAGAGCCATTCACTTGTGTTAGTTGCCAAATACTTGGTCTGCCAGCTAGGAGCTCCTTTGCCAAGCTCCACTTGTGATGAGTTCCCCAGCACTGATCCAAGCTGAAAATAGGTGCAGTTGGATCCGTAGGCCTCCTTCTTTGTATTTATTCAGTGGGGGAGGAAAGCAAGAGAGGAGGAAACGAAGCTGAGTTTTACGCAGACATTGTTACAAGTCACAGCAGAATCTCAAAAGGACTGGAAGGAAAGTTTGACTCAAGACAGAAAAACCCAAGAATCCAGATGCTTATCCAGAAGCCTTTGATCTATCGGTATGGAAAGTCTAGGTCAGGCTCTTCCTTGAAATTTTTTTGGTGCTTTTTTAGTCCTGCTTGAAAGCCATCCATCTCTGCATACTTCTGTCTCTCAACAAAATTCATAAACAAGGAAGGCAATGAGTAACTAAAATGTCTGAATGTTCATTCAAATTCTGTGTGTCTTTTGAGGTTTCTTCTCATTTTGTAGCTAATTAATCTTTAATTGTTACCAAGTTTGTTCACAGTGGGTTTCCCAGACTGAATGGATCAAGAAGATTAGTAACCATTCTAGGAACATAACACTATTATTGAAAAAGCAAAAGACATTAATTAATTGAGTAGATGATAGGCAGAGGAAAAATAGCAAATATCATTACTTAGACTCTTGCGGAACCAAAACTTGTGATTACTACATAAAGGAACAAAGATCTCATTTACATACACTCAAAATTTATTTTCCCTTGAAAAGGATGATGACAATTAATTAAATGGTATCAGCAATTATTTTAGAGGAATAAATTAAGTGCTGAAGGGGTAAAAGTGAGAGAGAAGGAGGAGGAAAAGGAGGAACGGATCAGACAATACTGTATCTAAGAAATTTGTGTGAGATTTTCTGCTTACTGCTCCAGCTGTTTAGAAGGGATGGCAGTTAGGCACATATTGCAGAAATGAAGCAGAAATGATTCCTCTGACATCTTCATCTCATATGGTCATTCATCCACCAAATGGACATCAATAATGATCCAGCCAGTGAAGTCAGTGGGATCAAGGATGCAATCTGCTTCACGCTAAAGTTTAGTAATTCAGGTGAATTGAGCTAAAATTGCCTTTGCTATCAAAGAAGGACATCTGAGAAGGTGAGTTCAGACATAGATCTCTACCCTGCGAACAGCTAAATTTAGATTGAATAAACCACCCCTCTCTGTAGTCATCAGAAATTGAAGAGAAAATGAAGATCATCTGCACCATATTGTACCACAAATGGTGTATGGGATGTCTATGAAGTGAGAGATGGGCACTCCGCAATATTAGATGATCTGATAGCATGTATTGAACTAGTCAACATTCATGAGGTGGCTAAGATGCCCATGGCTTTCCCCATAAATCCATGCTTCCCATATATATCGGCTGTCCAATTTTCTTCCCTCAAACTGCCCTGTACCTGATGGCAATAAAACCAGACCGAAGGCAAAAGTTCACTCAATCTAATAGACATACAATGCCATCTGCCAAAAATCAGGCAATGTCTCAGGAAGTGGTGGCCATTAGAGCAATGAGGATTGACCTTTCCCCTCCCACTACTCTAGGGTAGAGTCTTCATGTCCAGCAGCAGAGACGAACATGGGATGAATGTGGAAATCCTTTCCTTAAATCCTTAAATCTCTGTATAGGCAAGGCATGGAGATGAGAAGGATGTGGGATGTGTGGGCAAGAAAGCCCTGAGGCAGTAGGAAAGATGTCCTTCTGGTGACTGACTCCTTTCTAGCTTTTGGCACTAACTGCCTCTCGTGATCTCAATGGAACAGAGACCTAAAGAATGTGCTGTTCACAAGAGCCACTGCAAAATGAGAGTTTATGCTCTTATTGAGTGGTCCTTCGCAGACCTACTAACAGAGAGGCTTTCTGCAGAAGAAATGGCTGATCAAAGAGACTCCACCTAATTTTATTCAGAAAGTAGAATGAGAACTAGAAACTGCATTTCCTTACTACCAAGAAAGTACCATGCCCAATTCATTACACTGCTCCCAAATCTAACTAGAGCTACAAAGAGAAATGTGTGCATCTGTCTAAGGTTAGGCCATATATGATTTGCTGTCTTTTGAGAATTACAATAAAATATTCTCATTCATGACATAAAGTAATCATATGAAAGCTTTACTTGACAATATTTAGTCTTTATCAAAGTTAAGCACTGTTTTCTCAGTGTTTAGATCTGAAGAAGAAACACAGTAATAATAACTCTTCAAACTCACACATGCTTTTAAAACGTACTGTAATTAGAAAAAAAAAAGGGGGGGGGGAGAAAAACACTAACTAGACAGTATTCAGATAGAAGCAGGGAACCTGAAAACACTCAACAAAATGTTTTGATTTAACTGGCAATAGTAGCAAAACCAAATGTCCATTAGATTGTGCTTGTTTTCTTGGATATGTTTCTGTAGTATGAAGTCAAATTGTCATTAACTGCCAGTTGGCTGCCAAAGTTATTTCCAGAAGTTCAAGTTTCTCAGTGGCTCTACTGTAACATTAAAGTGTGAAGAGTTTGCCCAAAGAGCCTCATCGGAGGAAGAAGGAGTGAGCTGGATCTTAAATTGCTGCACTTATAAGGTCTTTAAGAGGAAAATCATGTATGAAGAGGTGGTGGAATGTGTTGAAAAATTAGCCCAGGGAGAGTGTGTTGATGACATCCAGGACTGGGATTAACAATGGGGCCCTGTTGTAATTTGGAAACACTGTACTTCAAGCAGCAGTGAAACTAAGGAAGTTTGGTTTACAGTGGCTCATTCCTGCGCAGGTCCTCTGATGCCTATAAAGAGTAAAGTTATTCTTCCTTACATTAGGGGAGTTATAATAAGATTTGTCTCCTCTCTTTGGGGAGCTTTTTCTGCAAAACCTCCAGGGATTCTGTATCTTTGAAACGGCATCTATCAAATTCAGTTGGCACTAACTATTGCTTTTAAAAAAAAGGTTGTTGAGGGGAAGGATGTAGAGGCAAGTTGAAAAGACATGCAAACAGATAAAGAGGCACGACCAGACAGCACAATTGGGTGCATTTTCTAGGGAAGTCAAAAAACTTTAAAATACTGTGTGACGAGTAGCGTTCACCCTGTGTTTTTTTGTGAACAAGCAGATGAAATAGGTGACTGGTGGACATAGTACTCTGCACAGAGATGCTACTGCAAGTGGTGAAGAAAACATGTAAGTATGATCTGTCTTAAACCAAAATTGCCTTCTGCATTGGACAGGACAGGGCCAGATGATGTGTTCCCTGCTGTCCCACCCCAAGGAGCGTGTGTCACTTGCCAAGGACATGTTGCAATATTTTTCAGGTTTTGGTTCCCTCCAAAAGCTCCAAGAATAATGGGACATTGCAGTGAGAAGTCTGGGGCAAGGTGCAGAGGAAATCTGGCATTTCCCTCTTTGTAACAACAGGGACCTGATTCTCCTGCAAACCAAGTCATTATGAATGTGATGACCGCTGCTTGTTCCTGGTTTAGGGCAGTCAATCTGCTTTTCTGCCTTGGCTCCTGAAGCCTCCTTTTGCCACAAACCACCTGGCAGAAGCAGGTTGAGGCATCATGAGACCCTCAGCAGAGGGATCGGGGGGACAGGCAGAAAGCAAGGTGATGCTGTCCTCAAGAGTGTTCCATCCCAACAAATTTGAAGTCAGGCAAAAATGCCGGCATGGATGAACAAATTCCTCCTAGCCAAACTCAAACACCAGAAGGAAGTATAGAGAGACTGGAAGCAAGCATGGGTAACCTGAGAGCAATGCAGAAACATTGTCTGAGCATCCAGGGATGCAGTTAAGAAAGCTAAAGCCCACGTGGAACTGACTCTGGCCAGGGATGCCAAAAGCAACAAGAACGGCTTCTATAAGTACATAGGTGAGCAAAAGGAAGACTAGGGAAAATGGGGATCCACTACGCAATGAGAGGGGGGACACAGTTACACAGGACATGGAAAATTCTGAGGTATTGAACGCCTTTTTTGCCTCAGTCTTTACTAGCAAGACTGGCCTTCAGGAATCCCAGGTCTCGGAGACAAAGGGGAAAGGCTGGAACAAGGAAGATGGAACCTTTGATGGAAGAGGATCAGGTCAAGGAATACTTAAGCAAATTGGACATACATAAGTCCATGGGCCTTGAGGGGATGCATCCATGGGTGCTGAGGGAGCCAGCAGATGTGATTGCAGGACTGCTCTCGATGATCTGAGATAAACTGAGAGAAGTGCCCAAAGACTGGAGGAAAGCAAGTGTCATTCTTATCTTCAAGAATGGCAAGAAGGACGACTCAGGGAACTACAGACTGGTCAACCTCTCCTTGATCCCTGGGAAGGTGTTGGAGCCACTAATTCCGAAAACCCTTTCCAGGCACCTTAAGGACAAGACCATCATCAGGAGCAGTCAGGATGGCTTCACCAAGGAAATGTCCTCTTTGACCAACCCGATAAACTTCTACAATAAAATGACTGGCCTGGTAGACAAGGGCAGAGCTCAAGATATTGTCTACCTTAATTTCAGTTAGACCTTTGACACTGTCTTCCATAAGATCCTCAGAGAAAAAACTGTTGATGTATGGGCTGGATAAGCAGACAATGAGCTGGGCTGAAAACTGGCTGAATAGCCAGGCCCAAAGGGTGACCATCAGTGGTGTGAAGTCTAGTTGGAGGCCAGTAACTAGCGGTGTACCTCAGGGTTCAAGATAGGGTCCAGTCCTGCTTAACATCTTCCTTAATCGTCTGGCTGATGGGGCAGAGTGTACCCTGAGCAAGTGTGCTGATGACACAAAAATCCAGGAAGCCAGTGGGTGGAAGAAGAAGACATTTTTGGAGATAAAGGTAAGAGCTGTATGACTGAGAGTTATCTGCAGGATAAAAGAACTTTTCTCTGCTTGTCAGCATGGGCACCATGTCCTCCGGTCATGAAACAAACACAGTATCCAGGCAGCATTGGTACCAAGATACTTTGTCTTATAAGATAACCATTAAGACTTCATATCCTAGTATGTAAGACTAAGAATGGAATAACCTGATGTCAGTTGGCCATATTCAGAAAGAATCCTGTATGCTACATGTTACAAAAACTACAATTTCCATGCTATGGGCTGACTGTACTTCAAAGCTACAGAAAGCCCAGAAGGCGCCTTCATCCTTGTTAAACCAACAAACTTCATTCTATCTTGCATTTTATAAGGGCCAAAATGTCAAAAAAAAAGAATGGCTATTGCACATTTCTGGTTTTGGACTCCAGTTTTATTCCACAGTACTGAGAATGATGGGTGTTGACAGGACAGGACAGAGTCATGGCACAGCCCTCAACCTCATATTTGTCCTCACTGAAATATATGATAAAATAAGCATAGTGTGACTGAGAAACACCCTCTTAGGCTGTAATTTCCCCAACGGCAATTAGAAAGATGGGGGATGATGTTAGTTCCCAATGCCGGTTAATAATCCTACGAGCAGCATGAGGATGGGAATACAGGGTTGGCTCGATGACTTGATGGAAGAACACTTTATCCTATTGCTAACGACAGCAGCAAGGTAGTATAAGGAGGATGGTGTCACAGGGAACACCATAAACTAAGGGCGGAGAAAGATTTTACAGTCAGCATCAGAGAAAGACTTGCAGGTTCCTCAGAGTAGGATATTACAGAAACTTAGCAAATGAAGATCTAACCTACTTGTACCAGCTGAGCCTGACACCCTCAGCACTGAAACACAAGCCTCTGCCACTCTAAGGATCCACTTCGCTGAATAACAGACATAGCAGGCTGTTATTTTTGTGTTCATAACCCACATTTTAAGAGCCTGATACATTCGCATATGCCAGCAGGAAGGCTGCTGGGTTGGTCTGCCAGTCCTATTTAGGGGTGCAAAATCCCCTCACTGAAGGGACAATCATAAGCAAAACAATTTCAAATGCTTCAGAAGATTTTTTTTCCATAGCCAATCTAAAACGGAAAAAGCCTCACTAAGAGATTGGATCAGATTCCTCACTCAGCGAAGGAAAAACAAGATGACATCCAAACCTCTTAAGTCTTTTCACACATGGAAGACCAGGCAGCCAAAATTCTCCTTCATCATTTCCACATTCAGCTTTCCACACACTGAGCATTACAGAACAGCACTTTTTACATAACAAATATCCCTTCATGAGAGAAAAAAGAAAAAAAAAAAAAGTAGAAAATCACATATATATCTGCCTGCATTTTCAAGGATTCCTGTTGGTTTCTTCTTTCGCTTGCTATAAAAGAACGTTTTCTATGAACATGGGAAATAGCATTGCCTCCTGTTGTCCAGTTACCTGGCCTTACCCCACATTTGTTGAGGTCAGTGTTGAACTTACCACCACCTATTCAGAGAATGAAATTCCACTCTTTTCAGTTATTTCATTTATATTGGCTGGCAAGTTTCAGAGTTCTGGGTATCCCACTATTATCCCAGATAATTTAACGTTTGCATTTTAGCCATTCAAAGCCTACTCATTCTTCCACTTCCACATTCATTTTTTTGCTGTGTCCTTCATTTGAAATTAGTAGCAGAAGTCAGGTGGGATAGGGAGAGGATGTACTCATATATTCACTTGTTACTGATATAATCAAATCGTTTTCTATGGGATTGCTACTTTTTTGTGTGTCCTACGACAGCCTGATCAGAACTGCCATCGTGTGTCATTAGCAATAGGTGATGGAGTGAGTGGAGAGGGCTTTCCACACAAGCATCTTATGGCAAGGACGTTGGATCTTGTCAAAACCAGCAGGTATCTAACATGGGTTTATAAAGCTCCTGAATCTCCATACAAAGAAAAATCCTCAACCACCAACAGCAGAAAATGGGGAAAATTCAGACCAGTATATTGAATGGTGAGGCTAAGGCTTGCTTATGGGATGGATAATGTCCCATTTCCCATGATATGGATGGGATACAGCATTTAAACACATTCATACATCTCTCTGTAAAGATACAAATGAACATCTATTAGCGGTGAAACACCTGCAAAAATCAAAAACCAATTTCCAAGTTAATGGCATTTTAAAGGTAAAAACATATTCATAATACTGGCAGGGGTCTGTAACAGAACTTAAATTGATATTTAAATCTAAGAAACTTCTGGAAAATCTGGCAGTGCTAGTAAATTGGGATTTCTTGTACTTTCTGGGTTTGGTTGTTTTTTTTTTTTTCAGCATTAGAATTCAATCACCTTTTCATGTTCTTTCCATGGATCTAAATCTCTTCTCCTTTCTAAACCCATGGAAATTGGTAAGGTTTGAAAAGTTCAGGGGCCCCACTCAGGTTCACAGCAGCACATTCAGAAAACTTTACAATAGGTTTTGGTTATGAGAAATCATCCTGATAAGCAGAAAACATGGATTTGGCAAAGCAAGATGATATTGAAAGCATAAAACAGCTAGCAGGTGTTAGTAAGTTTCTGCTGCTTCTTCTGTATTGCATTGCACTGTGGTGGTGTTCTTTGTGCAATTTTGCAATTTTTTTGTGCAATTTTGCTAACTGCTATGAGTCCTGGCCATGATCTGCTAAGCAGGAAAACTCAGGCAGTGCCTGGAATAGAAATAGAAGTAAGTTAACTGTCATTTCTGGATTGCTGTGCTACATCAAAATTGGCTTTACTCAGAAATGTATCTGCAGCCAATCAAAGTAACTTACTGAGAGTGCTAATGACTCTGAAATCACTGGCTTAAATACCAGAGGTGCTTCTGGGTGTATTTTCAAGAAGCGGGAGACATGACTGCAAAAGTGACAGAAAATGTGTTGCACAAAAATATCTTCAAGAACATTCCTGAGGAAGAGATGGCAAGAGGTAGCTTTTGTTTGCAGGGTTCAGTTTTACATTTATAGAAACGTAAGTGCACGTGTCTTCTTGTGCCTGGGGGTATCTATGCTTCAATTACAGCCAGCGCAGATCCAGACAATACCACAAGCAAGAGCCCAGAGTGATTGAGCTCATCTGATGGTGGGCATGGAGACCGCACAGCATCGGAGAGGCACCAGGATTTTGGGGATGTTCTATTGAGTCTGTAGACCCAACGCTGTTTGGGGCTGGAAGGTGAAGGCCAAGTGAATCATCTGTGGGTAGCAAGTGGCACTAGACACGGATATTTAAGCAAATTAATCCTGACTTTAATGATGTCCCATCCATTAGTTTCACCATCAGCCATCTGGATGGAAAATCTCTCCAAGGATCCTTTGGTCCCCACAGCTGTAACCTGCCAGTTTGCACACACTGATGGCAAAGCAGAGACTCACGCCATGTGGAGAGGCACCTGGAAGCACAACAGATGTCCTAAAACATTTTAAATAGCTCAGGACACTTTTGTTTTGGGCAAACATATTGTACCAACCTTGTCTGTGATATTGCAAGTGGGGTCTTTGCTTTTGGTGGAATGAGTTTTGCCTTTCTGTTCACTCATGCTGAGCAGCAGCCCTATGGCTACTAGTGTATTATACTGAAAATTAGCTATAATGGGTGATGGATTTCATGGGAACGCTATTTCTGTCAAGTGAAAGCTCAGTGTCAGCTGAGCAGTTTCCAGCCCCTGACTACTAATAAGCAGCACTTTTCACCAGCTTAATTCATTAGATGGGGAAAAAGGATCAAAGACACAAAAGAAGTTGCAGCTTAAAAAAAAAAAAAAAAAAAGCTGTGGCTTCCTTTTTCCTTTTTGTTTGGGCCGTCACGTTTTCTGTCACTGGGTTTTCTGCGTGAGCCTTGATGGTGGTACAGATTTATAAAAATGTGAACACCCAAAGACAATCAGCCCTGAGCGAGCGCGAGCGCGTGGGAGAGAAGGCAGGCTGAACCCGCAATTAAGGACAGTGCCCAATTTTGTGCTATCTCCTTCTGGAAGCACTTCATTGACAGGTCAAAAGGTCTTTGTAGACCATGGCTGCTTTGCAGAAAATAGCCTGATCTTTCTGAAAGGAATTACTTCACAGACTAAGGTCTCTTGCTTTGCAGGGGAGGAGTGCAACAGTGAAAATGCTCAAAATTATCCCAAAGAGGAGGAAAAATCCATTTATTGCTAACACGACACACGTCCCCCTAATTATTTCTATCTCAGCTTTCAAGTGCCTAACTCCTGTTGTTCATAATCAACACAGGAAGGCAGGCATTGCTCTCAGTAGGAGCAGAACAGAAAAATCTTCTCAAATCTTTTGAAATACTAGGTTTATGTTTATCGCTTTTGTTTTTCCAACTTGTCCAGAGAAGTGCTGTAAAGCAAAAGTGAAGATGATCCCTGAGGCCCTGAAATAGCTTGAAGGGCCTGGCCTTTTTTGAACACCAAGCTCTTAGGAAGATTCGTCCATGAAAATCTAAGTAACAGCACTTTTTTCTCATCCTTTGAGTGTATTCCTATAAAACGCAACACTACTGTAGTGAACAGTCACAGATTTTCAGTCTCACTTTTTATGATAAAATCTAAACTCCTGTCGTCTGGACTCAAGTGTCGGAACAAGAAATTCAGACGCAGTTTTCAATTCAGTGAAATGAACAGAACCAAATGAACACCTGGACTTCTAACTCTTGCTTTCTTTAGGAGGCTAAATGCCTTCTTGGATCTTACCTTAGGTGTAATTGTTGCAGAGAATTGCTTGGCAATATGATTTTCCTGAACCTCAAAATCTAGAAGCCAAAATAAAAGCAAATAGCAACAATCAAAGCAACAAAACCTCTACCCATTTTTATTTTATTTTTTTACAGATAAATTTCTGGCTTCCCAAAACTGATGGATGACACTATTGCAAGAATTTAAGATAATGAGTCTCTGTTATAAAATGGGACACTAGTATGCTACAGTGCTGTTACTATTAAAAGTAATAACTTTGAAAGCCACAAGCAATGGAAATGACTACATGACATTTAAAAAACTCCAAGGTAAACAGATTTTGCACTTGGATCCATTAACCTTCTCAGTTTAAACTACGCAGAGCTGTACTTCAACCTGACAACCACAACAGTAAAACCAAGAACTGAACTCCAAAATAGATGGGAAACTGAAAAATGTAGCTTTCATCTGGGACCTGTGCTCTGAGCAAATATAAGCGTTGCAAAAACTGAATGGTCTGAAACAACAGATCATAGACATTTCACCGCCCTAAATCCTGGGAAGTTCTAGACATTTTCTGTACATGTTGCAGTCTCCATGTATCCAACAACACTGAATAACACACCTTCTTCTAAGGGTCATTTTGTGAAAATCAGCCGGTTAATATTAACGAGGCACTTCAGGTATTGAGAGTCCCATGTTCCCTTTACAGCTGCGGTGAGAAACAAAGAGTAATTGGTCTCATCTGGTTTTGGGTAGTTTCTTGAGCTTGAGTGAGCCAACACACCAGCTCACTACCTCCAGGTGGGTAAGGTCACTCCACTCCTCCGACCACCCACCCACACTGCTGGCCGCACGTTTCTGCCTCTTACCTCAGGCCAGTTTTGCATTCATCACCTCCCTCCACAAGTGGGGTTAGCACACTGAAACATCCGAAAATTAAACAAGGGTGGAAGGAGGTCATTATTGTGCCATTTTAATGAGTTAAATCAGCTCTGCAGAGAGTTGAAAGAAGCAGAACGGATGGGGAGAACTACCTGGCTGACAGTGGGACAAAGGAGGAGCGGGGGTTAGCGGTACATGACCCAGTGGGTAGTTTTGTAATGTTGGCTGAGACATTCCTTCAGCAGGCTATGAGGGTCAGCCAACAGCAGCCAGTGTTGGGCAAGCCCATACCTACAATTTTGGCTGGGGTCCCAAACAACATTGGGATCTTGCGGCTGAAGATGGCATTGTAAAGGGAAAAGATTTTTGTCTGGTATTTCCTTATTTGCAGAAATTTGGTGTCTCAGTTGCATGAAATGAAGATGCCAATACGGTCACAAGTTAGGCACCTGTTGTTAAAAATGAAGTTTGACCTCTTGGTGTTCTCAACTTTCATTGCAGGTACTTTTTAAAATTTGGCTCCTTGTCACTTACTACTGAAATGTACTAACTCTGCAGACTGAATTGATAGGGCTCTTGCAGCGCCTAATAAATCCTTAGAGCAATTTCTAGGGAAAGAAAAGATTATATCAAATGGCAATGGCAGTAGAGTTAGGGAGAAAGAAAAACTTTGAATTCAACCAGGAAATGGAAATTATCACCCATTCCCTGAAAAAATGCTGGGCAACCATTGAAAACCATGAATAAGCAAGGCCAGGAAGGAACATTTTGCATGTCACTGGAAAAGCAGCCAGACTGCAGGGCTGTGTTGTACGTGTGTTTTCACACCCTGAACATGAGCCTATGCTGAACAAGTCCCGTTCTCTGGAAGCTGGTGTGATTTGGACCCCCCAGTTCTCAGGAAGGATACGTCCTGGTATTGGCAAAGCAGAGGGATGGAGTAAGGTCCCTGGTATTTCAGCCCCACCTGTTGGACTGACCATCAATAAGAGCTGCCAAAGCCTTACCAGAAGGGTGACTAATCCATGCTGGAAACATCAGAGAACTTTCCGGGCCTTTTTGTTTTGTAGTTGCAGAATGACATTTGTTGGTAATGTATATATTTGCTGGTTCGGATCAAGCTTCTTCGAGACCTTAATAAAAGTGTGCACATGTCATTACATCAGCTGAAAGTTCTCTGACTTTTTCCCATAGATTTAGAGTAAAGCGGCCACTTACCTCTTTTGTGTCATCCCTTCTACAACACCAGAGAGGGTTGTGTCAGGCACGGAGGCGTGCAGAACAAGCCAAATACCATTACAGAGGAGTCTTCTTGTGAGACTCCCAGCAGGGAACATGCCATGTAGGTGGCCAATGCAAGCTGAAGACCAGCCTGTGGAGAATAACAAGAAATGGATAGTGTGTCTTAGTGTGTGAGGCTTGGGAAACCTGTCCTCCAACAGGTCCTTGCTGCTAGCAATCAGAACAGCTTGCAGGAGTGGGCTGCACGATGAGTCTGTTGAAGGATGACAGAGGACATTGTCTTCTGTGGCTTTCTGGCTTCACTCTGACTCCTTGGTGTCACTTAGCCATGCCCACTGAGACTGGGGCCATGCCATGCTCAGAGCTCCTCTGCCTTGGTGTGCGGAGAGATCAGCCCTAGCAGCTATTTCAGCCATTGTTTTTGGACACACAAGCGATATTATGACTTTGAATTCTTTTCTCTCCAGGGCTGTAAAAAAAGATCCACACTGCTTAATTTTGCAGCATGTTCATGGAGCCTGGACTGCTTGTCTTCCCTTCCCATTCTGTTCAGCTTGTTCTCCTGAACACCGACATTATGTGGTCTAAGGCTTAGGAGGTACAAAGGCTTAAAAGGGAACATACCGGTGTAACTAAAAGGCCTTTGCTAAACTACTCGGAGAGATGAACTCATGTCCATAGGCTTAAATTCAGGAAGAGGATTTGAAGATCCAAAGGCCATTACACTGGAACGAGGGCTGGTGAGGAATTGATATTCTCCTATCCCACTTTGTAGCTTTAGTGAAATAATTTCCCTCTGCTGTCTCAGACTTCATTATTTGCTTCACCTATCTTCCTTGAAGGGGTTTAGAGGAACAGCTTCACCTAGGAGGAAGACCTCCAGGCACTCTTGGAAGTACATTCCCAAAATGACTCTGAGCTGGATGATGCGATGAAAGTGCAGGCAATGAATGAAACATCAGTTTGGGTCCCAGAGGGCTCTTTCCCCACTTCTACTTCTGCTGAAAACTTAAGATGTGACTTCAGTAAAGTTCTTCAGCCCCACTATGCTTCTTCTCCCTGTTTGATAACCCTTGTGTATCTTAAGATAAGGAGGAAAAGACAGCAAATTATGCAACACTGAGACATGGTGAGGGGAAGGCTCAAAGGCAGTCAAAAGAAAATATTTGACAAGTACACTGGGAACAAGAAAACCTTCTCAGCTGGATTAAACTGGCACAGGTCAGCCGAAGTCCAAACAATCCAGCTTTTTGCAAAAGAATCACTTCAATAACATTAAGACTTTAATAACCAGATAAATGGCAGTATCATGAGCTATCAGAGAGCTCTTCTCTTGATATTTCCTGTAGTTTCGTGCCCATAAGCATCTCCACAGTTGGCCTGTCATTGCAACACATGTTCAGAGAAAGCTGTCAAACATACCATGAGTAATCGAGGGGAAAGTCAAACTAGACAGAGATAAAAATCAACATACGTTCTTCCAAATGAAACCCATCTTTCATTACTTATTTTAGAGTTGCATTCCTGCTCTCATGTCTCATAATTCGCATAAAGTCCCAAAAAATCCTGGCTTTGTAGTTCTGTCGTATCTTAGACATTCCAAAACCTGGCTTCCCGCAAATCATTTTGGTGACTATGATTTATTTACTCATTGCTGGCTTTGGATATGTTTTCCCCATCATGAACAGCTTTGCCACAACTGTGTACCAGGTTATCAAGTGTCAGCTAAGCCCTAGGAAATGGGTTGTGCACATATTCCTCATCTGTTGCAAGCATAAAGCAAGGTCTATTATTTTAAACGCTCTGCATTTGGACTGCATATACTAAAAGTTTAGAGAACATGCCAGCAACTTGTTACTCGTGAGATAATGTACAGCTTGCTGGATGGAATGTTCTCAATCATATATAACCATGTGACTGTTCATCCTTACTTATATGAAGGATGTGGGCAGAGAAGCAATTTAAAAAAAAAAAAAGGAACTTTGTCATTTTGGTCTGACTATTTATTGAAGCTAGAAGGGAAACACTGAGCTGACAAAAGTGCTTACATCCTTTAGTAAATAAAGATTTGCTAAGAGTCTGGAGATGTGAGTTCTAGTTATTGTTCCATCAATTACAGTTTATATAGTTTGAGTGAGTCTCTTGATCCCTTTACCCTTGATGGCTTTCACCCATAAAATAAGGACAATGCTATTCATTCATTCATTGTTGTGAAACATTGGAAGACCTTTGAGCTGAAATAATTGGGTTACTGTCTCAGGGAGACCACATATGCAACTGCCTCCTTCTAACCCAGAAGGAAAGACATAGTGCTTATACATCCACTAGCAAATAAAACAGGCATAGCCTGGACATAGGCATAGCCATGATTTTGTGAACTTGTGTATATCCCTTGCTCAAGAGGTAGCCGGAGCCAGGGATAATTCCCAAAGGACAGTTTGGATGTGGCCATTTTCTTATTCGGAGGGAGGGGAGGGAAAGAGTTTCTGTGTGTGGACATGAGTCATGATGTGTAACTTGGCCTCAGGGCCAGAAAGCAGGGCCTGACATGTTTTATTTACTGCATAATTAAGTGGCAAAGGGAAGGAGAAAGGGTCATGCATGGGAACTAAATACCACGGCCTCGCGTTTAAATGTCGCTATGACTGCATTCTACTCGGTTTCACTGATCTTTCCTATGACCTTGGGCAGCACCTTGTGTTTCTCCTGCACTTTGTCCATCCTGCTTCTTGACTGCCTCAGAGAAGGTCCTGGAGCTTAGCAGCTCCAAGACCCTCCAGTCTCTGCAGCCATCCCAGTAACACCACGGCTCTCCCTTTTTACCAGGATGGCTTGCAGAAGTGCAGAGGATGGGAGGACACTCTGGCCCTGCATGTTGTTACCCCGTCCCCTGCTTGAACCTGCAAGATCCTTCTCCTTCTCTCACCTCTTGCACTGACACCTCTCCCATGCTGTAAGGCACCACCCTGCTCCCCACACATCCCAAGAGCTTAATTACCGAGTATGTCACCCTTTGCTTTGGATGCAAACACCTTCCTTCCCTTTCTCCCTACTTGCATCCTTCATCCCCTCCCCTAAAAAGAGAAGGAATGGTAATAGTGGGGAATACGCTATGCAAGCATAGACTTGTAGCAAGACATTTGGGAATGACATCATCTCGTCTTCTGGGCTCTATCACCTTGAACACCTCCTCAGGGCACGTTCCATTCTCCCCTACTCCTCTCAACTTTTCTCTTTTGCTGGTAAATCTCCATCCCCTCTTTCCAGGCACTAGCAGCCACAGCACCAGCAGCAGCTGGCAGAGCAGAAAAGTATCTTCCTCCATCCAGGACCCCCTCTTCCTCCCATCTTCTTCTCCTTTCCTGCAAATCCTGGTATTTCCTAGATATTTAGCTTTCAGCAAGAATAAACTCTGCATCCATCCAGTTGAAGCAGATATGGAGTTAATTCCAAAGGGTTCTCCAGTTTCTGTTTATAAATCAGCCAGGGCTGTTGTTGTTGTTGCTGTTATTATTATTATTATTATTATTATTATTATTATTATTATTGTTGTTGTTGTTGTTATTTCTGGGGTTGAAAAAACAGAAGAAATTATGCCCTTTTTGTGTAGATTTGCCGTCCTGGAACATTTTGGGTGTCATTTGTAAATCTGCTCACAACCAGCCAACCAAGCCTGCTGTGGCTGCAGCAGAAAGAAGAGGCAAACTCAATTAGAAGTCGAGTCATGATAAATTTTCTGTTGCCATTGGCTAGCAGTCTTGGATGGGGGAGCCAGCCGGCTCTGATGCCAAGAGGAAATCTGACACAGATGACAGTCTGACTTCCAGTACCTAGGAAAAAAAAGGGCCAGCAAGCTCTGCGTGTGTGTATGTTTTTTTTCTTCAAGAACTTTCGTACGTTTTAAGAGGGGAATCCAAGCCTCAATACGCTCTCACTTCTGTGGATAGGAACAAAACACAGCACTTTGTCCTGCTCCTGGCAGGGCTTGAGGAGAAACACTCCAGACGCTCTGCTGTAACCAGGATCCCCTTGTCTCCCTTCCCAGCCTCCCTTTTTTTTTATTCATGAAGTGACCTGAGAGGAACTTGCCTGGTGATGCTATTTTCCCCTTCCCTGAGATCATGGCAGATTGACAGTGGCTCAAGTTAGACTGGGACACGGTGTCTGGAGAACGTTACCAGCTGTGCTGCTCTCCTGCACCTACAGGTGGACGCTCTATCCCGGTAGCTGTCCAGTGCATCAGACCATGAGTCTTTTCCCTTCGTCAGAAGGGATCTGCTTCCAAAGCTTTCAAGGCCATTTGAAGCATCAAACTCAAAGGTCCATGCTGCAGAACATGGGGCAGAGTTTCAGTCCCTTTTCCTGCGTAAGTAACCCCATACCAGGTGCAAAGGCAAGTTCATTGAATAAGGAGCAACTTGTTGGCTACAAAGGGGAAGGAGTTTGACTTTCTAAGTATTTAATTATTATTTTACTGAGTTGTTTACGGTTTCCATTCAGAATTGTGATCCCCTCACGCCAGATGCAGTACAAATGTATAGATAAAGTTCCTACAGTACTATACTTAATATATACATATGTATGTATGTATGTAAAACCAATTTATATAGAAACATAGCATCTATAGACTATTAGATATAGTTCCTACATTGATAGTCTTTCCTCGGAGCTTAACCTTGAAAAGGCTGAAATGGGTGGGGAGGATTAGCTTTTCTCTAGCTAAATGGTTTCTGGGCAGAAAAAGCAGTCCTGTAAGACTGAAATGTCCTGAAGAAGATGGTAAATGTACTGATCACTGTCTATCAGGTAAATCATATCAGAATGTTTTTGTTTTGCTGGTCTGGTGTGAGGTCCTTCCTTTCCAATCAGTTCAATAGGATTGTCCTATTAATGCATTGCATTATAGGAATTGTAGTTCAAAATCTCATTCACTCCTGTGGAATGAATTGCCTGGAAGACTTTGCTCACCATGTGCTTACTGTAAGGTATGCATTCTTTTGACAAAGTTTTACTTGGTACATGACAAGAGATGTAATCTGACCATAAAACCTTTCTCCTACAAAAGGAAAAAGATTCAAACCACTTTGGAGTCTAGCTCTAACACACCACATCAGAGAAACACAGTTTAATGATGAGAAAGCTCCAAACAAAGTTTCATTTCAACAAGTCAAACTAGAGCATTTCAATTTCAGGAAGGTTAAATTGTTTCTCTTCAACTGAATTACTAAGACAATACAGTATGATATTTTTCATTGAAATTTCTCACAGTTTCTGTCTCCCCCCAAAATGACAAAAGATCCATTTCATGTGCTAATAATGGCTCAAAGCAAATAGTGGATGGAAATTTCCAAATCTTTGTTTGAGAATTCACTAAATGGGAATAATGCTTTCATGTAAAATGATTAATGTACTTGAACGGCTTTGTCACTGGCGATTCACACCATTACCACCGAACAATGGAAGTACCCTTTTTGTTTCCTATTTCAACAGAAAGGATGCTGTCTCCCTGCGAAAACATGATGACCATCAAACACCCTATGAAATGATTGAAAACCATGCTGTTAAAAGGCAGAATTGCATTGGATATATTTTTTCCCCATAAATGTTTGTAGTCCAAACATACTTCTTCTTCTTCTTCTTCTTCTTCTTCTTCTTCTTCTTCTTCTTTATTATTATTATTATTATTATTATTATTATTATTATTATTATTGTTTGGTTTTAAACATAAGGGAGGTAGAAAGGGAAGCACACTAAAACTAAAAAAGATACCTAATCCTTTTTTGTTCCCTTATGCTTTTAGTATTCATTGATTACCTACACCAAGCTGGAGTCCCTAGTGCTGTGCAGTTTTAGACACAGGAAAATCTCTAATAAACAAACCAGTGTGGAGTTTAGGCTCTGTAGAAAAATGTACTTGTCCTTTTTAAAGACGTTCTTCCACTTTGAAGCCTGGTGCAATTACATTTCTGAAAAAAAAAAAAAAAAGATAGCAAGGAAGAAATGAATCCTGAAAATTGTCAGGTTTCTTCTTTGAAAAGCTGAGAGTTTAGGATCCTCTCTGAGATGAATGAGAGCAACCTATTTGTTGTATATTTTGAAAGGGAAGTAAAAGTATCATCCTATTCGGGGGTATTCATCCACTCTGATAAGAAATTACTTGGTAAAGAACAGGCTCTGCCTATCTAAAAACATTTATAGGCCATTTCAGAGAGATTAGGTTGTGGATGTTGTCTAATTGCCATTAACTAATTTCCTTGTTCCATTAAGTATCAGAAGCTGTAAAACAAGGCAGCCTAATCATTTCCTAGAAATCTGATGGAGTCTGATAAGCGGACTTGGCCTCACAGGTTGAACAACAGGTGCAATGCAGCTTGCAAGCTTTATTTAGATCTCTTATTTTCCAGCACAGCTGCCAAATCCATCCTGAAGTGCCTCAGGTTCCCCACCGCTCCGTGCAGATGTGAGGCCGCCTTCCCACCAGACTTGCTTTGCAAACGACAGAGACCTATTTCACAAATAATGGGTCAAAGACCAGCATCCAAAATGTAGTTGGATCTCCCTCCTGACCTCCCTTAATTCACAGGGGGGGTTCTTTAAAATGTGTTTACAAGTGTTTATAGGGACCTGCAGAGTAGATGCTTGAAGCAGATCACAGATAGTTAATTTATAGACACCCTTCCAACACCGTCAGCCAGAACATGCCTCCTGTTGTCATAGGACAAACCTTAGCCCTCTCATAATATCCTTTTTTTTTTTTTTTAATAGTAGGCTTATCATAAAGTCCCACTGGATGCAGAAAGAGACCTAGAGAGCTGCAGTTCTTGGTGACGGCTCTCTACAAGGTGTAGAACCTCTAGAACACGAAAGGTGATCCAAAGATCCAGGCTACATCTCAGAAGGAAGTAAAAGGAAGGCAAAGAAGTGAAAAGAAACAAACAAAAAAACTGACAAAAAAAAGAAAAAACAGTCGATTTTTACTGCCAATCTGATCTGGGAAGAAAATGCCTTCTTGACTTCAGATTGCTTATTGGTATGATAAGGAATGTGTAAGCAAGGAGCATTCATCAGGGCACGTGCACCCTGTAGCAGTTCTTGGATGCTTCGGGGGAAGGAAAAAACGAGAGGTCTTTCTCCTTTCAAACTAAGATTCCCATGAAAAGGATGCAAGTCTTCTCTGTCTCCTGAAGGGAACCAGCAGAAGCTCCGGGGAACTAGTTTAATACGATAATTTATGTGACAAGCAAATGTGATTAACAGACAGCAATGACACCACTCTCCAAAGTGTTCACCCAGTCAGATGCTTAAACACTCATAAGGCAAACAGCAAATACCAAGTTAATTCAGTGCTTTCCATAGACTTTTCACACTCCTTTTTAAAACACGGAGACACATTGTCCCTACAAATCCCCCAAACTTCACACTTATAATGGCTGGAAACCTAATTTCCAGTCTCAGCTTGTTCACAAAGTCTGTTCCTTCCTTATACCCTGCCTGATGGCTTAACACCAGGGTCAATGGGTTCCCTGCCAACCTTTGATCTGGGAATCACGAGTGTTTTAAAAACAAAACTCAATGATCTGACTGTGGAGTTGAATCCTGATGTAGAAAGAAAGTCCCTTCATCAATATTCACTTTTTTTTCCTATACAGACAGGCACCTGGGCAAATTGTCACGTCTCACACTGCCTGTTTGGGGGTGGCATGAACCTGATGGAGAACCACATGCTCCACTGAACAAGCACTAAAGGGGTCATTGCTTCTGGCACCATTGGGGGGCCGTGATCGCACATTTTTGGGCCATTTCAGGTGCTCAGGTGAGCACCGACAGTGATTAATTATACATGGAAAGACCCATGCACACACCCTGCTCCAGCTTGTTCAGTCATGGGTAGATTTTTATTGAGTGGTTGTCGAGGAGGATAGTGAGCGCAGTTTGCCCTTCTTTGCTTGTTAGGATCAAACCGGTGTGTGCCCCATAGCACTTGGCCTCGAGCACAGGAGAGAGGTCAATGTTGTAATTGTCATTGTAGAGATCACGGTACCTTTCTGCACGGGAATGCTAATCTGTTTGGGATGGAGCAGTGCTTTCTAAACAGAGCTGAATTAAGATGAATTTCAGTTAAGACACCCTAGATGCAGTTGGGAAGGAAGAGGGTAAGGAAAATAAGAGGAAAGAGAAGAGGTTTTTGGATCCTGCTATTCATTCTAGGTTTGAACTATCGAAAAGAAGGGGGTCACAATTTTATTGTGTAGGAGTTTCCTAAATCTGGATGTTTTCTTTCAGATGTTTGTTTACTTCTGTTAGGAGCACTGCAATCATGGTAATACCATGTCATCACAGCCAGTACTTTCACCCAGGAGACACATTACCCCACCAAGTGTCCTATCAACTCAGTAGAATCCTACTTATACTCATTCCCCTTCAGGCTTCATGAGTTGACTGTTCTTTGCTGTATTCCCTCCCAGGTTTGGCTTGTAGGGAAGAAGGCACCACTGTACAGAACAGCTCTCATGTGCAGTGATCTCTCATCTTCCACTCATAATGTATTTTTTTCTCTCCATTGTCTAGATTTGAGGGATGAACCTCAGTTTATTTAGTCAACTGAAGAGCTGTGCTGCTCTCTGGTTTCTCTCAAGGGAGCTTAGAGACCAAGTTCATGAGATGATGCTGGTATGTAGAGACATACATTTAGTTTAGAGATGAATCCTGAGTGATTTTTTTCTCCTTTTTCCACCTGTTTCCAAGACAAAGCATCGTATCCTGAAGTCCCATCAAGCTCATCCATATGAGGTTGCCATGTAAGCATGTGTGACAGCAACTCTGGGCAGGAAGAGCTGTTGCTCAGTCTAGACCCCGTGCTGACAAGCACTGTGGCACTATCCCTTTTCTAAATTAGTCATG
Source organism: Elanus axillaris (assembly GCA_026212715.1). NCBI lineage: Eukaryota > Metazoa > Chordata > Aves > Accipitriformes > Accipitridae > Elanus > Elanus axillaris. Next base: position 43,497,842 of record JANZLQ010000078.1, read on the forward strand.
CTCCATTTTAACAATACTCAAATTTTCTGCCCATACAACACAGGACCTCACTTGGGCATAGGACTCATTTCCATGTAAGCAGCTGCTGCAGCGACAGGACTTGTGGTTTCAACACCTGGGCTTTTCTCATCGGTGAACGATACACGGCCTCATGCAAGCAAAATGGACTCTGCCAAGCAGAAACACAAGCCATCATCATTATACAAGCAAAAATGAAAAATAAAACCTAAGCTTGTCAAATGATTTTTTGTGAATCCAAGTGCCAGAACCATTGCAGCCTATTTTCAGACAATACTTGCTTAAAAAAAATAATCCTCACTGGAACCCAAATAAAAGTCAGAATGAAGGTCATAGCTGAACAGAAATTCAATCTGTCCTGACTCCTGCCTCACCGAAGGGGCCATCTTGCTCCTGTCAGCACAAGCCAGTTTGCGCCTGTGTGGTGAATCGTGACCTTTTTTTTTTTCTTTTCTGGGTTAAGTTTTCAGCTGGATCTGCTTCCTCCTGCAGATCATGATCTAATAGCATTGTAAGGCTAGCTGGAAAGAGGTGCTGAAATTGAGAGACTGCGGAGGGTGAGGAGTACTTTGGGGCTACTCCTTTCAGAAGAAGTTGGGATTTGCGTGAGGTGATGAGCATCACATTGTAATGTTGTTCATCAAGGACAGTATCATGAAACAAGGACTTCCTGCCCAGAGGATCCTTCTATCTTTCCATAGGGAGCAACATTTGGATGGCTAGTCCATTTGGGTGAACCACAGTGGCTGCTGGATGGTCCTCCAAGCTCCAACTCTCCAATAGCCTTGAACTTACCTGCAGATGGCAAGAAAAGAGCAGAGCACTGTCTTACTCTCAGAAAACAATAGTGAAGCTTCAGAGTCCTGTAGCCAGAATCTGGTTCATTTCAGACACGATTTCTTTTATATCTAACCCACTTGCAAAGTATATCAATATATGACTGTTAATCAATGACAGATTTGCTAACATCTAAGGTACAGCTATCCTGGCTGGGAACATGGCAAGGATACTCTTACTATTTTGGGGACCACTGCAGCTTGCTAATAACCTTTGTAACCAAATACTCCGTGTGTGTGTATGCGTATGTGTGTGTGTGTATATGTCTACAAGACTGGGTCAACTGAATTACAAACCTCTTGCTATCGAGCCACTAATGAGTCCTTTGTATAGTCAAAACCAGCCTGAGATACTGAGATCCACAGCTCTTTCAGTTATTGCCAGCATCCAGGTTCTTCTTAATGATGCTGCTACTCTCTGAACCCTTCCCAGTTGCTCAGTGGTGTTTTGGCTCCAGGATCCACAAAGATCAGCTGCAGATGGATCACAGTCCTCTCACCCTGTAGCGTGAGGATGTCCTGATGCACACAGCCTAGAATTGCCTTCATAAATTGTTCAGTAAGACTCATCCAAGAGAATAATGATGATAACAATAATGATGATGATAAAAATAATAGTAGCAATAGTAAATCTAAATTAAGTCTTTTGGGCTTTGGCAGGGACAGAGTATGCTAGAGAAAGATGAACAATGCTTCTTAGGATTATGTGAAGCAGGCAGATAATTTAATACACATGTTCTGGGTTTCTGCCCTCTGGTCAGTGGTTTCTGGGACACAGACGCAACATGGAACACATTCTCAGAACTGACAGGGCAATGGTCTCCCAGTACTGGCTATTCAATTTATTTAATGAACTAGATGGCATAAATAACATCCTCATGGAAGAGCAAAACAAATACGTCACCAGGTTGAGATCAATAGCAGCTGACGAAGTGGCAATGATTCTTCTAAAAAAGATGCTGGCATGGAGGCTTTCCAGGTAGGGGTTTGTGGTGCAGGTTTGAAAAAGTTTTAAACACCTGACTAGTTTAAAAGGGCAAGAAGGGGTCTAAATTACAGCACAAGTGAAGCCAGACTGTGTACTGGCTAGTCTAGAATAAAAACTGATGAAGCCTAGGTAGACATAAATCTTTGGACACTTTTTGGAAAACTCCTTTGTGCAGTAATAATGTTAGCACTTGTTACTAATACCTGGCTTTTCATCAGTAGAATTCAAAACACTTTACAAGGGAGTTGAGTTTTGTTATCCTGTCTTTATAAATGGGGATTTTGAAAGACAGGGATAAGAAGTTACTGCTCAGAAGGCCAGAGGGAGAGGGGGGAAGAGGCCCATGTATCCTGAATCCCCATCCAACACACTCAGAACTTGCTGTTTGTGTAAAGGCAGAGATCAAATTCTGGGTGGCTCCAGAAATATAACTGAGGACAAGCTTTATTTAATTACCAGTTATAGAACCAAGACATGAAACTCCCTCACTCCACCCTTCAATCTGGCCCTCCCTTGACCCAGGAGACCAGAGCAAGATGCAGTTCTCAACGCAGTATGTGAGCATTCAAAACAGTCACACATCTGTACAAGGTTGGCTCTCCCTCAGCCGATTTCACAAGACAGAGGCGAGCAAGAACTGTTTTGACTCTTTAAATAACAATGGAAAAGCTGTGTCTTTTCACAAAGTTCCCCCCCAATTCCTTTTTGGATGGGGATGTAGCACATTAGATCAAGGATGCAGCTCACATAACAGCCCAAAATCCCCACTCATCCATGCTGCCTGTTGACTCACCCCCCAACTCTGGTCTAGGGAAGAAATTAGCTTTCTAGGCTCCAAAACTGAGGCAGAGGGAGCCTGGCTTGCACTCAAGCTTGGAAGTGGGAATTTGCCCCCAAATCACTCTGAATACCAATAAAATGTTCATGTAACCTCTGGTGTCGTATCTGAGGTATTTTACTGTCTGGGTTTATGAACCTGCTCCAAGCTGAGTGTCTGGGTTTCCTGTGCAAAGCTAGATGGCTTCAATGGCCAGTTTAAAAGAACCTTGGTGCCAAAGGGGTAGAGAGAAAAGGAAATTATATGCAAAGGACTTACCTAAAATCCCATCACTCCCTGGGTCCTAAAGGCTTGAGCCACAGTTACGTTGACCCGTGTCTCTAATTAGAAATTCAATCTTGAAGGCCTTTCTTAAGAGAAGGCATCTAAAACTTGTATTTCCAGGAATGTGAAGGACTTTCTGTTTACTTCTGTTAGGAGCATTGCAACCATGGTAATACCATGTCATCACAGCCAGCACTTTCACCCAGGAGACACCTTACCCCAACGAGTGTCCTACCAACTCAGTAGAATCCTACTTACTTATACTCATTCCCCTTCAGGCTTCATGAGTTGACTGTTCTTTTCTGCACTCCCCCCCAGGTTTGGCTTGTAGGGAAGAAAGCACCACTGTACAGGAGAGTCTACAACCTGGAAGTTAAATTCCTCAAAAATGGAGAGGCTCAAATCCCTTTGGTTGGAGGGTGGGCTTGAATCTCCGAGTCCCACTTTCTGTGGGGGTACTCTAAGCATCACCATCAGTTTTCAGTCTTTTCAGTTTTAAAAATTCCCAGCATATCCCATGAGAAGAATGAAACCTAAATGGATAATCCAAGTCCATTAAGAATAGGATTTGCTTACACTGATTCATTCGAGGTAGTTCGGAGTTCACTGCAGATGTCCAGGTCACTCTTGAAAACCACTCCATTAGGTGGTTAATGAAGGTAGCTACAGCTTTTGTGCTGGAGTTATTGCTGCTGAGTTACCTTGAGGTTGCTCCAATTCTGCCATCTAGAGTAGGTGCTCAGGAACATGGGCACCTCTTCCCAGTTTCTGGCCATTGGTGGGATGTAGGTAAGAACTAAGCTCTTAGCCACCCCAGTCAAGAAAAATAGAAAGGACTGCGAAAACATTCAGGCTACAAATGGCAGAACTGAGGTCAGATCGGGGCTGGCTGAGGAAGGGGAGGCTGGAGTGTTATGTGTAAACTATAGCAAGTAAAACCTACCTAAGTCTTGTTTAGAGCTTTTTAACTCAGTAGAAGAGGAACCTGTATCTGAAAACTTCAGGATGTTTGCAGGAACTCTGGGTTTGACCTTGAAAAATGTTTTCACACTCCTCACCCTAATAGATAAACTGTTTTCTCATGACATCTGCTCACTTAACTCTGGTAGGTGGGCTCACGAGAGCAAAGTTTGCCATTCAAAGCGTCTGGGTACAGATAGTGCCTGCAAGTAATAAGTAATGGATACGCTGCAACTGCCAAGATCCTTTTGTAACAGAAAGTGCCATGTAGTTGTCTTGAGAACTGTAGCTGGCTTTACCTCCCAGGGTTTTTCATGTTTTCTAGACAGCTCAGCTTGAAAGGAATGTGCATCCTGGCGTGACATCAGCCCTCTGGCCTCCAGCAAGCAAATGGAAAAGATCAGGTTGTACTGGGTGTCCATGTCCATACCAAGCACTTTGCAATGACACATGGGTATGGAAATGCTTACATGCAAATATATCTGTGCACAAAGATGAATCACTCAGAGAAAACAATTATACAGATAATCTCCTTTTAAAAACTATATGGCTGATTGCCCAAGTGAGATAAATCTCAAAGTGTTCTACAAAGATCATCTGAAGCAAAGAGATTAGGAACTATTATCTAAGTTATTTCTGTTAACCTCAACCATGTAGTAACTGGGAAAAGGCTGTATTTCTTAGGAGAATGGAGAAAGATCAGTTTGTTTAGTTCAGCAGAAGTCAGCTGAGGCAGGATGTAACTGCTCCCTGGATATTTATTAAAGAAAAAAACAAACACTAGACTAGGAGGAGAGTTTTGTAAACTGAGAGATACCACTGCCACAGTGAGAATTAGGTATAACCTGGCATTTCATATCTAAAGGCTGGAATTAGAAGACCATAAAGATGAGGTTCTGGTACAGGCTGTGTCATAGAAATATTTCTCTAAGAGCCAGACATTTATTCAAGGTACAGCTAGATATGATTATACACAGGAGTAAATGACGTAACCGGCTCTGACATAGGCTTCTGGAGTGGAGAGGTGGGACCTGCACTTAGTCACAAGATATGGGCCATCATGACTACTCCCAAAAACCCAACGCAGCCTAACCACTAGCCTAGTCTTTAGCCAATGAAATTCTCTCTTGTTTTTACTTATTTGACTGCTTAACTTCTCCTTTCCCATCCCAGGTGACAGAAGAGGAGAGAGCTGACCTGCAAAATGTTCAGTTAGACATTTTTGCGATGCAGACATTTGGACTGAAACCATCCACGAGCTCCTGAAAACAACATTGTAAAGAGTACCATATTTCAGAACTCTGACTTGTACCCTACTTGAAGGAGCAAAAATCTATATGTTCAAACTAGTAAATTTACCCCAGATGAAAGCAAGGATTAAAAAAACCCACATGTACGATTGTTGAGTTCTGCTGCTAGCCATTATTCGCAGAATCTTAAGTCAATACTACACATCTTTTTGAGATCCCCTGGTATGATTATAATCTTATATTTCTTCTCCCATTATTTCCTATAAAAACTCACCCAGGAGAAAAACCTGGAAGATCATAGGGAATTTTGACTTTTCCTGGCTAATCTTATAGACTGAGCACGCCAAAATTGCAGATTAATGCCTAATGAGTGGGAATGTAGTTTTGGAGGAGGGTAAAGAAAAAAGCTTGTTCTAGCTTTAAATGATAACCACTTGGCCAATAATCATCTGACAGTAAATGGCAGGAGGTGTAGGAGAGACAGCTACAAATAGTAAGACATCTAAGATTAGACTATCCTGGCAACAGTGCACATAACTTTCTGGTACATCCAAGGAAGTTCAAGAACTACGCTATTATGATGTTGGTCAAGATACAACTTACGTGGTCCTTAAATAGTAGGTTAAGTCATTCTCTAACAACAGACTCCAAACCAAATCTCAGGAGGACAGCAATAAAATAATCACAGAAATTTAGGGCTGGAAGGGACCTTCTAAAATCATCTCGTCTAGTTCTATTCTCTGAGCAGAACAATTACTTCTAACAGATGTGTCTCTGACCTGCCTTCAAACACTACCAGAGGAGATTCAAGGGCATAACTGAACTTAGTATTTGTAATATCATACTTAAGGAAAGACTTTTTTAATCACAAACCAAGACTCTTGATCTTCTCTCAGGAGACACACAAAATAATTAATCTACTTAGCTTCTACACCTCTGCATATGAGAGGATTTATTGGGTTTTTTTATACTCAACAGAACTTTCAAGCTTGTAATATGTATTCCCTGGCTTTTTATATGTCCAGGATATAGCACCTGTTGACGACAGTACTTGAGAAGCAGAATTGCCCCATGCATTACTCTTCTGCCTGCTAATAAACCCAAACTATCATGAACTGTAATTAATTCCTACTTGGACATACCCAGTCTCAGTCTTGTGTGACTTTCTCCAGAATTACCTGACACTTCCAATGTGATGTAAGGTCCTGATCAAGGGGTACATACTAAACTCAAGAGAAAATGGATTAAACTAAACTCATTGAGAAAATAATACCTTCTTCATTTAAACAAACAAGACTACTGCCATCTAGAACCTCAAAACAAACACACTGAAAGAACCAAACTAAAACAAACAACAAAAACTCCTCCATTTACAGGGAATATCATCTGGGAAGCATAAGCAATTTTAGAGATTCCAGGACAGCAGCAAATTGTGATTTTATGACATGACATCATGCTTCATTGGGCCAGAATAAATGTAATTTTTTTAAAATGCTTTTGTACTGAGGTACAAGCAGAATTTACACTCTTTAAAAAATGAAATGAAAGAATCCTTCACTCATGGGCATTCTGTGCCAAAATTGTTCTATTTGTTCATTTTATCAAGAAGACATGAATTGTTTCATTTCAAGAACCCCTTATCATTTAGCAATGACAACTTAGAAGGGCTTTTTCTTGTCTCTAGGAATATTATTTTAGTATATTTATTTGTTGCCTGGTGTCCCTTCCAGGAATAGACTGATGGCTGGAGAAACAAGGTCAGAGATTAGTAAGGACATGGAGTCAATGCTAAACTTTTCACAATAGCACCTGAGGCCAGATTCAACTTCAGATTCTGACATTTGAGCTAAATTAAATGAACTACAACAACAAAAAAAAGTAGCCAAAATGTCCATGTCTCCCTGTGAGTTAAGTGAAAGGTTTGGTTACTTAAACAGAGCTGCCTGGTACAATTTGAGATGACCTGGACTGCAGCTGCCAGCCCAAAAGACCTGTGGTCTTCTGTAGGACCTGTGTCATACATGCCGGATCCATGCAGATATCTCATATATTCTACATGTTGCATCACCACTAGGTGCCTTTCCGTAGGCAGAGAGCAAGAGAAAGGGAGGAAGGGCTATCCATGTGTAGCATAGGAAAGAGTGCATAACTGATATTTATCCTTCAAAATCACATCCTAGTAAGCTAAAAAAGTACACTGGGTTTTAAAGGCCTCTTCAATCTTGCGTAAGTTCTAATAAATCCCAGTGTTTGGAATGTGAAGCTAAATTAATTCAGCTGCAAAGCAGAGCACGTTTAAGAAATGATGATGATTTACTACTAGAATCATCTGTTAAGAGAAAAGACAGCTCCCCTGCTTCAGGACTGAATGACTTTCTGGAAGAAGTTCCTAAGGCAAACACCTGTTGCTGGATTCAGGAGAAGGGAAAAAAAAAAAAATTATACCTAGCCCATGCTTTCCAAATCAGATTTAAGACCTTTTTGGTCTTAGAAATCTTATAAGCCAGATGATACACAGTCTGGCCTCCCAAGTACCAGTTTGTTGCCTTAGTTTCCAGGCCTTGCTGACTTTCACATTTCATCCAAAAAGTCTGCTCTGGAGTCACAGCTAAAGGGAAATGTCCTTCCTTGCAGTGCTCATCGTAACATAACCAGTCTCAACTCCTTGTCCTGCTTTTATCATGATGTCTTATAACATATAAACTCAGAAATCCAGTTATAACAAACTCAGAAATCCAGCACCGTAATGATCCCAGGCTCTTTCCACTCGTTGTTCTGCTGGACTTCTCCCTTTTCAGAGGTTACTCTGTCCCACAGATCCTTCAGGTGTATCAGGAAGATTTCAAGCCAAATTCTGTTTCTAAATCAGAAGCATTCTGCAATCTGCTTCAGCATCTGACGGAATAAGTAGGGCTGAGTTTGCATTAAAACAGATCAGGCAAATAATCATCTTTCGTAGCTGGCTCCATGAGTCAAACTTGGGCCTGGTGTAACCCAGAGGAGTGAGAACCATCCAGGAGGAACTGAAACCGAGAGCACCAGTATTGCCGTGGTCCTCTGCAGAAGGGGGACTGTCACCAGCCCAGAGCTGGTCCCCAGCAGAGTTAATGAGTATCTCTGATCAGGCACACTGATCAGACTGTCGGTTGACAGCCATATAATGCTGCCTGTGTGCACACATTTGCTTTTCTGAGAAAAATCCATCAAATAATAAATATTAATTAGACTTTGTTACTTGTTGGCTAGCCCATTCAGCCTGGCTTCTCCTCTCTGCTCCAACAGACATCTCCTCCACATCCACAGGCAATACACATTCCAGAGAGGTGGAGAGAGCCTGCTCGGAGACTCCTGTTACCCAACGGGCTTAGCTCTCAACTTGCACCAAAAAGGTCAAATCCCAGTTTTAGCTCTGCTAATATATGAGGGATTTGTGTTGGGCTTTCCTGTCCTCTGACGGAGTTAGGAGCCCACTGACAAAGCTGTTCATCTGTCTTCGGCAGAGCGGTCAGTGGGGAGACATCATACAGTGGCAAATCTGCAAAAAATAGACAGCAAGATGGGGATGGGAATCAGGGTCCTACAGTCTCTGTTACTTCTCTATCCAGTGGATTTGCGGAGTCTGTAGGGCAAAACCCTTGAAGTTTGTAGGATGTCCACAAGCTTGGATGTCAGGGAAACATCCACGTGACCGAGCCATCTATTACATGGTGGCTCAGTAAAAAGACCTTGTTGTGTCATTGCAGTTACTCAGCTATGTCACTTATGAAACTGAAGGCTTCATGCACTGATTTAATTAGGCTCTACATTGTTCAGACCCAGGACCTCATGTAGCAAGTGAAACAGAGTTCAGGGGTGACTGTGTGCAGCTGCTAAAAGCTGCTCTGCAAGCAATCAAGTGTGAAAAAAAAAAAGCCTGAGGACATATTTTATTCAGCTCAAGCATGGCTCAACAGGAGAACTAAAGCCTGGATGCATGAAGGACTGTAAATTCCACTGAGATATTTTCAGGATTGTTTCCTGAGGATCCCATTTAAAGGAGGAAATGAGTCAGGCTGCTGGGCTACTTCCACAATTTCTCATGCCCTGGGGATAGAAGTCAGTGTTTCAAGTAGTCCTGGGGGTGGTGATACAAGGCCTCTTAACATACACTCGATAACGGGATTACTTTGCTATAGCTCTGTGTCATTTGATGCGCAAGAGGAAAACTACAAATTTGAGAGATCCTGACATGTTTGCTGGGTCTTGCCTGTGCTAAAATAGGCATCTCCATTAGAACTAGTTGTTCAAGTTTCCTGAAGGCAGAAGAATCCTAAGAGAGTGAAGTTAATCCTTCTGTGAATTCTAAAAGTGCCTCTTTTTCGCCAAAGGGTCCAAAACAAAGTTAACCAACCAGTTACCCTGTGTCAGGTTGAGTCAATTAAACTTGGCACCATAAATGAAACGTGATGCCTAGATTTAGATGGAGGCCCTTTGGTTGCTCTCAAGGCTAGCTCTGAGTTGGTAGTGTTAAATGTAACCATATAAAGATAATAATGAAGGGTTGTAACATAAGATTCAGATGCGATTTCCTGTACTGGCACAGGGTCTCTGTGCAGCTTTGAGGTAACGCAGCTGCCTACACACAAGGTATCTTGTATGGCCTCCACGTGCTACCATGGAAGGATGCAGGTCTGCAAGTTCTCAGTCGTATTTTCCATCCCACGTTGAAGTTGTCCCCAAGGCATCTCCAGTGACACAGGATTCCTATATATGCACAACTTAGTAGAGCCCTTAATTTTTGCATTTCCATACTGGCAACAATAATCTTCATCTTACACCTGTCCTACAGGTTGGTAAGGAGCAGAGGGAACATGGTGAGGGTTTGTTGCAAAGATGCTAAAGGCAGTGACTGTGAGGCACTCGGGTATGTGAAGGATTTCAAGGTGAGACCGCTTGGCTGCTTCCCTATTCCTTCATCCAGGTATAGGCCATGATGATATAGGAGCAAAACGGAGTTAAGGTTCAATGGTGTTCAGAAAGGAAACTTAAGAGCTATTCCCAGATATGAGCTATGACACATATGATATCTCAGACAATGTCCAGACAATCAGAGATCATCAGGACCCCAGCAAAAAGCTCCAGATGCAGTTCTGTGTATCCAATGCCAAGGAAAGCGTGGGAAGAACAAGGAGTCAGTGACATTGCTCTAAAGCACTAGTTCCTCACCCCAGGAGGTGATAATCTGCAGCTGGCCTCCGGCTACGGACTTTGGTGGAACACCTGCAGTGACTCGGGTCTGGACTTCACCCACATTGCCTGTGAAAGGGCAATAAAAACAAGCAATCAAATAAAAAGCAGTATCTCTGCTGCACTGCTCCAGTTTGCCTGATGAACCTGGAGCTCCAGATAACAATTCCACTTGAAATAGGTAATGATGGTTAACAAACAGCCCAGTTACTCCAGACAATGCCGAGGGCGGTGCACAACTGAAGAAAACAGCCCGATCATGTTTCCCCTCTAACTTTTCCAGACCAGCTGCTGCCAAAGAAGAGAGAGAAAAAAAAAAAAAAAGCAATAAAAGAAAAAAGGTGCAGGAGAGAGCAAAATTAAAAAGCAGGAGCTCTAAAATTGTTATGCACTGGAGAATTGGAGGAAAACAATGTTTTCCCACATGGACAAAGGTCTCTGCTTCTGAACCTACTGGGTCAGATCCAAGCCTTGCTGGAGTCAATGGATAGACTCCCTTTGACTTAGTAGGCTCTGGATCAGACCCAAGGTTCCCATAATGATGGCTAAGCCTGACCTGCCTACTGGGATGCCTTTAGGCCTAACAGAGCCAACAAAAACCTTGTCCTCTCAAGAGAGTTTTTGTTTTCATGGGGTTAGGCTAAAGTTAGCTGCTGGAACTAACACAGCTTCTTCACAGCTGGACTGATGTCCTTGCAGCCACAGGCTTCTTTGCCATGTGATGACCCCATCGGAGATTTTTTCTGGACATCAGAATACATACAATTATTTCAGCATTAGATGCCACGTTAACACAACTGAGTGTATGCCACAGCAAGAGATGCCCAGGCATCTCTGGGACAGATGCTCTCATCTAGTCCTCCTTCCCTGAACCACACTAGCGGCAAAAAAAAAGTGTCAAGAATGCAGCCAGGTACACTCCAGTGGGTTATTTCCCCAAAGCGTGTCGTTATCTCCAGTTGCCACTTCAGCGGTGGCCACTATTCCCACCATTTTGGCTGCTGAATCAGGTGCTGCTGTGCTCCTATCTGGAGTCCTATCATGGTGTCTTGAGATGTTGAAGTTCAGCTGTTTCCAACGCACACAGCGGATCCTCAGACAACATCATCAGGCCATCTGCTGTTGCTGCAGCTACAAATCAGGAGCAGAAATACAGACCTAAGCCCTTATATTACTTCTTGACTAAACTGCCATAGGAGATGCTCTTGGCAATGATCTCTGGAGACATTTGCATTGCAAAGATCTGAATTAATTCCACCCACCCTGTCAGATGTGGCAGTGGCTGCACCAGTCTGGCTCTGCAGCGATAAGCTACGGCCAGTATCTGGGCAAACAAGCTTTCCAGATCTTCAGTGGGAAAACATGAGCCTCCCGGTTGCTCTCAGAGTAGAACACATGTTTACAGGTCACATAACGTAGCTCAGCCCTTGGGAAGTTTTCTCTCCTTTTCTTTCACCACTGCTTAGCAAGGCAAGGCGTTCTTCCCTACCTCCCAGCAATCATCTATCAGCCTGACTAGTTGGCCAAGTCTACTATTCCTCTGGGCAAAGCTGGCAATTTGTCTGGTTATATTATGTTCATTAAAATACCTGACAAAGAGGACAGCAAATGAGATTTTTCAACCTGTGCGGGTTAGCATTACTGCACTGATGGGGGGTAGTGGTGGTCAGATTCCTATCTAATGTAAATAAGCTTCACTGCAGTGAAACCACTTATCCTGTAGCAACCAAGAATTTGACACAAAAGGAGCCCATTGAGATCAATCAAGAATTCTCTATTTGGCCACAGACTTTGGATCAGACCTTTACTTGTGTTAGAAAAAGTAGCTGTAAGTGGAAGAGTCACTGTTTTGGAATATTCGTGACCACTTTATTCTCTTTTTTTTTTTTATAGAAATAAACATCTCCCAATGTGTTTTTTAGCCATGAGATGCATCCTAGGAACTGTTTTGAACATCCTACGAGGATTTAAGCCTTCAGTCCTTGAAATTTCACTTTCACATGAATTTAAAAGGAAGCTGTCACAGAGCCACGTCACTCAGCTGAGAAATGTGACAATTGCAAGAATAATTGCAAAGAAAAACTTCAGTGCAATTCTTTAGTGTTTTTACGACTGACACTTTGATGGCATTCATGAGCTTTCAGAAAGAAGTCAATTTTAAGACTACTTTAACTCTGGAAGATGCAGCCAAGTACATGAGATAGGACTGATTAGCAAGGGATCAAGTGCAACTAGTTCTTGGCAGTTTTATTCAGCTCAGGAAGAAAGCTCTCAAACTGTCTCCCTCTCCTCTCGGCATTCCCAGAGTGACTTTTGTAACCAGCCCACTGATGGTCCCCATTCATAGTAGAAGCTGGTGGTCCCAGACCCCAAGTTTATGAGCACTTTGTCATCCCTAAAGCCCTGTTTCTGCCGGAGGTTAGAAAAAGTCACTGCAACAATGGGAGTTTTTGGTAGATTGAAAACAAAATGGGATGTTACCCGCAGCAAGTTAGAGTTCAGATCACAGGATCCACTTATGCAGCGTTTTCATGTCGAACAAAAGAGTACAACCCTTGGTGACATTGTTATTGCTACACAAAGCAAGTGACTGGAATATGTTCCTCTCGATGTTCAAAGCCTCTCTCAACAGGGTCTTCGTTTCAGCTGTTCTTTCTTGGTGCTAATGTAACTAGGAATAATGTAAAACTGCATTCCAAGCTTTAGCTTGAGTTTGAAAAAAAAAAGGCAAACCCGAAGCAAAACGCCATCCGCCAATTTTGTGTGCTGGTGTGTGTGGTTTGGGGAGGAAGGGGGGGTGAAAGGGAGTATTATTACTATACCGTTTTTTCTGAAGCAAGAATATCTAGCTAAGATCATCCAGGAAATGAAAATGAATGAAAACAATTGAAATGGCTGGAGAAGCCATTGCTGTAAATTTGGGGGATTGAAAAAAAGAAGTCAAACCAAAAATGCTCCCTTGGCATGCATGAGCAGTTTGAGGGCATTCTTTCTTGGCTGGTCCTAGCAAGAACTTCTAGCTGAGTCAAATGTCTGAAGGAAGTCACTGGCCAGCTGGGCTAGCGTGGCTAAGGCACAGGGAACGGCAGTGCCAGCAGCACGCAAGGCAAGGCTGCGGCTGGCGTCTGAGCCAGCTACCTCCGATCCCTCGTAACAAACGACGACCTCTCACCGAGCCTGGTGCAGAGAAGAGCAGCCGTGACCTTCAGCAGAATTTCTGAGCCAAGCTGGAAGCTTTCAGATGGACAACTGCTTCTCCTACCACCTATTTTTTTTGTTTACCTGCAATCTTACCCTGTTTTCTGCAGGACAATAGCAGGCTGGGCTGTTGACAGACTTGTTGCATTTGTGTGCAGCAGATGTTCTGAAACATCTGCTTTCCAACACAGAAAGAACCTCTAAAGCTCCCAAGAATGCTAGCAGCTTGTCAGAAGTATCTTTTTTTATACAAATTTTATTCTACCCAGTCCTTTCAGTGGTAGCTTCCTGGCATCAGAATTTATCCTCATTAAATGAGCACAATGCTAAAAAAAAAAAAAAGAAAAAAAAAATAGTTGGGGCCAAGTGTTGTAATGAAAAGGGCAAGTGCACAAAGGTGTGAAAGCTCCTGAAGGAGCCAAGGTGTTTCTGGGCCACAGCAGCTCAGTGAGCCAAACTGAAAACTAGCACACAGACTTGACGTCATCCGTTGACACTTGGTATTTTAGAGGGACAGGATGAGCTAAAGAAATTCATCCCGGTTATTTCCCAGCCTGTAATTTATTAGGCTGCATCATAACCACTCTGTACAGAGCTCCTCCTTTCATAAAGAGAGCCGGAAAATTGATGTCTCACTGGATGCTTAGATTAGGAGTAGGGAATTAATACTACAGCTGAGCAACATTTCACTCCAAAAAAATGTTTTCTGGGGGAAGTGGAAGGCTAGGAAGGCAGAATATGCATCCTGAAGATTGCAGATTGGCATTTCCCAAACTAATGATCACTCAGTTAATTGCTTCCTGGGGAAAGGAAGGGCTGTCTGAGCAAAAATTCTGGAAAATGAAAAGTAGTTCTATTTTTTGGTGTGTTGTTGGTTTGTTTTTTTGTTTGGGTTTTTTTTTTAATTCCAAATGACATGATACATAATGATACTTAATGAAAGAACCAAGTTGAAAAGCCTTCACAGATAATCCCCAACGCTTTGTTTTGCCAAAGGCTATCTTCCCTGTCCTCTTAGCTTCCCAAATTTGTTTGCAAACTGTCAAAGAGTAGGAAAAAAAACCACAAACCAAAACATTTCCAAGAACTGCTCTGACCTTTGTTCTCCAGATTCCTGGTATAAACCTGTCTGAATCCTCCAGATCAATGCAGGCTCCATCCCCCATGATGCTTACATAACATAGGGAGGAGTTCTGGCCAAAATCCTCAGCTATTTTACTATGGTCACTGGGAAATCAATTCAATTCACATCCTGGATGCATGCTGAAGGCCAGCTTAACTCCTCCCAAATGGCCTGCTGGTAAGTGGGTTGTGCAGGCTGGAATGTCAAGGGTAAGCAGATGGTCTATCCATATACACAGATCATATTTACCTGGCTGTACATCAGCAGTAACCCATGGGAAGTCATCACTCTAATTCTGATTTGGCTTGCACCTAGGTGATACAGGCTTAATTGCAAAAAGCTCTTTTGGAGTCGGTTGTGGCTTAGCTCAGCAGGGTCTGTGCTGAAACCTGCTTCTGCAGAGGGCTCTCACGTTTCCATCTTGGTTAGCTAACCTTAAATCAAAATAAATAATTCAGTTCCATTGAATCTCATTCTTTTTGATGGTTTGCTATAGTTGATCTTTCCCTAACTCTGTCCAGATTTTCATAAGAGAATATAGCGCATTTTACACAATTCCTTAAGAGCTCTTTATGTTTCCATATCACAAAAATGTGGGTTTGTTTCTATTTTGTTGTGATTAAACAGACAGCAAGGCTAAGACTCTCATTGCCTGATAGTAAAGTGCCAAAAGATGCATCTACAGGTGTCTGAGATGCCCTAGTGCAGCTGAGACATCTATAACACCCACTGAAAGTATCTTCCAAATTGTTTTTAATACTTTGCCCTTTAGCCTATGAGTCCACGCTGCAGGTGGATTGACCCTGGGTTTACACAGCTCACTTTTTATAAATTTTCCAGCTTTATGTCTCCCATTATTTTCCCTGTAGCTGAATAGCTAAACCCTGACAGCCACCGAGGTATAGGGTCTCCTTTTTAAGATGCTCCTTCTTTGAAACTGAGAATAAACTGTAAGTGGTTAAATACTTAGACCCAATGTGACCTCATGCTGCTCTGCTAACATTACTGGCGCAACGCTGGTTTGCACTGACTGATAATCTAACCCTAGATCTCGTACATGAATGACTATAGAGAGAGTCTTATATGAAAAGGATCTCTCCAGCATCTCTCTTGCCATTATTCAGAGCAAAGTATTAAAACACGACATCCAGCATGCTCCCAAACAAGTTTCCGCGGAACACTGCCAGAGGACCAAGACAGTTCAGGAAGGTCACCCTTGGGAAATAGGTTCCTGTACACAAAGGGAGTAGTTTTAAAAAAAATTAAAAAATTGGAGGTTTGGGGTTTTTTTAATTTTAAAACTGCAGTTTGGCACATACTATTTTACACCTGACAAACTAGAGATTGAAGGCTGAAGAAAGTGAAAGGTCCAAATCCTGAATTTAAAGATCACTTGTGGACACAATTTGTCTACGTCTTGGAGTCTGCATTCCAGAAATGGTCTCTGCACTGCCCATGAGAATCTCCTCTTTGACAGGAATTCAGTCTAAGAAAAAATCTAACTTATTAGGGATTGTCCTTCATTATGTTACAATAAAATATAATTATTTTAGTCTCCAAAGGGCTCGCAGAGATGTTACTTTTTTCAGTCACAGCTACCCTGGCTAGCAGATAGAAAGTGTCTTACTCCTTTTCATACCTGACATTTCTCACCCACGCTGCTTTTCCTTTTATTCTCTTTCTTATTAATATAACCACCTAGCTGTAAATGTCAGCGTGCTGATGGCAAGGTGAGCAGAAACTCAGGTTATATAAGCAGCAGCGAGAAAATTTAGCACACTTTGTTCCTCCTCCAATCTGCCCACCCCTTTGTCCTTTACAAGACCCTGCGGTTGCTCCTACCAGCCCACCCCATCCGTTGTCCTTGTGCATCTTTAGATGTTACTACATAAAATGGGGGGGGGGGTGTCCCCTGGACCCACCTCGGGGGCCTCCTTGCCCTGCCACTGGCTTTTTACGTTTCTCCGTTTGGCGGAGGGAGAGCACATGCACGTGCGTATGTCTGTCATCCCCCATGGTGACACCAAGTTCTCTAATTCTGCTCCAACAAAAGTTAAAAGTTTTGATCTTAACCCCACTTGGGCCAACTCATAAGAGTCCATGGCTATTCTAGTAAATAATATCAGTCAGAGCCTGTTCTTGGACACCAACTTATACAAATAAATTTTGTCTCTCCTACACACCCTAAAATAAGCAGCTACAGGCAATCTTCCCATTGGGAATGAGCGCATTTGTGCTATACCCCAGCTGTGCTCAAGCATTGTCTGAGCATTTGCTCTTGGACACAGGTCAAAGCTATGCCAGGGGCTATGCTAACAATGCAGTGGTGTGGGCAGCCGTGGGACACTGCCCAGATCCATGACTTGGCTCTGTTTAATTTACTGGTATAGACATACTGACTTCAGCAAAAATAAATTCTAGCTCCACAAGAATAATCTAAGTTGGTTAACAAGCTACAGTACAACTAGCAGCCAAGTAGCAGTCCTGGAGAACACTTCTTTTTTCCTGATTCCATCAGGGTATTTTTTATAGATAGAAGTCTTATGCAATTTTTGTAAAGGACTTGAGTGAAAAACAGCTTGTAGAACTCAGGTTTTCTGCATGCCTTTTGTGCTGTCTGATCAGTAAGGCTCTTAAATCTTCAGTTATACTACTGATGTATTTAAAGGATTTATTCCTTCAGGAGTTTCTGGTGCATCTGAAAACATTTTCAGAGCTTTGGTATTGTAAGCTGTGATTCCTGTTACAGTTGGTATAACACAGTGATTTGTTGCCATTACATAACTGCCACTTTAGCTCCCGGCATCGCATTGCATAGTGCAAGGTCTCAACCCGCAGAGCCCTTGAGCACTTGCTCAGGTTTAAGCAGAGATTATCCTGTTGGTTTTAATGAGTTTTGGCTGAATCTGGGGCACAGCCACACTATGACTTTGATACAGAAAGATCTACAAAGGAGGCACAAGGGCCCAAATCTCACATAGCAAGGACACACTGAATTTCCTCTTGGTCTAATGATGCAAAAACCTCTGAAGTTTGGTGAGTCTGTATATGTTGTTGGGCTGGAACCTCAGGTTTCTCTTACAGGGAGAGTAAAGTGCTCCAAAAAAGGACGAGTGGAGCTGGCCCACTGAGCTTCCAGCTAAGGTAGATCATCAGAAACATTGAGCCAGTGCTGATTTGAGTCCTCAAAAGGGTTGAAAAAACACATTTTAGTCCGGTGGAAAAAGTCTCCTTCTGCATCAGATTTACACCTAGAAACCGTCACCTCAATTTTGGTACCTAATCCTATCCAGCTGCGTTCAGATAAAAACCAGACTGGGTCCCAGGACATGCTGCAGTTAGGCTTTTTGCTGAGACCAATGAATAAAAAGGTATGGATTGTTCTCAGCCTGAAGAAAATAATTTTCAATAACTTGAATTTGCTGCTAAATAGATTTCAAAAACCAAAAGACAGTGTTAATCATCAATATTCAAGAACTAACACTGAAAACTTTCAGCTGCTCTCCCAAGGTTCCTTTTATAGTATGTGGAGGGAAATGGGAATTTCAGAGTAAGCCATCTCATTTGAGAGAGGCAGCTAAGACATGCCACGCTCTGGAGAAGGATGCTTTTCTCCATCAGCTGTGAGGGTCTCTAGAAGACAAGCTCAGACTTAAACATCTCACTCTTAGGCTATAACTGCACTATAAAGAGTGTCTTGAAAGAAATGAAATCTTGAAAGAAATGGTCAATTTTAATACAACAAATTCAACACCAAGTGTCTATTGGTGGCATATTCAGATTAATCGTAGGTCTTCCCAGAGGTCATTCTCAACTTTAAAGAAACCTAAAGTTTGGTATAAGAACTGTTGGATGGTGGTCTCTAAGGCTTTCTTTTTTTTTTTTTTTTTGTTGGGGGCAGGTGTTTGGTTTTGGTTTATGGGTTTGGGTTATTTTTAAAATCTAAGTTCAGTATTCCTTATCTCAGGCTTTAAAAAGCAGAGAGGGTCTGTATTTCTTTTTCCTACAGAAGTGGACTATCTGGATGTGCACAAAAGATATATCTAGCTTTTTCCTAAATAATTCCAAAGGTGGAGGCTCCATTTCATCCCCAAGCAATCATTTTGAGTAAGTCATGATCTTCCCTATTATCATGATATTCTACCTAAATCTCCCTAGCTGCAATTTCAGTCCAGGACCTTTTGTTCTGGCTGTGGGGGACATGGAAAATAGCTTAATCCCTGGCAAAATGAACTGACCACAGGAGAAACCAGAATCAGTTCAACCTGTTGGCAAAAGCTCTGAAGGGAAACACTGAAATTGTTTTACCATATTAGTGTCATTAAGTCCAAGTTATGAGACAGAGAGCTACAATCATTGGGAAAAAGTTTAAGAAGGGTAAAAAAAAAAAAGAACAGGTTGATGAAACCAGATTGTTTTTATGTGGTGACTGCTGTAAAACAAACAAATAATTAAACCAGCAGCAGAGGAGAAGACGCACACCCCAAGTAATACATGCTGTTTGATTCTGCAGCAAGGAAACACTGTCTGGTAGTGTGGAAATTTGCAAAACCTTTTTGTCCTCAGCAGAACTGTAATGACTTATGTCCTCTACCAACCTGTTGTGAGAAGCAAACTCCTCATTGCCTTTGTTAATCAAAATCAGCAGGGATGCTGACAGAGCAGCATGGGACAGTAAGGAGCATGGTGGGTCATAGTGCCCAGATCCGTGACAGATGTGGGAAGTGCTCAGTACCAAATAAATCAAGGCTTTTCAGCGAATAGGTTGTGCCTCCTGAGAAGACATACGGTGTCATATTAATAATTCATCTCACAGAATAACTAAAACTCACCCTACAGTAACATCCCACCCTTCTACTTTCTCTGGGTTTTAAAGAGGGCAAAATAACCATAAGGTATCTAGGTTCTTCATATCAAAGACCTTGATGATTTGGGTGACTGAGAACAGAAGGGAATAGGAGCTTGGTTTTAATTGGCACAGAAATGTGAGATTTGGCATCTGGGAGATGGGAATCGCCAGTAACGGTGCAGAAAGGGGAAGGACAGTGTCCCAGGTAGGGAAAGAAGTGCCTGAGCAAGGGCAGAGTAGGAGAGGGAAAAGGTTGTCCAGTTGGTTGAGCTAATCCAAGAAAGTCCAGGGTTTTCAATGAACACTGCTGCAAACTCTTTCTTTGTGCTTTTAGGACAGTCATCGTAGTGACTTACACAATAAAAGTGGAATTAGGGAAAGCCAGATTTCAGAGCATAAATAGTTATAGCTGAAACTATGGCTTCCTCCTTAAGATTATAATCAAATCAGGTTAAAGAAGCACATTAGGACCTGTACCTTCTACTCAACATGGGTTGGCCATGGGTTTCTTACGTGAAATGCATGCTCAAACTTCTAAAGTGCATCTGTCACATTATTAATTGGTGTGAGGTACTTAGACTTGGAAACACGTGCCAGGATATACACCTCAGCCTCGACCTTTTCCAAATTGTGTGCAATTACATTGCAAATGGTGAAAAATATTCAATGCGACTTTGACATTGCACCAGTACCATTGACTCCCAGTGAAGCACTGACAAAGGCAGTGGAAAGCTACAGATAATTTTCCAAGACTGTTTTATTTGTTTTATTGGTTGGATTTTTTAAGGCGATGATTCTCCTAGCACTACAGTCCATCTTCTGTCTGTTAAAGGAACCTACCAAACCTTTTATTGAAAGTAATAAAACTTCTTAATACTCTGAAATTCTTTTTTATTATTATTTTTATATCGTTTGTATTTCTCAATTTGCCTTTTCCCAGCTTTTGCTGCCGCTTGTTTCTTTTGCTGTCACTGGAAACATCCAGAAGGTAAAAAAAATGGAGAAAGGAAAAACAAATGGGAAAGAAAGACTACATTTTTGCTTGAGATCAAAAAGAAGAAATAAAGAAGGATAGGAATACAGGAATGCTGAAATACTCCCTTTTGAAAGAGGAACATTTTCATTTTTTAAGTTGTTTGTAAGGAGAAAAAACATATTAACTCTGGTGAGAGATAGTCATGTCCAAAACCAGTCTAAAACCAGTAGGTTAAAAACTTCAGACTCTCTGCTCAGGAAATCATAAATACAGTCTCTCAATCGTACATGAACAATAACATTAATCTTCCCTGGGATCATATGGGGTTTGCAACCTGCTCTCTTCCACCTCCTGCTTTGATGGTCTATTTTAGATCTTGACAAGCTGCCTGTCTAGTCAATTTGTTCTTGAATTTCTCCATCCAGCACCTGTTCTGCATTAAAACACGAGACTCTACAAACAAGAATTCCCGACCAGACATGAGGAAAACTCGGAACTGAAATGAACGTTCTGCTCCATTAACTTTCATAACTGGATGATGTCCTTTGTTTTTGAACATTGCTTGTAATGGCCCCTGTTAAAGATGAAACAACTTTGAGTTTAGCTGTTACTGGATCACCCTGTAATTTGCGTCTATTAAAAAAAGAAATAAAAAGACATGCTTTTTTTCGGCTCTCTAGCTGCAAACTCAAGGCTGTCAAGTTACGCCCTTGGAAACAAGGGTGTTTTTAATTGATGTTGCTTGCTCTACAGGCACTTTTAGAGTTATTTTCCACTAGAAAAAATGAAGAAGCAAAATGTGGAAAAAAAAAAAATGCTGGTAGAGAACATAAAACTCACTCAGCTGTGAGTAGGGGCGTACGGTTTGCTTCATCACATGCTTAAAAACAAGTGCCGAAGCACTGTGCTGAATTTGGGTGATGTGGTAGCTCAGGCTTTAAGTTTGCAGTAGGGGTAACCAAGCGATGCACTGAGAAAGATTCCTGAGCACATTCATATGACTGCAAGTGCTCACGTTTTTAATCGAGTTACACTTTAGCAACTTATCCTTTGTCACTGATCCATGGTAAAAGGCATGCATGCTTTTAACCTGTCTCAGCTCCAAAACAAAATGTCATTTGAGACACTATACTAGTGTCTATATTAGTGCCATGAAATTGCTTAAGTGAAGGCAATTTACCCAAATTCAGGGAGGTACAGTGTAAAAGTATGTCTCTTGTGGGATACTGCAGAACTTCTGAGAAATGTTAACCGCGTACACCAAATGATTGACTGAGTTATGCAGAACTCAGGGAAGCTTCATCTTGCAGATTCAAAATCAAGTTCTACATGAAAGTACGCAAGTGTCTGTATGGGAAATGGTTGTATAAGATCTCAGTTCAATTAATGGAAAAACAGTCAATGTACTTGGTGAAATTTAGAGCAGAGTTCATCTGAAAAGCTAGTAGGGATGCAGTTTCGTTGCTTAAATCTAAGCAATTATTGCCATCTGAGATGCCTTTTGGCATCCAAGACATTCACGCAGGGGTGGTGAACATAGCACAGGGCCTGGCAGACTCCCACCCAGCAGAGACACCAGATGGGATTGTGTTGAGCATCTCAAATGAGGCTTCTGTATATCGATGACTGAACTGAGCTCAAGATTTCCACAGACTATGACGGGAGTTTCCACACCTAGCCCACTGATCGCTCCCTGTATGTGGGCACCTAAAATTCTGTTTCTCATTTTTTAAGCTGAACTCCTGCCTGAAGGAGTAATTCAATTCCCCTAAACATAAGGTATTTATTGCAGCTGAAAATTCCTTAGGTTGTCTTGCCTGACCTCCAACTGCAGCTCAAGAAAGACACAGCTCTCCTGCAAATCCTGTGTCACACCTGCCAGTCCAGCTTGGATGTCTTAGAAACCCTAGAACACTTGAAATTAACTAAAAACTAGTGTTTAAGCATTGAGTTAAATCTGCATTATCCATTAAATTTGCCATCTTCCAAATTCTGTAAGATTTATCCCCCTTTCCAAGATTGTTGCCCAATGTCACTTATGAGAGCCTTTTGAGCTGCCGTTAAAAACCTTCATAGCCAGTGACAACAGAAAAGTACAGAGCTGGAGTCTTGGTGGAACAGCAATAAAATAACCTGGGCTTTTGTATGAAAATGTCATTTGAGCATCCCTAAGCGTAGTCAAAGTGTAAAAAAACAAAGAGGTTCCAGCAATGCGCTGAAAGAACCTCATCTAATTCACTGCACTGCGTTGACTCAGGATATCCATACTTTCCCTGATACCTCCCTAAAAAGTTTTAGTAATTTACCCAGAAGGAAATCCATAATATCTTTAAATATTTTGCACTACTGCTTACCTAAACCTCAGTATTCAATACGAAAGCTTTCTTTTAGTGTAAGAAAGCCAATAACTGTTTTCCTTCACCCAGTGGACTCAGAGAACAGTTGATTCCTGAAACTTTTATAAAAACCTCTTTGCTGTTTACTTATTTAGTATTTGAACCTGGTTTTCCCCCTAAGATAGCAGCAGATGTGCTTCTTTGTGATGACTTTCTCAAGAGACTCTAAGTTCAAGATCCATTGTGTGTTGTACACCTGTTTATTTAACAACAGACACCAGTGGAACAATTTGGGTATCTAAAAATCATTGTCTAATGTTATCTGGGGCACTTTTAGATACCCAAGACATCTGCATAGGACTGATAGATGTGACAGAAGACCAGTGGGAAACCCATCATCATCTGACTTTGAAACTGGAGACCTGGTGGAATAAGTTTAGCCATCTAAAATGTAATGAGATTTCTGAGACTAGATAGATGAGTCATTCCTGAGTAGATGAAGCAATTTTTGCAGCCTGTGTTTTGCAGATGGAGGGGAAAGGCCAAGGGAAATGCCATATCCAGCATCAAAAATGAATTTTCTGGTAAAGTCAGGTGTCAAATGTAGAGCACTGGAGTCTCTCAGTTGTGGTTTGGCCAAGGTTTGAAGCTGAATTGTACACCCCAAGCACGAAAAGTTGTACTCAGGTCATTGGCAATAGATTCTCCTTCCTAGTCAGAAAAAAAGGGTTGTGTTCAATCCAGTTTTGTAAGTGTCTTATGTCTCACCAAGGTTTTCCTCTGTTGTTTATGCAGGGATCACAGTCAGGGAAGGACATCTTTATATATAACCATGAATCTCTATCCAAAATCTAAGATATCATGACAGGTGTCTAATTTTACTTTGAGTGTCATGGTGAGTGGTCTGAATAGGGATTATTGCTCACAGCTTGACTAATATGCCCCACATAAAAGTTGATTATCTCCTTTATGGACAAGTTCATGTGGTTCTCTACAATTTGAGGGTTAGCAATTAACCTTCGTCATGATATTCCCTGTAATTAGTATCAAATACAGGTTTAGCCTCAGGAATATTTGGGAAACATGTGGCCAGGGTAATTGCAAAGGCATTTGCAGAGGTTTTAATAGGCACCACTGTATAAAACTTTCCTCTGTTGCTGATTTTGGCATGCTGACCTGTATTTTCTCAAGTCCTTTATAAAGAAAGGTGTTCTAAATGGTTTATTTGCTGCCTTGTCCCAATTTCCTGACCTCTTTCTTATTAAAAAACATAGCAAGGGGTTAGCTATTAAAAGCTGAATTGATTTGTCTGCCTTGATGAGACTCAATTTTAGTAAGGTGCTTGCATTAAGGATTAGTTAAGGCATTAACCTCCCAGCCAAACATTACCTACAAGCAATGAGATGCTGTTGTGACTTATTTCCTATTTAGCCTTTGTGGTTTTAATAGATGTGACAACTGAAGAGACGTGCTGCAACAGAGAAGACAACAAATGGAACCTAAAAATGTGCATATTCCAACTGCATGTCGTCAGTAACTTCTCAAACTGAGCTGCCCTCCAAAGATGTCAGTTGCCGTCATATAAACACACCATTCCTTCTCTTCTTCCATCCGTCTTCAACTTGCTCTAGGACAACAGTGCTGGCTTCCCAGCTACAGCCCAGGAGATCCTACCAGCTGCAGAGAAGGGCTTGTGCTTTGCAGTGGAATTGGATATGAGGAGAGTGGTTTCGTTTTCATAAATGATGATGTCTCCATTGGAGATTATAGTCAACAGGGATGCAATGAGTACAGCTTAAGAAAAATTGCTTTAAAGAAGATGAGGTGAAGTCCTGGGTTTCTTGCTAGGAGCGCTATCTGGGTTTATGACATTCAGACCTATTAATGTGGGAAGAAATCAGAGATAATGTAACTGCAGGGGTTTGGGATGCAGATTAGCATCTCCTCAGAGCTCTGCACTGCACCAAGGTTCTAGTTTGAGGGTCACCTCAGGAACTCCTTACCCTAATGAGTGATATCCAACCAGTGTTCAGTGAAACCATCGAGGAGGCTCAGGATCATGCTGTTCTATTGTCTTCCCAGGTAAACTATGGCTTGGGTCACCAGCAGATGTACAAACAAATTCTCTTCCTTCTCACTCTTAGGGCAACAGATGATATTCTGGGGGGAGGTTAGGACCTTGACAGGTGCAGGGGCTGGAGGGGGGTATTGGCACTACCTAACCCTAGGAATGGCATTCACCTTGCAGACCGAGACATCCGAACTGAAGTATCTATATGCAATAAGTTCACATGAATGGGCTATCTTAGTTATTGTTATAGTTTATGTAGGTTTAATAGAATTTGCCAAACCATAGACTCCTAGTGCCATTTCAGGGGCATCGAGTTACCTGAAATTTTCCCTTGGCCCTTGTCATTGGTCCTGTGGGAGGCAGGATATTTTGCCTAGGCGATCTCAAATAGCACTACATACCTATGTTGAGGAAGTCAAACTGAGTCTTGTCTCTCTCTTGACTGTGATGGGAGGGAAGACACCCAGTGCACAGACATTCACAGGTAGATACCTAAATGTGGGTCTCTAGATGTGGATCTGGCTGCAAGACAAGTACCTAGGAATCTAATCTGAGCCCCCTCTATAATTAACAGAGAAAGATTCCCTTGAGATGGCAATTCTGAACAGTGAATTGGATCCTTGCTCTAAATCACTCTTTGAAAGAACCTCTCTCTCTCTCTCTCCATTGACTACAGGGTAACACTGGTGTATCTAGACACAGTGCTGGCCCTAATTTAGAGGTCTGACTTTTATGGGATCACTGCTACAACAGTATATATCCCAAGTGATGCAAACGTACTTAGGAAAATCTCTACCAGCTTCTTTCCCTGGGGAATGGAAAGTTCTGTTGCTATTTTAGTTCCATTCCCACCCACTGCAAGGATGAGGTATAAAACTAAGTACATGTTTGGCTGTAACCTTTGTGCTGTCCAAGATTGATCCAAACCTCATCAATCTCTAAGGCAGATTTGCCCTGACTGGGGTGGCCCTTGAATCAGGCCTACAAGATCAAAGATAAAAGGGAAGAGAGCCAAGACAGATTTGGAAATATAATCAACTAGCCATAGCTACATTCTTAATTAAATTGCTACAGGCCAACAGCTGCTCTTTAGGGAGTCTCTAAACTCTAACACATGCCCCTATATTACAGTAGTAAAACCAAGGAATAATTTTGCTCCACAATAGCTTTCCTGTGTGCATTGAAATGGCCCAATATACTTTCGTGCCTGAATTTAGTGGTTTGAGGGTAAATACATAACTGTGAGGTTTTCTTTTTTTTTTTTTCCTTTTTTTTTTCCTGGTCCTCCAACCATGATGTCAAAGTAAGGGAAAATATTTTGTAAAAATCCAAATTAACAAACCACAAGAAGTTCATATGGCATTTCCCCTCATCCTCCCCACTGTCTAACTCGTGCAGCTGCGAAATCCAAAATATACCTTTCCTCCACAGATACACCCCTCTGCCAACATCAGTACCACAGGCCTTAAATGAAAGCTGATGGCAGAAAGAGTGAAGGCAGCAATGACCTTTTAGAAGGAGCTACCTATAAAGAGTCTTGAGTATCCCATCTATTCAAAGGGTAAGGGACTACAGCAAGGGGACATTGAGTGAGGGGTGGCAAAGGGAAAGGGTTCAGCGTAACCCAGAAGATACGATTCAAGCCTTCTGAAATGAGGCCCTGCTTCCCAGAATGTAGCTGCACATTGCCGGCTGATGGGAAGTAATGAATAAATATTTTGGGTTTCCTTTGCTTCTGCAGATGGCCTTTGCTTTTCTTTGTTAAATTGCCTTTGTCATGACCCATGAGTTTTCCGAGGTATTTTCCCCTCCTGCCCTGCTGAGAAGGGGAAGTGCTAGAACGGCTTGGTGGTCAGCTGGCAGCGAGCCATGGCCAATCCACCACAAGTGTGCAAAGCCTGACTCTGTCTTCTCGATGAGCTACTCACAGGTAGCAGCAGGCTGCTGTTTGGTCCCCACAAATCCCTGTCTCCTCCAGGCTGCACAAACTCAGTTCCCTCAGCCTCTCTTCACAGGACAAGTGCTCCATCTCCCAACCATCTTGGTGGCCCTCCGCTGAACTTGCTCCAGTTTGTCAACATTTTTGCTGTAACTGGGGCCCAAAACTGGGTGCAGAATGCTAGATGCGGTCTAAATTTTGATGCGAAACAACAGCCAGTCATCACTCCTTCTTTCACTTGATAGATACACATCCCACACACTACATTTTTTTCCAGAAGACCTTTACTAGACCTGACTTTAGATGCCTGAGATATAGAAGTATAGTTAAAAAGCCTTCCTTCACTTACCTTTCTTTGCTACAGGTCCCTACCCTCCAGCCTTCTGACCTGTATCTGGATATCACTTAGGTTAAGATGAATCAGGTTTAGGAAGGTCACTTTTAGCTGTCTGAAGTTACTAATTACAAACCTCACTCATAGCATCCCACCCATCTATAAATACTTGGGAACAAGTATTTGAGTGCGTTGCTGCTATGAATTTCCTAGCCTCCTTTAGAAGTTATGAATATATCTACAGATAATGCCATCCCACAGTCTCATGGAAAACTGAAAAGTCTGGGAATTTGCATATAAGTTTACTCATAAGCCAATTGCATGCCAACTTTAAATGGGCTCTCAAATAAGCACTCGAATTCATGCCTGTCAGCCTCCTTCCCTTACATGCTTTCCCACTCAACACCTTCTGTTAAAAGCAGAAAAGCTCAATGAAGAAAGGAGTTGAACTCCACCAAAGCAGCACATTTGAATTCTCCTTTATGAAACAGCTGGTTATTTCATTTAGAGTTAAATAATGGAGGTTTTGTACATCTCCCAGTCTCTCACATTTCTGAATGGCTTTCTTCCTATTGACAAATTTGCCTTTTTGCAGAGCGTACTGAAAATAGATATTAGTGCGATGTATATGTGTGTGCGTGTAAAATAATTTTAGGCTACGGCTAGTGTTTAAAAAAAGCAGAATAAAATAGGAGAGTTATTTCTGGAGAGAAGCCAAAAGAGACTGAGAAAGCGCTGGCATGCCCAGAGGCAGAGGTTTTTCAGAGGTCAAGTAGGTGAGCGCTGGGTGGCCAAGGGCTGTGGAAAGGTCTCAGCAGCTATAGGAGGGTTTCAGCAAACCGGTTCAGTGGCCAGTTTAGCCATGTTGCTCATGGGGTCACAGAGCCAAGAGAAGTCGTGACAACGCGATGAGTGGCAGCAGGACGGAGTCCCGTCACCCCTGCTGCCCCCATCATCTGCCCACCAAAAATCAGGGGGAAAGCAATCTGAGAGGTCACCATGACCTAGTTGTAAGTGACGACTTCTGCCTGCTGCCTGCGGCTTTCTGCAAGAGACCTACACCAGCTGCCAAACCCACCTGGCTTTTGGGGGAAAAATGTGCCCACATTACGCTCTTAAATAGCTGCAGATGGTGAATGGAGCCCTCGTGTCTGTGGTGTCAGCACGTCCAACTGAGTTGGTCTCCCTTCTCCCTCCTTACAGTCAGCAGAGGGGCATGGGGGTTTTGGCAATAATTCATCTGAGTTACCTTCAACACAAACTTTAGGACGAGAAGAACCACAGTCCAGTTTATTAAATGTATTGAACACATCGGTGATGATAATAAAAAGAAGGCAGAGTATCTAGTTCGGGTGGAAGTGTTGACTCTTAGTCACGTAAATCTCAGCAAATGCTTCATGGCAGCTATTACATTCTGCTGTCCTACAGGAGTCTGTCCAAGGACATTTATTCTGTTCTTTGCCATCTTGTAGCAGATGTGAGAAACGAAGTCTGCAGAGCATTAAAGGATATTATTCTCGGAAATTGTCACCTTTGTGTGAGGGGAGATTCATTCCTGCGTATGTGGCAGGCAGAGCAGTACCTCAGCGAGTCCTCATTACATCCTCACAGTTCAGCCAGTTGTTTGCAAGGTGCTGATTACAATCACTGTCCCCATCTTTCATTGTATAGAGGGAGATAATGAGGAAAATCATAGAAAAGATAATCACAGAAAAATTATCAAGCCCCCTAAATCAACCCACACCCTACAGAAACTCAGAGATGAGCACATCTGAAAAGAACGTGGCAAGGGAGAACAGGAATACAAACTGGCTTTCAGCAACATACAGTTGTGCCAGTTTCCCTCAGACTTTCATCAATATACACCCTTCAAGAAAGCCAGGAAGAAATCACCAGTTTCAACAGTACCGATTTACACTCGCAGCTAAGTCAATAATTGTGTATATTTGGATTTTTATTTATATCAGTGAGATGAAACCTTCAGAAGGCTTCATAGGTAGGAAGGGTCTCTTATGGCAACTGATTCCTGACCCACCTCAGATAACTACTCAATTCATGTTTAATTCAAACAAGTCTGTAATACAAACACTCCCTCTGTCCTCATGCAAAAGTCAAAAAATACCCCCCTCGACCAAATTCCTCTGTCAAATTCAGGGTCCCTACAACTTTAAATCGAGAGCCTTCAAAAGGAAATGTACCATGAGAAGGAAATAGGAGGAAGCCTGGATATTGGCAATGTCAGAAATCCCCGTAGGGATAAAAAAATAACAGAAAGAAAATATAACAGTGGAAAATTGTCTCCTGAATTGAACCACTGTCAGTTCAGTAGCAGGAATTTCCACTTTTGTTCCTGCATTTGGATCAGACTTAAGCGCAGGAAATAGCCTTGCCTCAGACTGCCTTTCATTTAATTGAGCTAAAACCTCCTACTTTCCATCCTTCAGTGACAAACTATGGCCCAGGCAGACTCAGCGTCCTGCCCAAGGGGAGATGCTCTCTGTGCTCCCCAGAGCCCTCAGGTCCCTTCTCCCTTGATGCGTGAGACATCCTGGAGGAAAGGATGCTCTGGTGGCAAATCCCATGCCGGAGCTCAGCCTGCAAGAAGGGCTCTGCGGAGATGGTGCCCACCAGCACATACGTGGCTTCTTTGAAGCCCTTGAGCTCCCGCAGCCCAGCCAGCTGCACCTACTGCTTGGAAATGACGGAGACGGAGAGAGGGCCACGGGGGAATAAAACTCTGGTTGTGGGAAGGGTGAGAGATGAGCTTGCCACGTGTGCTTTGGGTGCTGTGGATGTGACCTGCACGACTGTACCATTATTTGGCAAGGCAGGAGTAAAGTGTTGTCTGTAGGAGCTAAAATATAAATGGGGGTGTGTTTATGCCACTGGAGTCCTGACCAGTGGGGGCTTTCAGAGGGTTTTGCGGCTGGGGAGTATTTCCTGGGTAAAAAGCAGACCAGAGGTAAGACTGGGATTGCAAGAAGTCCCTTCGAGTCTGAAATATCTGCCCGTCCTTGGGGAAACTTTCTGCTTGTCTGTCTGGTCATATCCCCACATCCTTTTCTTTCCTTTTTTTTTTATTTTTATCTTTTCTGTTTGTTTGTTTCTTTTTCTCCTGGAGGGGTTTGTGAGAGAGGTCACCCCTGGGGAGGGGAGGCAGGCAGGGAGGGAGAGGAAGGGTCTGTCTTTTGTTTATGCAGTGTCCAGGGAGGCTGGGGACGGGCTAAGCATCTTGCCCTCTTGCAAAAAAACCCAGCCAAAATGGAGCCAACAGATCTTTAACAGTGGCACTGGGGAGCGAGTGGTGGAGCGTTTTTGGGTGTCTTCAGGAGCTGTTGTCTTTGGCTATGCTGCCCTGTCTCTAGACGCTTCCTGTCTTTCTGAGGTTTTGTTAGTTTGTAGAGTATCTATGTCAGGCTTGAGGTTCACCCGGGAAATTGGTTCTTGCTGTAGTCAGCAAAAGCGAAGAGAATGGAGAAAAGATAGTCTGAGGCTCCCTGCCCAACAACCCACCGCCTCATGAAGCCTCCCGAGCACTGTTTCCCCCGAGCAGTTTCTGGAACAGATGTACTCTTATGGATCACAGGCAAGTTATTTCTACCACTTCGTTTTAAAGAGTTTTCCAACCCTAAACAGGCAGACATCCCGGAGACCCAGCTCCCCTCTTTCCACCGCACACCTCCTCTTTGGCAAGAGGGAAGCCTGAAATTTCCTTTTTACGTTGCAGGCAGCATTTCATCCTTCATTATAGCTCAGCCAGCGCACGACCAGACCAAGCGTCTGTGAAATGGGGAAGGAGATCTGAGATGGGGGTCGTGTTTTGCTAAACACCGTGGCTGGGCTGAATGTTTCCTATAACCTGGCTGCCACACTGTGTTTCAGGCATCACCTCTTGCTCAGGATGAATCTTGGGCATCGTATATCTGCGCTGGCACTACTGTCTCTCACCAACCTTACCCTGTAAGCAAGAACATGCCACACATTCACAGGCTGTAACTCCTGCCTGTGTAAACGCAAAAGGATACACAGACCACTATCCTATAACTATCCACACTCAGGTACCTACATAGAAACACACACAGACAGACATACCTGTCAAATCCCCTCCCTTCCCGAATAAATTTTTACTCATGGATGGGAACCAGACACAGACCCAGGCACGCTTTGATAGAGACACCTGCAGAAGTGGCTGCAAAGCCATATGTAGTCATATACATGCGAGCATCTAACTCTGATAAATACAAGATGCGTGGGTATCGGTATCCATAATAGATGTTTCTACATACTCTCATCTTACGGATAATGACTAAAAAGGCGTTCTCTAGAAAAGCGAAGGATATGTTCATTGAAGAGAAATGTTTGATGCTAACGTCTGAGCTGTGATTAGAAACTGATCCCTCAAAACTGTGCGTCAGGGAATCCCATTTCCCCTTTGGCTGTCACGGGACGGCAGGCAGTAAATGCAACAGCTTGTGAAGTCCTCAATAAACTAATGTGGGAAAGGTCTGCCGTGGGGTGACAGGTACCTACGTGGTCCAATCCCACCCTCCCCACAGGGGGAAGGCAGCAGTGTCATCTCCGTTTCCTTGTGACATTATTCCTGTGACTGAAGCATCCTCTGATTTTGATTCCGTTCTTTTTCCTGCTCCTTTTCCCTGTGGGTTTTATGAGCAGGAGCAGCTCATTAGATCTCTGAGGTGATCTTAGTCAAAGCTGCTCTACACAAAACCATGTGGCTCAAATTATTCTGGTGTGTTCCCATAAATTGTGGCTGTATTTTCATCCTGAGACAACTTTATTTAGCTTTCTAGATGGTTGCTTTATTTTAACCTCTGTCCGGGAGCAGCGTGAAATAGCCAACACAGCCTAGAGCACACGCTTTGCCACCCACAAATCTGTATGCCATGAAGCAAGTCTAACCTTGAATCTTCTTAAAACAGTATTTTTGACTTCTGCTAGAAATATAAACCAGTCCCCTGTGGCACATATTTTCAGTTGTTGTTTGGGGTTTTGCATTTCAAATCTTTGCTTTTATGGCAAACCGGGCATTGGAGCAGAATTTGCCATCGTGATGTTTTTTTCTGTATTATTTATTAATGTTTATCTGATTGCATTTTTTGCAGTGCTTGTGTACATAAAAACAGGCTCTGGGCAGTAGTCAGTATTTCTTAAGTATTTACCCTGGCTCTGAAACAGATTCCAACTTTGACCTTGGAAAGAATCACTTTAATCCATCACCCCTGTTCTAAATAGCAGCAATGGGAAGTTGGCTCCGATGTGTATGTGTCAGGGCCCTATAGCAGATGCTCCTAGGCTCCCAAACCCATTTATCATAAGCACTATATTGTTAGCTATGGATGAAGAGTCTCTTTTAACATAAACAGACTGTTTCTTTAGGATGAGGAGAACTTCAGTGTGCTCTCAGGTGTCCTATAATTCCCTGAGCAGCCACAGCGTCCTTCTAAATCCTGCAGCTGTGAGGCCAGTTATTCCTTTCCCAGAAAAAGTCCCCTCAGCTGATGAAACAGGGCCAGGCTATGAGTTCATAACATGGCTGTCACACTAGTATCAGTATTTATTAATACTGGTCCTATCTGATATTACATGCACTTAAGACTGCAGTGCTGCAGAGGTATCCTTACGTACACATCACTGCTTTACCTGTGCTCTCACTGCCGTCTTCACTGACACTGCTGTGAATAAAGTCCTGTTATTTGCATTGGTAAAGGGAGCTAAAAGCATCTAGACATGATGCCAGATGCATCATCCCCTCTGTGCACAGGGCCAAAGACCTTGCTGTTTCCTAAATCGCTAGCTCGATATTTAATCTAGATTTCATTCCTGTCTGAAACGCTGCGTCTCTCAGTTAAACCAGGCTTATAGTAAGGGAGCCTTGATCAGGCAGTTGCACCCCTGTGCACAGACTATATCAATAAAAAATAAGCAGTCTTGTCTGTGTAATTATCCTCACAGCTTCTGCTGGCAGAGCTGCACCAGACGACACTCACACCTTTTCATGCGACCAAACCACATATGAAAAGGGAGAAACAAGCGTAAACACAATTCACCGCATCAGCTCATGGTTTGAATCAGTTCCCTTTAGCCCAGTGGTCCTGTTTGCTCTGGAGGGTAAAATTCTCCATTATATCACCTGCAGCAAGCGTGGAAACCGATCCACGGCTGTCTGCAGGGCACTCAGAAACAACAGGCTCTGGTCCCTGAGGGATGGCATCCCCTAAGGGATGGCGTCAGAGAGCTTGGGAGCAGGGAAGAGGTCCTCTGGGAATGCCTCTGAGCAGGGACTGTGGTTGGAGATGATGCGGTTTTGTGGCAACATCCCTTCAGGTGATGAAATGCTCACACTTGGCTGCTGAGCGGGACGTGACGACGTGTCAGCTGTAACGTGGATGCAGGAGAGATGCAAACAAAAGCGTCAGAAAGCAAAACTGCAGCTTCTGGGGATGCTGATAACTTTTTTCCGGACTAGAATTCATCCCCATTCTCCACAACAGAAATGTGAAACTACTCCGTGACTTTTCATTTATAATTTGGCCCCAGAAAGTCATGGAAATTTGGGCTCTACTTGGAAGAATTTTCCTCTGTCCTTCTTCACCCAGTTTCTGCACACCTTAAAGTCGCTTAAAATGGTATTGTTTTGTCAGTTCCTCACTCTGCTGCTTGATGGTATCACAAATAACTGGGCAAACATCATAAACACGCATTTAGATGAAAACAATGGTTTTGAAAGGAACTAGACTGTAAATGGCACAGAGAAGCAATTGTCTTTTTGTGCTGTTTTGGTCTAGCATCAAGCACAGCATGATCCCAGTCAATGGCTGTAATCCTTGGCAAGAACAATGATTATCAGGGATTTATAAATTAATAGCAAGTAATGATGAGTAGCAGTTACTAATAGTGCCTCTGTTCATTCTGGAATTTGCTCATCATGCTTGTGATACTGGAATGTATTAATGAAATATTTTGCATTTGCGAGCTGTCTCCCACACGCATGCATCAGCATTCTCTCACCACTTCTTTTTTTTTTTCAATCTGTAGAAAACTCTATTTCTTGGACAGTAAAAGAGGGCGCTTCTTGGGCTTTTGGGGAATTTTGCATTGCTGAACCAGAGGAATTAAGAAATTAATCTTCTAAGAAGACTTGACAGAGGCAGAGATCTCTGCAGTCCACTGCCATGGTGTTTCTGCTACCCCGTGTCCTTCCACTCCAATCTGCTGCCTTTGGTGTTTGTGTCAGGGTGTGTGTCCCAAATGACACAACCTGAAGGAAATTTTGGGCATCTCCATAGTCCAACACTATGATTGCTTCAGTAAGACAGGGACTTGAAGATATTTTTGCCTGCAGATGGTTTATTAATATGGTATCGCTACTGCTGATGCTTCAGAAATAGGCACAGACAATGGGTAGTATTTGACCCCACTGGGTTGTCCCAGGGCTACTCAGTTTATCCCCAAATCCACTTTTATGCAAAGAATTACATCACACTTATGAATTTTCCCTCTTAAAATTGGGGACATGTGCAATGCCCACAAGCTCCACTCTGCAGCAAACACCTCACCTGACCCAACTCCACCATATCAAGCAAGCATGTTCGCTATCCACAAGGCCAAAAAATCAGCAAAACATCTTAGGAACCTCCAGGAGGTTGGGGTTTTTGTAGGAATGCAGGAGATGTTATATGACCTTTGACATATCTTCATAAAATTTACTCAAGGTCTGAATCTGGGCAGAAGTTTGCCTTGGATTGCTCTGCTATGGAGACAGTAAATCAGCTGTACAGACTAAACCTGGATTTTGGCTTCTAAATGGAGTACTTGGAAGGACCGCGTATTTTTCCTTGCTGACTATGGTGGGTGCTCCAATCTACATGCCTATACTGCAGGTGTCTGGGTTACGTGAGATCATTTCTGTCTCATTTGCACACCGGTGCTGTTACTGTCTTTATGGGGATTTAGCACCCAAAGCTATTTAGGTGCTGTAGAAACTCAGCCGTATGTTCTTCCTTGGGAAAAGAGAGTGAACTGACCCCACTCCTATTGGAATCACCAGTGACATTTCAGGCTTGGGTACCCTGTGAGAATAAATAAATCCCACGAACTAACAGCACAGAGGCATGAGATAGACTGAGGCAATCGAAAAGATAACTATATTATTCCCTCTACACCATAAGGCCTTCAAAAACATTTCCCTTCAAGAAATACCTGATTCTCAAAGACAGTCTTTGCATGGACTTACTCTGTGACTATTTAGGGTTTCTCGAAACATCCTGGCATGTTCCAAATATCTTTGTTCCCATTATTTACCAGCATTTACAAATGGCAGTGGAGAGGAATCAGTCCTGGGTTCCACTAGTTCTGGAAGGTTTTTTTCTGCAGTTGCTTTGGCTGGGATAAAGGGCTTTTTTTTTTTTTTTTTGTTTTCTTCTTTTTTTAAAGGTTTCTTTGGTAAGTGATACACTAATATATGGCAGCCTGGCAGGAGTAAGACACGACTAACCATCGTCAGACACTGAGCTTCTCAGAACTAAAATGTTCAGGAGAAGCATCACTCTCTAAGCTTTCAGGTTGCTCTGCTCAGACGAGGTGAAACCTCTTATGTACCACAGCTGTGATTTTTCACACTCTGGTGGGAGCAGGGATGGATTGAAGATACATCTGCCGAGATCAGGACAGGAACACACAAGGCTGTTATATTTTCTTAACTCAGAAAAGCGCAGCATGACAGACTTATGCCCTCTTCTTCTGACCCTAAAGCACATTTTTTTTCACTTCTTCTACAATAGGTTTCTTTTTTGCTGCTGCCTGGTGCTCCAGTGATGTCTGATCTGCCATCGTTAAGGCCAAATTTAGACAAGGGTGGACAAGGGAATATTCTTGCGGCTAGAAGGTTTGAAATACAAGACATACGTGAAGAGATGTCACATAAGCAAAAGGAAATGGGGTTGCCAAAGGATTTTCAAGTAGTGTCTCTGTTTTTAAGCATCTGTGCATGTAAGTCTGTTTATGAGCGCACCTGGAAGCGGCTCACAAATTTACATGCACAGATTTTCATCCAGACCAACCCTGACTGTGATACTGTCGCTCTGTCTGGCGTGCCTGATACGGAGTGTGTGCTGAGTTTCTACTCTTATACCTGCTTTACACAAACTACAGAAAAATACTACTGACGTTTTAATTCTGCAAGCCAGGATGAAGTTAGAGTGGGAGACAAAGGTGATGCTCCACAGATCTACCTAAATCAAGTGAAGTTATTCAGAAGTTTTGGGCTGTTTTGAAGACACACAGTGAGTTTACACTGGAGAAGTACTTTGTGTTGCACGACCATGGGTTTGGGGGTCGATTGTTTTTTTCAAAAAATCTGTTACTAGTCTCCAAAACCCCTAGTATCATCAAACTAGTGTCGAACCACATCTTGAGAGATTCTGTGTGAGTCTGTGTTATCTATGTATTTGTGTGCTTGCTCCTATACACCCATTGATTCTTCCTCGTGGGAACAGAAGCAGAGCTTCAAATGCTAGTGCTGTCCCAAATGACACACAGTCACTTCAATTCAGTATGGGTCTACCTACACACATATATACTTTTCTTTCTTCATTTCTCCTGTCTTTTATCTTTGGCATGAATCATAACTCTCCCATGGCATTTTTATTACAGGAAAGAGAAGGAATTCACAGAACAGCTAGCTCAGAAACACAGGCACTTTTGGATTTATAAATGAAAACATTCATTTTGCTGTTCTGCTGGGCTTTTGACATATTTCAACAACTTCACCAGATAAATGAAAGAAGTAGGATAGATGGACACAGGCTACATAAGAAACTTCAGGGAATCCAAAGAACTTCTATGCTAAATAAAACTGGGAAAAGATAACTATGCTGAATCACAAAATTATTGGTGAATTCATATCTCACGTTGTCTACATTGTCCACTGTGGTTACATATCTGTATAAACATATATGTATTTAAGATTGTATCAAATGATCAGATATTAAATCTACCAGTAAACATGAATTTATAGATATTTTCACATCATTACTCCTTCAAAATCACTGCTACTACGATCAGATAAAGACACCTCTTTATCTTGGTGGGGCTTTATCTTGGTGGGGAGAGGAAGGGGTGAAGTAGCACGCAGGCAAGGTCTATGAATTGACAGTCTCTGTGAGCAAATTTATTGAGCTTACGAGTGGAATAAGATGAATGTCACCCATAAAAACTCAAACCAGGACATGCAGAAAATATGCATGTTTCTGAGCAACAGCTAGAGCATGGGCAATAGCCTAGAGCATTGCGAATGACAAGGCACACCACTGTTTAGGCCACTGAACTGAGTTCAGATAGCCTGTTCCTGAAGCAGTTGTTTAGGGTCATTTTATTCTCAGTGGATGGAAAAACAGTGGTTTTTTTTAAGGGGCAATTAATCTTATCATAAGAGCTATGAAAAATCACACAGGTCAGCTAAGAAAAATGAAACCTGAAACCAGTTCTGGGAAAAACTGCAAATTCTCTAGCAAATGGCAGTATGGAGGAAATTCATGCTTAAAGCCAGGTGTAATTTTGACAACAGGTTTGGCTGAAAAAAAATAATTCCACTCGTAGAGGAAAACGTTGAAAATATATATTTTTTTTCAAAGTTATGCAGATGGATGCATTTTGATTTTTCATTCCAAAGCAGAAATCAACTAGTTGAGGTTAAAAAAATAACTTTTAGAGTAACAAATAAGTAAAAAAATGAGCTGAAACATATCACTAGGGGGCAAAGTATTTTTAATTGACCTCTAGATTAAATTATTGATATATTTACTTGTTTATTTTCTTGTGGACCTCACTGAAAAAATATTACAGGATTCACTTTCCTTTTGGCTTCCGGATCAAAAATATCCACACTTCACCCCCTGCTCTAATCCAGGCTTGGGTGGGTTTAAGGAGAGGGTAATGAAATGCCAGTCAATATCTTTGCTCCATCTGAAACCCCTTCTGCATGACTGGGTGTCGCAATGCAAGTTACTGCTGGAATGTACTATGTAATTCTGGCAAGAAGTCAATAGGCTCAAACTCCTCAAATAACCAAACCATGGTACTAAGAAATCAGTGGAGCAGGCAGCAGCCCAGACAGCCAGTCCATTAGCAGCTTAACCACAGCAGATGTAAAGTCACCAACAAAACTCCCTACGGAGACTCCCAAAGAGCCAGATGCTACTGCTATAAAAAGATCTTCTAGAAACTTGGCATGTCTCCTGCCCACATTTTTTTTAAAGAAACATTCTCTAGATAGGAGGTTATTTTTTTTTTTTTTAATTTGGGGTTAGGGGTAAGGGGGAGGAGGAGGGGAAGGGAAGGGGAAGATATTGCTTATTTATTCCGGTTTGCTCATGAGTGAATCTCGTGCTCATGAAAACAAAATTCAGCGACAACATGTCCTGAGACACAGAAGGCAATAGGCACAATTCCAGCCTTCTCCCGCACACAGCTTTGCTTATGCACCTCGGACAGACCTGGGAATCCTTCCTCAAAGACCCCTGCACTTGGGGCGAAATGCACTCGGGGTGAAACGCCAGCTCTTACTTTATTCTGTTCTGCTTCCCTGGGCCAACGTGGCCACTGGTGGGCCCAGTTTGCCCAGTGTGCTGCACTTCGGCAGTCCTCTTGCCTTGCGCTCTTGGCCGGTGCACATCAACTCGGGTGGTTGTGCTTGGCCTGTTGGTCTTTGCCTCTCACGTTGCTCCATCATAGGACGTAGTTGATCACCTGCAGCATGTCCAGCCCTTTCAGTTTTCCTGAAATAGCCGTGAGCCTCATGGAAGCCCCAGCTGCTGGATTCACGTGATGAGGGTGTTTCAACAGTGGTTTTAGTAACAGCAACAACAAAAACAGTAACAAAATGAGTAATAATGTGTAATCCTCACGGTGCAGATATACCATCTGTGCCAGGAAGGTAAGCATTGAAGCCTAGGGCAGATGGAGACACCAGCTCTACGGATGTCTGCACTTGGATGGTGAATGCCACCCATGTGCCCAGATGAAAGGCCTCACCTTTCTGTCCACATCTGTGGATGAGGACAGATGTTGTTTGGGGAATGTATGGAGAAATACTCTGCAAGATTTAGATATGATACCTCAAGGTGACCCCTTACTGGAAGCCTGAGTAGCAGCAGGGTGGTGGCTTTGTGTTTAGCAGTTGAGGGAGAAAGCAGCTGATGGCCCGTTGGAGACATTAGGATTTCTCCTCCACTTAAGCTGCACCTGATGTGGTAACTAAATCTCTCTGGAAAGAAGTCAGAACAAACGACCGTGCTTTGATTTTGAGGGAAATTTTGACAGGTCTGGCCTTAGACTGGGCCATGTAGGACTCATTTTGTGGTGCCATGTAGGACTCATTTTGTGGTGCCAATAGCCCCATTTAGAGATGTTTTTTGGTGACGGAACAACAGGGGATGGAGGACAAAGAGGAGGTAGTCAGACGGTAACTGCTAGCAGAGTGTTTCTGTACTGAGGCCTCACAGTGCTCCTCAGTCGTATGAGTCCTACAGCTCAAGGGGTCTTTAATCTGGAGATACCCTTGTAGGAGTATCGCAGAGGACAGGAGACATTCCCAAGATATTCATTGCACCAGCAGGAAAGGGAGAAAGAACTACATTGTCCAACTACTGTCCACCTTTGAGTCAAAACAATATTAAGCTATCATTAGGGTCTAAATATATATTTACAAGACAGCTAAGGCAAGATGTCTATGAAATGGCGTTTGCTCCAAGACAAACTAGGCCGTAGGAAATCACAGGAGCCAATGCTGAGAATGGAAGCGGCTGCCCACAGAAGGAGCCCTGAGGGGGAGATGGACCACTGGTGGGGACTAGTTCTGGTGTCCACCTCTGGCACACTAGAGCAGACCGAGTCGCTAACCTCACGGCTTTATTAACGACCTGTTCAATGCATGGCTCTGTTCAGGACTGATGCTTCAGAGGTGGTTTCTTCAAAACCAGTGATTTGTGGTGACAGTGGGGTTTGCCACTTATTTGCACCTTTGTGTACCATTAACCCAGGCTAGATATAAGACATTCCTGTCATTATTAACATCTTTCTACTCCTCCCTCTGCACTAGCTTTTTGAATTTCCTTTGGCATTTTATTATTATTGCCATCAGCTTGCTACTGCATTTAGCTCTCTAACTGCTGATTTTCTGTTACAGCTATTCAATGGTATATTTTGTTACAACTCATATATTCAAGTAATTTGATAGTTTGTGTTCTCTCATTCACAGCAATTCTTCTCTGTGGGGATGACCTATTCAGTCATCGCTCTGCAGTTTGTATCCTGGTATTCCAATGTTCCACTGATTATCTTCCCTCCACCAAGTTTCCAAGTTGTCTGTTTTAACGATACCTCTTGCTTAAATGGAGTGTTGCATATTCCTATTTCTTGGTATTTCCTAACAAACTGTACCAGCCTCTAGCTTCTCCTTTCTCTGCTCCCAAAGGATATATTTTTTTTTCTTTTTAAATTATTATACCCCAGAAAATGAGCCAACTTAATCCATGTGCATTTTCATGCTTCTCAGCTTTCCATTACCTCTACTGAGGTTTCTCCCAACAGCATTTATTTCCCATTTCCCCTTCCCTCACACAGACACAGAAACAATGATGAAACCAGGTGACAAAGAACCCCACATTTTACTACGAAAAGCTGCATGACCAAGATATGTATATGAGAACAATTTCCAGTTTGCATTGGGAAAGACTTTTTACTTGTTTCATAGGTCAGACTGTTGGAATGGGAAGTAAACCTTGTGGAGGAGAGATGCATTTTAGCAAAAATTGTGTACACTACTGTTTCGCTTTGGTTTTTTTTTTTTTTCTTTTACATCCTACATGTTAACGGTGGTATCTTCCGAAGCTGAGAAACATGTGAACAAGGTTGTATTTGTTGCTGATTGCTGGGCTTTCTACTTCTACTGTTTTTCTCTAAAGACTAAGAGTGTTGCTTGCATACATGAGATTTATATAACTGGTTTATTTTCTTTTCTCCCTTACTCTCTCACAGCTATTTTTTACAAATGCAATAAACACAAAGAGAAGGGTCCAGTTGTTTTGGAAGGAAGAGGGGAGGGAAGGACAAATATAAATATATATATATGTGTATATCTTTTTATAGATATATAAATATATATTTATAGAAATATATATTTATATAAATATATAAATAACAAATATATTTTTGGACTGATTTCGTTATAGAAAAAGACTTCCTTTTTCTTCCCTCTCGCTTAACAATTTTGTATTGCTGTTTATGTTCTGTATCAGAAAAAAATTACAATGCCCTACAATTCATAGTTCACATCCCAGTTCCTTCAGTTTCCTGAGTGTATTGCATCTCCACAGAGGCTACCCTCTTTCCATGAAGAAACAAGACAAAACAAGCAAACAAAAATTTTTCCAAATAACTTTAGGGCCAGCACATT
Source organism: Elanus axillaris (assembly GCA_026212715.1). Taxonomy (NCBI): domain Eukaryota; kingdom Metazoa; phylum Chordata; class Aves; order Accipitriformes; family Accipitridae; genus Elanus; species Elanus axillaris. The sequence continues at coordinate 43,539,521 of JANZLQ010000078.1, forward strand.
TTGTAGCTCTGTAATGGGAATCCAGGCTGAAAAATGAGAAGACATTCCATTACATCGAAATCCAAAGCCAGCATCTGGGGTTCTCGGCGCCTATCTTGTCCTAAAAATAAAGTTATTTTTTAAGCATTAGAGGAAGCAAGAAGAAACAAACAATGCCACCGGGACTCAGCCTCAGTCATCCTCACGCATCTGTGCTCAGCTTATAGGCAGCGAGGCCTGCAGCTGAGTGTCTCTGCACTATGCAGATGTCAGATGACATCAAAGAGCAATCGCACAACGTGACAAAATATCCTTAGTCCCAACCCCACAATTTTACACTCCATGTGTAAACGATAGACAGAACATGGGAAGCAGCTATATGGAGAGGCAGTATAGCCGTGTCAGACATGAAGCCAGGGTAAAAGACCCAGCTTTCCAGAAAAACAGTCCAGTTCTTGAGCCACTAGACAATTTCTCCTCCTTCTGTTATCCCTCTATTATCTGTACTCAGTCTCCCATCAGCAACATTTGAGCACAGGGATTTCTCTTAGCTAACATCTAGATTTCAGGCAGGATTCAGTTCCTGAACCATAAGCATCTGATGCAATTTGAGAGCCCCAAGGCATTCAGAACATTCCCATACAGATGACAAATCTGACAGTGTTAGTGGGAGATTTATCCTTCACAACATTGGACTCGCTGCATCTCTGTCCCTTCTTTGGATGAGGTGACTCACTCTGCGTGCTCCATCTGGCTGGACCTCCTTTAGGTCTGGAAACAGATAACCTGCCTTCATATAGATGCCTACATGTAGGCATTTAATCTGATGGGAGCAGAGGAAGACTATGTGAGCCTGTCAAATACTGATGGCATATTTTAGGATTTCACCTACAGTCATACGAGTTCAAGCCACAGGCCTCAATTCACCTCCCCACACCTCAGCACCTAGAGCCACTTGAGGTGTCCTAGAGTTTTTGGCTGCCAACTGCCAAAAAACGCTGGTCTGCCGTGGGTTCTGCATCCCATCTGTGAGGCCATGGATCTGTGAGACACTTGGAGCATCTCAAGCCGTGAACCTACATGTGGGACACCGAACCGAGCTTCTGTGTACACATTACGGACTGTCCTTCCAGCTGTACTGCTCTGCTATTGGGCTTATATGTTTAAAGTTAAGTAGGGTGGTTTTGTAACACAAGGTTTGTTTTAGAGAAGTAGGTATCTGAACAACTCTGTCAACATCCAGCTTACTCCCAAAGATGTTCTTTCCCAGTGTTTTGGGCTGTTTGCTCACCTCCCGTCAATGCGTATGTACCCAAGAGATAGGCCATGAGCTAAGGTTGACTCTGCTCATCACATATTCAGTCACGTGGCAGGGGGAAAGCTGTGTTCATTGCCTTCACAGGGGTCCATAGAGTCCACTGCAGATATCCCACAGCCCTGCTCACACCGCAGTGGTCAATGGACCACAAGTAGGGTATAGAGATTTCTAGCTATGTAAGAAAGCTTCATGTGTCCTGCTGCCCATCTCCTTCCCACTGAACAGAGCAAGGACTAGAAGTGTAGCCAATCTGGGAGTGTTTTCTACAGCAATGTCTACGTTGAAGGAAGACTAGTTGGCTATAATCCTGCAGAACACCTGACCAGGGAGTGCTGAAAAAAACAGTGGGAGAGTCCCTAACTAAAGATGCAATTGATTACTCTGTGTTATAAATCGTACGTAGCACCTGCGGACAAGCCAGTGGAGAGGCTGTATATAAGAAAAGTCAATACGGAGTAGTCACAACAACTATGCTTAGAACATAAAGAGAAAAGGAAAAACACAGTTTCATTCTTATATTGGGATACAGGTCTAGCTTTGCTCCAGCGTATGGGAATGGCCAAGAAACATGAGCCACTACTTTATTTTTGGACTCAGATCCAGATTCCCACTGATTTCAAATCCAGTGTTTGGGACTTGCTTGTTATGTGCTCTATGGCAAAGGGCCATCACACTTTCAAGGGTAAAGACTGCATTTGTCTTTCCCTAAACATGCCAACAGCAACACAGCAGGGAGTGGAGGATGCCATCCCTGAATGATGCCCATCGTGGTTTATTGGCAAATTAGTGGCACATTAGTTCTCTGTGAGTCTGGAGCTCCCAGCTCCCTTGCCAAACCTATCACAAGCAAAACCACTCTTGCTGGCCCCTATGCTGCAGCTCCCAGCCCTGTGCCAGCTTTACAGCTTACCACTGCTCACTTGTCTTCTTCAGTGGCTGACGTTGCTTTAGGTGACTAGAAAGACTTTTGGCATCAGAATGGGAATTTCCATGTCGGTGGGCTTAGGATAGGATTAAGGATTGAAACATCTCTAAACAGCAAGTAAGGATCATGCTAGTGGTGGGATTATCCACTATGGCTGTGGACCAGTCCACATCTTTGGAATCAAAAACTGGGAGGCCGTGTTGGAAAACTGAATGTATGTTCAGAGAAGATAAATGCCTTTAAGAAAGAAAACTGGACCATAACAAGAAAAGAAATGCAGCCATCTTTTTTTTAGCCAGTTTACATTTTGTTCAATTATGTCTTGGAACAAAAGTCCCCAAAACCTGGATGTGACTCCTACTTAACTCCCTCCCTGGGGTGCTAGTGAATATAATCCCAGGTCACCACACAACAGAGAGGTCTCAGCAGGCTGTGATAATGTCAGCTCCAAAAGAAAAACAAAGCCAGGCCTGGCCAGGACAGAGTAGAAAAATAAACCAAAGCAGAGCTAAAAAACAAACCAAACCAAAACAACAAAACCCAAAACAACCAGAACAAATCTGAAAGAAGCCACTGTTTTTCCCAGTTTGTCAGATACTTTGCAGAATAGATGGAGTTGGTTAACTGTTAGGTCAAACCTTCCCCAAGAGCTGAACAGAGATAAAAAATGGTGAATGCCAGTTGAAAGACCAGGCACTTTTTCCAGGAAAATGAAAATAAACAATGATCAGGAAATGCTGGAAATAAAGTTCAGCTCATCTGCAATGGTGAGACAGAGGCACTGTTAATGGTACTGTGGTTTGGAGAACACCACTGAATAAAACCAGAAGATTTGCCGGACAAAGCTCATGTCTTTTCCTGGAAAACCAACCCATGTGCCAGGAGATGTTGGGAGCCAAATCTATGGAAGACCAATAATTATCCCCCTAGTGTAGGTTCAGCTACATAAGCATGCATTACCCCTTCTTATCTACTTTTCCTTGTACTTTTTGTCCACTCTTTCTCTAGTCAGCTCCATTCTACCTCCTTGCCTTTTTAGGAGAGGTCTAGAAGCAGGGACTTGTATGTGGACATAAAAAATATGCATCCTTTGAAGTTTCCAGTCAATCATAAAGGAATAAGCACTTGTTCTTTGGAAATCAAATCCTTTTATGATATATTGTGTTGGACTTCTAAAATAAAGGTGTCCAGATTTACCAAATTGCAGAAAGTTCACTGATTTTCTGTGCACTTGATAGGATGAAGACAATATTTTACTCATTCTTGTCCTACTTCCTTGTACAGCATGCTGAAAATATTCATTCTCTTTGCTTAGTCTCACATTCTTCAAGCCTATGTATCTCAGATGCCAAAACCAAAATAATAACGTATGCAAGGAGGAGAGAAGAGACTCACCTGGCATTCAGTTAGCCATGATATGTTTCACAAAAGCTGGAAACAACAGAAAGAGAAGGGTCACTTATCAATTCCTTTTCAATGAACTCAGTAACATCCTGGGTATCTCAGCTTGGTTGTTATTTAAATTCACTCTTCTTGCTTCCTCTGATGCAATGAAGACAACACCACTTTGTAAATAAGATTCCAGGTATCAGGTGCCAAATGCTTTGTAAGTCCTTAAGATAATACATGCAGTGCAGTGTAGCCAGCAGTCCAGGTAGCCAGTGGAAATGAACACACGCATCAGTCAATCCATAGCTTGCTTAATCCCTTACCCCTGGCAGCCATATGGAACTGGCTTTCCGAAGTATACAGCCATGAGAAACTCTAGGTCCTCATCCTGCAAGGCTTTCAAGACTTCAGCACATTTCTACTAAGTCAGGGGGCACTGGAGGTGCCTCTGGAGTGAACCTCCAGGACCCACAGAAGGTCACCAAGTCAGGTAACCTGATTATATGTCTCCAGTGAATTCAGGTTTACAAACAAACAAGGTATTTCAAAGTCAAATTAAGCTTTTGTTTCAAAAAGGGTTGGGGTTCCATTTTTCACCATTTAAAAAAAGCATTCGTTATATTTTTGACATTCAAAAGGAAAAGGAAAAATACTTTTTGCAGCAAGGAAATACGTTTTCCTTCCCAGTAATACCCCCATGCTATGAATTTCTCTGAATTCGGCGTAAGTTCACTAGTCACTTGGGTTGGCTAAATCTACAGATTTCTACCAATAAACTACTTGTAAAAGTTTCTCTGAGCTCAGATCACTGGTGTTTGTAGACAGGACCAACCCAAATATTCATAAAAGGCTCAGCGAATACGACAGACTAGCTAAATCACCATCATGCAACGTCAGTCACCAGTTAACCTGACGGACTCAGCTGTGTATGAAAGCTTGTGTTCATGATCCCTGCTAGAATAATGTTTTATTCAACAGCCTGAAGCAGGTAGGCTTGCTAGATGCAGGAGAGAACCATGGTCCACAAATTCGTGATCAAATCCTTTTATTCTGGCTTTCTACAATAGCAATGAGATAAAATGGAAGGTCTTGTAGGATTCTTAGGACACCAAAGAGGATGCTGAGCATAACGGGTTTTTGCTGAGTTTTTGAAGGAAAATGTAGTGATTTTCTGTAAGGAAGTCTCAAAAAGGATGAATGTCTCTTTTTGAGAGGGTAAGGAACTGTGGGAGCAGGTAGAAAAAAATATTTTTTTAAAAAAGGCAAGCAAAATTAGAATATACCGCTCCACCTCCTGAAAGGGCCATAGCCATTCAGCTATGGAAAACAGAAGTAACCTTCAACAGATAGGGTATATCAGATGAATTATAGAATCGGAATTGGTCCAAAATTTGGGAAAGAACACATTCTGTCCCAGATCTTCCACAGATTTAAACTTTCTCAGGATAACTGCAACAAAGCCTTGAAGCACGAGCACTGCTCAGACTGCGGTGGCCATACCTACCTTCATAGTTAATACAGCCATTGGCATCTTCCTGACCAGCCATTAGCTTATCAACCTCCTCTTCGGTCAACCTCTCACCTGGGTGGAAAGCAAAATGCCTGTTCAGCACCTTTTTTAAGAATTTCTGAAGCCCAGTTCAAAGAACGAATAAATAAAGAAGAGAGTGAGAGAGAAGAGGGGATTTTCTCTTGAGTTTAATTTGTGGTGCTGACTGCTAGGAAAGCTACTTTTGTACTTGCAAACTGAGAAAATTTGATCTGAAAACCAGAAAGACAGAATAAATATGGAAACCCACATGATATCATGTTCACATACTCATTCTTCTAAGAATAAGCTTTCGCTAAGTGCCAAATCTTGAAGGCTTTAGTCACTTTTTAACCAAGTCCTCACAAAGAAAACTCTTAGTAGAGTCACCATCTAGTTTGCCTCTGAGTTTGAGGTTCAGGAGGATTCCAAGGTCAAACTTAATATCTCTGATTCAGATCAGGGATCCCTTCATTTAAATTTAATTATCTAAATATCATGTGTCTATTTGCCTGTAAGGCTTCATTTTGGTCAAGCAGAGATGAACCCAATCCATCCCCTTGTTCTGATATTAGGCACTGATTTTAGAATTATATCAAATGAGTTCCAGAAAAGTAAACAAGAAATTTGAGGGTGATTTCAGCTGAAATCATAAAAATGAAAATAAAATAAAATAAAATAAAATAAAATAAAATAAAATAAAATAAAATAAAATAAAATAAAATGGGTGTGCTATGCTCTTCACGTTGTTCCACTTTTCCATCACTGAGTTCTGGCACATAGGGACAAGTCCTCAGCTGATGTGAACCTGAGAAAATTCAACCGATTTTTTGAAAATTGAACAAAAAAAAGCATGCTAATTTACGGAATATTTGGCTGTGTGTAGGATTTGGCTGGCATTTAGAGATGCCACTCTAAACAGAACTGTCAATTTTTAAGACTGAAGTACTTCTATTGGTGCTTGAACACCAGACATTGCCATGTTGTTCTCAGTTACTGGAGAGAGAAGGGTAAGTACAAAAGTATTTCTTATAGTACTGTGAAACTCAGAAAAGTGCTCAGAGTAGTTTCTTTGTCCCAGGTAAGGTTAGACAAGGCATGGGTCCTGACCCTGTGGGGTTTTTTTGTCATCACTGAATTTGCTTCCCAAACAGATCTGATAGCATCGGTGATAAAAAGGAAAATAGCATCGTGCTCTTTTCTTATTCCCTGTGTCATTAACAGACGTGGATATGTCATTGAATGAAAACCCCTGGGCATAAAAGGTTTGGCTTCTTGAACTGATGTTCCAGGTCAAAACCCATCATTGGAATCCTTTGGTCTAAATCAAATCTCTTTTGTAAAGCCTCATCCTTTTTTGAAAATAGCGGACAAACACTAGTGGAAAAGGCTGATCTTGAGAAATGCTTATTGGATTCAGATGACAACATGGTAGTGCCTTCTAATCCAAATTGGAAATCTGTCATTAAGTTACAGCCAAATTTTCTGTCCCGCACTCATTCAGTTGTCATCAGTCTCTGTGAAAAATAGAGCTTCTGAAGTAAAAATTTGAGAGGACAGACAAATATTTATCCCTCCTGTAAAAACAGGGGCTTTTGATTTCGGAGACGCTTCTGTTAAACAGATGACTGATAAAGAAGTGTTTCGTCTTAAAACTTTTCTTGAAGGTGCAGAAAGATGCAGACAAATATGAAAGGAATTGATGGGATTTCCAATGTTTGGATGATTTTATGGTGATAGAAATATAATATTTATTGGAAAAATAAAGCACTAGAACAAAGAAGGAAGGAAAGAAGGAAGGAAGAATGGAAGGCAGGCAGGCAAATATTTGAGCTGTAGATCAGTGATTTTTAGCTTCGTTACTAAACGATTTTTTTTTAGTCTTTATAACTGAGGGCAACATGATAGCTGACGTCTTGCCCAGTCTTTTTCCCCATAAAGGTTACCCATAATGATACAAGCCATAAGGGAAAGACCTCAGTGATGAAGTTGCATGAAGGAAAGTCCACCTTACCCAGCGTAGCCAAAACGTGGCGGAGTTCAGCCCCCATCACGGTTCCATTTCCCTCCTTGTCGAACACACGCAGCCCCTCCACGAAGTCCTCGTAGGTGCCTGTGTCTTTCGTCTTGGCAATATGCTGAAGCATGGGCAGGAAGGTCTCAAAGTCGATCATCTTGGAGTTCATGTCTACAAAGACACAGATAGAAATGAAAGTTTTGGTGGATCCTGGGAGAGTTGAGGACTAATCATGGGGCATCCACTACGGGTAGGTGATGAGGGTAGGACTGTGGTAATAAATGCCAGCTAAAGGGGAGAGAAGAGCATAGAAATATCATAAGTACAGATGAAAGAATGGACAGTCGGAGTGGGAAAGAGGTGCAGCAAAGAGACAATTATGAGTTTTTAATAGATATATTAGATAAATAGATAGATATCTCCTAGTATCTGGCATACACAAACAACAAGGAAAGAACCACTGTTAGACTCCCAAGGCTGTTTCATGCAACATGAAAGTATGAAACTAAGCAGAAGACAATAAGACAAGCTCATTCCTAATACAAAATCAGCTTTGCTTTGCAGTCCTATAACACAGCGGTGTTTAAAATCGTAGTAGGAGAGAAGCTTCAGAGAAAATAGGCAGGTCCAGGGCTGTGTATCCCATTTTCCTGTTTCTTTGCCTAAGAGCATTAGAGGGCATTTTGTTCCCATATGTCTTTGTCCTACCTGCCACTGTGTCATTGCAATAGCCTGACATATCATAGTTATTGAATTTTTGAGGGCCTAATTGACAGTTCCAGCTCCGTGGGAGGAAAGGACAGAGAAGTAATCTAGAAAATGACTGAATGTAGATAATGGTCTGAGAGAGATTTCCTTTGTTCTGAACAGATATTCAGTGTATGGTGAATGTTGAAGGGAGATATTACTGCAGTCATTACAGACCTTCTAACACGCACTTTTGTAGAACAAGCTGTGTCCTCACAATCAGTCTATCCCTTTGTTTCTTCGGATGTCTTCAACATGTCTGCATTTTTAGTAAACACATGTGAATGCCTATCATCAAAGCAATTTTAAAAGGTAAAAACTTGTCATTGTAAAACACATAGATGGACAGGGCCATTAAAATTAATTCATTCTCCTAGTTTTGAGACAATTATATTGATTGCAAGATGACTTTTTTCCTCATTTACATTTCTGCTTGTGATTTGCAGAGGCTGTTCCACATCCTTTGTTATTTCACAATTCCATCAGAAAATGGAGACCTCATCTGTTTCATGAATAATTCTTAGAGTGATCTCTTTCAAAACAAACGCAGAGGAGGACACCAACCTTCCGGTTTGGGTCTGCCAAGCACTTTCATGACCTCAGCCTGGGTTGGATTTTGCCCCAAAGCTCTCAAGACATCTCCGCACTGTGCATATGTGATTTTCATCTCAGATTTAGGAGTCCGGTCGAAAAGTGAGAACGCTTCCTTAAATTCTGGAAGACAAAAAGATAAAAAGAAATGCATGCCAAAGTCCCCCAGAAAAAGTCAAAGCAAGCCAAGACCTTCTGCCTAACTAACTCTGCCTGACCCTTTTATTTTGCAGTTTGGGAACAAGTTTGATGAGCTCTGTCGTTGCTGTTATCTGCATTGTTTGTGTTCCACCTCCCCTGCATTTTCCAGTTCAGTCAGGGAGTAGAATCAGAGAGGTCAAGTGCTCGTCTCATGGTATTTCCGTCTCAGCTATCATCAGGAACTACAGAAAACCTAATAGAAATGGTTGGCCTTGAGAGCCTTCCAGCTCATCAGGAGCACACAGGATGGCACAGAATTCAACAGCAGTTCTACTCATTAGCTGACTGGATTCAGCATTAGACACTTAGAGAGCACTGGCGCAGCCCACTGAGATAAAGGAGCACCTCTATGGGCGGGTAACAAGATATGCCATGATAACCTACTGGAATTATCACGCAACAAGCCACTGATTGATGGGGGAGGGTGAAGGTATATGGCAAATGTTATAATTGATAAATTGTTGGATTTAACAGTGTCAAGGAGCAGGTACAGAAGAACCCTCTGATTTTTGGTTTTTCTAGCACGCAGTCCAATTGCATCTGGAGAAGTAAGGTTTGGAATGCCATCAGCTACCTCTAGCAGGCCAGATCTCATGTGTGGCGGTGCAGTCATTCTCTCCAGTGGTATCACATCTGCCTGCTTTCCCCTGTGCACCCATGCAGAGCTCTTGCAAGAGAGCCAGCTCCCCTCTACTACATCCTTGTGAACAGATCCTCATGTCTTCTCTTTCCTTCTGGCCAAAGAGAGAGTCCCTTACCACTGTGAGCAGCAACATCTTAAGAGCATTCGCATGGAAGAGGGTCCCTGTTCTACCACTAATTACATGTAGATGTGGTACTTAGGGACATGGCTTAGTGGTGAACTTGGCAGTGCCATTAACGGTTGGACTCAGTGATGTTAAAGGTCTTTTCCAACCTAAACGATTCTGTGATTCTATGCTTCTAATTAATGAGGCCAGTGCAGGATCCCAGGGACTTCCCCAGACACAGTACTCACTCAGGTTCACCTCTCCCTATTGGAGTTGCAGACACATTGCAGACACAAAGGATCATCTCAGGGTGGAAGCAACAGTAGTAGGCTGTTATAACACACTGCATAGTGCACGGTCTATGAGTGATCACAGATATCCCTTTGGCTTTAAAGCTGTGAAGCCCTAAACCTGCCCCTTCTCCTGCTGTTACTCTTCTCTATAGGTTTCCCTCCCACTCTCCAAACACAGCAAGACTATAGTTTTTCCCCAAGATCCTGACTCATTCAGCCATGCACTCTTCATGCCATATTTTCTCCTCCTTTCCCTTCTCATTTCTTCCTCCTCCTCATTATTCCACATCCCTCTTTTTTCTTTCTTCTCCTTTGCTTAATTCCCTCCCTCCTTCCTTCTTCTAGTGTTGCTGGCTTTGCCTCTCTTCCTTTCTCCCTCCCTTTTCATTTTTATCATTCCACTCATATCTTACTCATTTCCTTCTTCATCCAACACTTTCAAACAGTGATGCATTTTCTCATTCTGGACAAATTAACGCTGCCCTTGTTTTCTTCTTTGCATTCTCCTCTTTACTCTCTCTTTCTTTCTCTCCCTGCCTCTCTCTCCTGGATCATTGCTTTCTCTGTGACCGGCCGGAGCCCAGGTCCCATTGGCAGCCCTCACTCCAGCAGAGGGCAATGGTGGATTTTCATGGGCTCCTTGCTGACAGTGGAAGGGGGCCAGAGCCCCAATCCCAGCCCTATCCTTTCCCGGGGAACTCAGCAGCTGAGGTGGGTGAGAAATACACCTCCCTCCCTGTGCTACTCGTCCACCTGCTGCTTACTGACAGCTCACGTTTCTCTTTTTTTTTTTTTTTAATTAAATTTAAAATGAGATGTAACTGCCTCTCACCAGAATGTTGGCCTGTGGGTTTGGAAACCCCATATTGTCAATATACAGAAGCATCCTTTTTTTTTTTTTTTTTTTTTTGCATTTGCATTTGCATTTGCATTTGCTGGCTTAATGCACATTTCCATCAAAACAGTGAAAGGAGCATGGTTATAGTCTCCTTTGTCCTCTTGCTAGCCATTAAACCACTGGCAGGAACAGTGTATATTTTCATATGCCTAATTGCTACCTATCTTCTCATCTTGAACAGCTCATATTCTTCTCTTTTCAGCAATTTAGGTGGCTGAAGAGGCAAGGAATCCAGTTTCATAAATACACATCGCCACAGCCAATGAATTTCACTCACAGTTGAGGCAGGAGGATGTGTAAAGATGGGTGTGTTACATATGGCTTCACCCACAGACCATTCTTCTTCTGAGAGTAACATTTTGGTGGCTAATATAATAACACAACAATAAATACTTGTAGGGAAGTAAGCCTGGTGCAGCAGAGTCTTTTCCTTAGCAAGAAGAATAGGTTCAGAGTATCCTAGAAGATAGGGCTGGAAAAGACCTTGAGATGCTGCGTTGTCTGTTTCTTGTCCACCACCTCAATTTGGAATCAGCTGCCAGAAAACCAGTTGGGGTCAATGGTAATAGACTGATGGCCAGTAATATCTAACACATAGGATGGGTTTCCTATTGACCTAGTTTGAGCTGACAGATGGGGAAGCATCTAGTCGCACTGAGACACTTAGGTCTTCATCTGGTCAACAGAGAGAGAGGTGATTATTATACATTAGAGGTCTATTTTTTTTACAAACACATATAAAGGTATGACAGGTCACCTTGACCTCATGATGACTTCCTAAAAGAGGGAATTTGATAGAGTATAACAGTGCAGTGTGGAGCTGAAAATTAACCCAGAACAAAACAAGAGCAACTGAAACCCAGAAGAAAGGGACAGCTGGCAATCTTGGAAGCTTCAGAGAGTGAGGAGAGAATGAGCAGGGGAAAACAAATCAAAAAGATGTATTCTAGAGCTCCTGTAAGTCCCAGCTCTCAAGTCATGCCAGCAGCCAGTGTAACAGCTATAAATCATGGCAAGTGAAGCACCATGCTACCTGTGCTTTTAACACAAAAGAAAACAGTCCCAAGCACTGGAATACTGATTGTCCACTTTCTTAAACTGGTGGCACACTTCTTGGGAAGGTTTTGACATGTGCAAACTAGTATAGATGACAGCGCATGCCAGGAACAGTCCAGGGACAACTGTGGACCATGCCGGAGATATAATTCTACATCTGAAACATCTAAGCTCTGCCTAGGAGTAAATACCTATGTAGCAACTATCAACCTGTCTGCCTACTCATCTATGAACCGAAGAACTTTCTAAAGGTCAGGTGAAGGAGAGAAGAGGAGAAAAAAAAAAAAAAAAGAACCAGAAGACGCCAGAAGGAAAGGAATTGAGGAGCTGACTGATGAGCAGTGATCAGTCCCCAGCTGATATTCAGGCCTTTAGGCACTCCTTCCACAACTCCTGGCAGAACCTATGAACCAACTGTGGGATTAATCTTGAGCGGATTTAGTGTTTCTCCCCAGTGCTAGCACACAGCATAACTCTGTTCTTACACAGATGATGTTATCTGCTTCCTGCCGCATGGCTTTGCCTTTGATATTTCAAGGACATCCTATTCACAAGTCCCAGACTCCCAGGTTTGCACGGTCCATGCAGTGAGTACAGCTAGTCCAGAAGGGAGCAGAGGCTGCTGTAAAGAAAGAAAATGCAGCTTTCTGATCCTGGAGAAGGTCTACAACTTCTCTAGACCTGCTGTGTTTTATGGCGGCCCTGGAGTTGCTCCAGATTTGCCATTTCCTAGCCATTCCAATGGGCTGATGGCAAGACAAGCATCCCTTTTTTTTTTTTTTTTTTCTGAATAGGCCTTTTCTTTCCCCATTGCCTGATATAGTGTCTAGAGCTAGTTCTCCTTAGGGAGAGATAAAACAAGGGATAGAAACTAGGTGGGTCCTATCCAATCCCCAAAACATTAGCTGATGAGATCCAGCTGCTATGTGCTGCTGTAATAGTTCAAAGGTTTGTGGCTCAGAACTGTGCTTCTTGTACGGTTCTCCCATGACTTTGGGACTGGAAAAGGGGCAGGTTCCCAGAACTTAGCAGTTGCCTCCAAACATATGTTATTTTGACCTGTTGTTAGAAAATAGAAACTAAAGGCATTAACGGGGACTTGAAAATCCCAAGGTAATGTTGGAAGTCTGTGGCAAAGCCTCAGTCACTAAGACATTATCACAACTGGTTCCAGTTCAGGAAATCCTTCTTTCCATATCTCTCCTCTCTGAATCAGCCTGACTGGATAGTCTGTGATTTTTTTTTTTTCGTCTAATTAACCCATTTTCTGATACCACCTTTCACAGGCTGTACCAAGTGCTGCCAAGTGTTTAAAGACCAAAGCAAAATTCTGCCAGATGTTTGACTCCATCTATCAATTATCCCTTTAAGTAAAAAGCAAGCTGGTAGTTGAGGAAAAAGGGGACAGCTGCAGTGGTAGCGTTCCCAGGACTTCATGCACGAGGTTTCAGTATCAGTTTCTTGGGCTGGGACAAGGGTTTCAGAAACTGATGCTGTTGTTTTGCTTTGAAAGAAAAAAGTCACCTTTGCTGTCATTATTTGCTGGTTTCTGGAGAGCTGTCACAAAACTGCAACACATTAAACTCTGATCGAATACAGGGAAAAGTTCTCAAAAGCAGAGATGGGAGACTTTCTCTTCAAAGGATTGATATTTTGTTACTGGGTTTTCTTGAAGAAAGAATATATATTTGGACTGAGGATTTGGAGGGGGAGGGGGGAAAGTGAGGGTTCTTTTTTGGGTTTGCTTTATTGGCAGAGAACCTGATGTTTTCTTTAATGAAATAAGTACCTAAGCTACACAGTGCATGACTTTCCCCCTTTTCTTTTGACCAACTCAACAGAGGGTTTGGGGGAGGGATGGAGCAGGAGCAAAGCGATGAATTAAAGCACAGCCTTCTCAAAGAGTGTCAATACCACACCCGTCTTCACCCCAGCACTTGCCAGCACCTCCCAGTGACAGCATTTACTATGGGCAGAAAAAAACCCACATCTTCCTCACCTTCAATCTGATCGGGGGTGAATTCAACCTGGAAGAGACAAAGAATAAAAGCCAGATGAAAACAGAAAACTGAAGCAAATAAGAGCAGCACCGGGTTAGTCTCTCTGTTATGGTTCTGGCTGCTTGTGAGGTCCATGAAAGACACTGACTCATAAATCCAAGAAAATAATTTTATAGAGCTTGTAGATTCTTCTTCTTTCCTCCTCTGCCTTCCTTTATCAACCAGTCCCTGCTTTAGGACCTCTGCCCCTCCCACAAGGCTACAGATGCCCTTTGTCCATTCTTCTGCTGCTCCTGTGTTCCTGCTGTGGTCTTTTTTCCCTTTCCCAAGTGACTCCCCGGAGGGAGGACGGTGTCCCCTCTTAAAGATGATTATGGTAGCACCGTGGTAAATCCCAGACTACTTCGCTGAAAGGATTTTATCTGCAGTCAGGTGGGGATCTACTACCCATACTCTTTTTCCAGCAGAAGAACTAGGGGGTATCAAGTGAAGCTGGTGTGAATCAGGCTCAAAGGAAAGTGAAGAAAATGGTTCTTCACTCTTACAGTGGAATTGTGGAAAGCTGGTCACGGGACACTGTGGATGCTGACAGTCTACATGTGGGTAAAGTGTGACAGGACCACTTCCTGGAAAAGAAATTGGTTTATGTACATTACCAAATGTACAGAAATACTTAGCTTAGGAAGTCTGTGCTTGAGGTTTAGGAGAGTGTTTGGGGGGAGTTTTGCCCAGTTCTTGTACCTTTTCCTTAAGCATCCTCTAATAACCATGGCTGGACCCTATTGGACAGCTCTCTGGACCTTGCTCTAAGTGCCATCTGTCTCTTGTTTTTTTCATTACTTCATATTTCCTCCTGTTTCCTAAGTTTTAGAGTTGTCCCACTCCCTGCTTCTCCATGGCACTGCCCTCTTGCAGGATTCCAAAAATGCTCCAAGATGCCCACAGGCTGTTGCTGAGCTCAAATGCAGAAGAAGGAAACACAGTGTCAGAATGTGAGGTCCAAGCTTCTGAATGAGCAGCTACACATCAGCAATGTGAATTTACACCTGCTTCTCAGGGAGAACCAAGAAGAGGGGTGGTTTTGCTGATAGGGGCATTCCTGAAGTGCAGGAAGACCAGCAGATTGCCCTAATGGTGAATACCTAAATAAAGAGAAACTATATTTTTATATGCATAAACACTCAAATGCACACATGCAAAGCATACACTTGGGACAGGCCTAACAGTCCTATGGACATATACGACCCGTTGCCCCCAATATATGCACAACCTCACACAAATGGCGTCAAATTTTCCTTATGAAGCTGACCACCTCTCATTGCTTGGTATCATATTTTGTTCCTTGGTAGCAAAGAAGCCAAGTGGAGCACAGGCATAGTGAGAGCCTCAAACACAAACTCCTTGTTTCCTTGTCTCAAGGATAATGCAACATGACACATCTCTTCATCATCTAGTTGGGATTTTCATGCTATTAAAGGGTGGAGCTGTTGTAATTCCCCAGCTCTCCAGCCAGGATGTCTGTAACACGGCAGAGCATGACACCAAGGTCTTTATTCCACCCAGGGCTTGGGGGACAGCTCCCAGATGCTTTTCTGTCTCCAGACACCCCAAGCACCGCAAGGAGCTCTAGCATTCATAGGACACGATGAGATCCTACAGGGGAGATACAGACAGCCCAAAACTCATTCTACTCATCCTTTCAGGTGTTTTGTTGCAGTCCAGCTCCTGGCACATATTAACAGTATATCTCGGGCATGCCATGTGGCTCCACGGTACCCTGCAAATTCATTCTAGAGTCCCTCTTTTGCCAATGTAGCTATTCCCTGAGAATTTTGGACCTCTCCATCACCAACCCCTCAAGAAAGTACCATCTTCTAACTCATAGTTGTTTGTGCATGTTTTAGAGCATTTTGCAATAATAGTCATTACTATTAGTGTTTCTTTTTTTTAGACTGGAAAACAAGGTCATTGAAAGAGGAGTTGACTCTCCAGCAGAAAGTGAAAGGACTCATCCCACGCCCTCTTCACAGAACTCTGTTAAGCTTGATAGAACGTCATTGCCCAATGAGCAGCACTGTGTTGAATGGGATCTTCTTCTAGGCAGCTCTAATTATCTATCATGTTTTGTGGCTGAGAATGTCCCTGAGAGAAGGTGATGGCCAGACCCCTCTTGCAGGGTATCCTGCATCAATTTCTGGAATAGCTGGGGCTTGGCAGTCTTGAAGACAGGGTATTTGGTGCGGGTGAATTTACCGGCTTAGTCTGCCTTGTTAGAAAATGCCAGAATACCATATTACTCAATTAGGTATCTCATTTAAACACTTAAACAGCCTTATTCCTTTGGCCCAACCCTTCACCTATACATATTTCTTACCAATGCCCTGCCTATCTCTCCTTACCGTAGTGTTTCCAAGTATCTTCTGGCTTAGGAGAAGGAAGAACCAGAAAACATCTGGCAAACTTGGAAGGCAGGACTCAACACTAATCCTGCAATTGTTGAAAATCAGGCCACTCTTTTTGTGTCTGCCCTGTTCAACCCTTATCTTAACTAACTCATTCAGGGAATTACCACTTTGTTGGCAATTCTCAGTTATGATTTACCTTGAATGAAGTCCAATTAATAAAATAGTTGCCTAAGTGGCAGGCAGGAGGCTGTCTGGAAGGAAGCATTTAAAGAATGCAAACAAGGAGCCCCTGAAAGAATAACAACACTCTTTGCTTTTCTAATACATGGAAGGATCTAAACACATCTTTGTCATAAAGATTGTAATCATCTAGATTGGGTCCTTTCCCAAATCCACATAATTTAATTAGAAATAAATACCAACTGGGGAACACATTTATACAGGTACATTGTCGGCAGCAGCCTTATGCCCAGTGTGTCTAATTATACCAAGCTTTGAGAATTTGAAGCTAATCACACATTGAGTTTATTCAGGCATCAATAGCCAGTGTGGGTGAAGTAAGGCCAGAGCTGCTGGCAACTCATATTTAAATCACTATGATGGATGTCTCTTGGAGAAGAATTCATCTCAGCTACACTTAGATGTAGGCATCCAGATGTGTCAGCAGCCCCACATTTGCTTTATACCAGCAGAAGGAACAGGAATTTCTAGGGTGTAATTTGAGTTGTTTAGGTCTACACTTGAGGAGAAGATGAGTTACGCTCTCCTTTTCACTGTCAATCAATCAGTTCTACAATGACAATAAAAAGAGTGCGGGCAACTAGCACAGATGTAGATGTCCTTTTCTGATCTGGTGAGTCCCAGCCAGAAAGCATGAGCTAGCCCTTTGGCAGACAGCAGGCCAGGAGAAACCGCACCAGAGCAAAAAGGGATGACTGCAAATTCCCACGGCTGGATCAAAGGGAAGATGTGAGCTGAAGGGCTGAGCGTGCCTCACCTCTAATCACGGCCCCTATAAAAACACCACCCAGAGCTGGAGGACCATGTGTGACAGCTGGCAAAGTGGTGGCAGATGATTTGACCAGACCTACCACCCAGGCACAGCTTCCTCTCGGGAACGCTGCAGAGATGCGTGGGTGGCAGCTGCTGTTATTTTTCTCCCCTCTCAGCACATACCACCACAGTGGAGCTGTAGGGAAAGGCGAGTCATCATTTACCCAGCCACAAGGTATCATTGAAGATGGATGGAACAAACCCCAGGTTATGTTTAGACTCAAGACGGCTGGGGTTTTGTTTTCCCTCCCTTCTTCTTCAGAATGGTGTGGAGGACACAAGACCAAAGCCATCTCCTTGTAGCAAGAGCAAGGGTGGAGGTGTTCATGAGGACAGCAGAGTCACTGCCCCGGAGAACCCGGCCAGGAGGGATCCAGAGGACAGGCTGTAAAAATGGGGTCAGGGTAAGGCAAGCAGTGGGCAAAGGAGTCCCAAAGCACTGCAGCCACAAACAGTGACCCATAGCCACGCTCTGAGGCAGCTCTTCTTCTGCTGCTCTACTGCAAGGAGCATCCGAGGGACCGAAAGCTCCCAGCGGGATCTCTGATGCCCAGGCCCACTCCTGCCCCCGGGCACTTACACCGCTGCACACCAGCATCACCCCACACTTCACTCAGCTCAGTCAGCAGAGCGTCGCCCGAAGCTGGAGGTTGCAAAAGCTATTCACAGGCTTAATGTGGATTTCCTTTCCCAGGTATGGCTTTACATTCTCCAGTTCCTTGGAAGTAGACTAGGATGATTTCCCATGGCGGTTTCTTTGTTTGTTTGTTTAAAATACACTGGCACTTCAGGAGAATTGAGTTTCCCCTGGCATTTTTTCTGTTGGCAACCAACGAGGTTTTAAAGCAAGGACGTTCCTGAGTACCAAGCATCCGCAATAACAAGGCTCACAGTGGCATTATTTGGGACAAATCCATATGAGAGAGCTGCTGACAGCTAATCTCTTTCCACTTGTCCCCTGCCCTGATGTGTGGACTGTGCTGCATGTTCTTTGAAGACACTAGATGTCTGAATTAAATCCTTTTCTATAACAAATGGGAAGTGCTATGCCACCTTCCCAGCTGTTTTAGCCATCTTGGCTTCAGGGGGTCATCACCTGGTCATTGGTGGCATCAGCCGTAGCCCTAATACTATTGTCCTCTTTGCTTAAACAATGGCATTAAGCTGGTTTTGTCCCAGAGACACCAGGAGGGATGCACGCACCCCTTGTGCTGTTAACGTCATTCACAGCTTCGTATCTCAGGGAATTTTTTTATAAACCCATAGTATCTCAATCAAGCACATAACGCTGTGCATGATAAGTCAGACAAAACTGTCTGAAATAAGTCCTATTAATAAAACTGTTGCTAACCAGCAGCCAAAAGGTTATCTGGGGGAAAGCATTTAGACAATGCAAGCAAGGAGCCCCTCCAGAAAAAAAACAATATTCTTGTTTCATAGTACACTGAGGAATCCTAATGCAAACAGCAACGCTTTCACTTAGCCATGGCAGGGCTAGTTTTGGAGAAGGAGAAGGCTTGGGTTTGGTTGTGTTTTTTTTATTATTTATTGTGCTCTTGGGAGACCAATTCAGGAGGCAGAAATGCAGCAGATGGAAAAAGGCCCAGAAGGCCATCAAGATCTGTATCGTTGTGTTGAGCTTACATTTGTATTTCACAGGCATGTGTTTTTTTCCACTAAGACCTTTTTAAACATTAATACACGTTATCCAGATCATTCCCTCTCCCATCCCTTTCTGCTCAGAACAGTTGTGATGTACATAAACTCCTCCACTGCTCATGGGCAAACCTCGACACATGGTCAAATCTCATCCAACTCCGTCCCTTACTGTTGTTTGATAGTTACTCCTGATCTCTCATATCCTCTACCTTCTGAAACTCTTTTGGTACACCTACATTTAGCTCTCAGGGTTGCCCTAAGGACTTTCCTCATTATTTCTCCTCAGCTCATGGTCTGATGGGAGGGAAGGCAAAGTATAACATACAGACGCTTGACTAGAATATGAGCTGTGACACAGGTACAAGGTGCTCCACCTGGTCTTCACAGGGAACAGATAAAATATAATGAACATTTTGTAGAGTAGAAACCCAACCATAAAACTCTATTGATACTCTGTGTTTTCAGTTTTATGTTTGGTCCCCAATGTTTTCAGAAGAAAAATTATTTCAGGTTGGACTGAAATGACAGGTCATTTTGGAGCAGCAGAAAATATATTGTTTGGGAGTCAGATAGAGAACTGAATTGCTGACCTCTTAAAATACCTAACTATACTGATAATGAAATTGATGTGAAGATAGAAATCAACCATTATTTTCAGCTGAACTGGTGAAGACTTTCATTAAAAACATACGTATTTCAAGATCAGGAAAATGGGGCAAAGTCTTTGCAAGGTCATGTAGAGGATGCTGCTACATCAGGAAATACACAAGCACGTTTTTCTCCAGCCTGCACTCTTTTCCACCAGAAGATGGTCACCTTGAATCTTTCTTTTATCTGCTTTTCATGAGAGCTGAAAAATTACAGCAGTTTATCACCACTGCTCCTACTATAACTTCAGCAGACTTTATGGCTTCCAGGTCCTTACTTTATTTTGGAATAAGCCTGGATGAGGTCTCCCATGTTATGACTTTTCATTCACCTGGTCCCCCAAGAAGTGGATGCAAAACCCTTGTGTGAAGGAGCACTGTCTGGTTTAGGGTTAGGAAACGCTGGTTTGCGTCTCAGAGTCACTCCATGGGATGCTCCCAGGTGGAGACAGAGCTGGAGATGGGGTGAGCTGAGGTAGCACTAAAAGTTATGAGGCGGCAAAGGACTGTGGAGAGACACAAGATCAGTGGTGCAGCCAGATTAAGAAATAGATTTGGGGAACCCATGAGGTTCCTACCCCAAGGAAAGAAATCCAACATAATCCCGAACCTCAGTACCTGAAACTACATCTGCTCAGCCGTAGTACTGTGCTCTGCATCCCCGCTGAGTGAGGAACCACAGCCTGGTAAGTCTACAGGGCACAGGTTCAGCTTTGCACTTTGCAGAAAGCTTGTCCGAGTACGCAGCGACTCAGAGCAGCCTCACCTTTGGCGCGGATGTCCTGCACCTTCAGCCCGAGGCGGAGCGCTGGGTGGCAGTCCCCTGGCAGGGCTTCACATCACCGTGCTTCTCGTTTTTCTGTAGACGCCTTCTGGGGTTTAAGGAGCAGTTCACTTTTCAGTCACTGTGCTTTTCCAACTCTGGTAGTAGGCTATAAATTGATAGCTCCCTTTCTTGGATGGGGAATGTGTTGCCACAACTTTCCGGAGCGCAAAGGGAAATTCCAGAGCTTCGACAGGAGAATGACAGAGCCGCTTTGGAGAACTGAGACGGCTTCTGGCAACAGCCAGTACCAGAAATATAAAACACTTTGTAGACTGACTGTTCTCCCTGTAGCAACAGGGTTTTGGATTCTCCAACCGTTTATTGATGGCTGGCTTCCTGCCTTCTCTGCAACTCCCCCGTTCACCAGCCCCACCAGCAGATGTTTGTTCAGATGTTCGCAACCATGGAAGAAATTATAAAACCTAAAAAATACCCTCTGTTATATCCTGGAGGGGAGCCTGGGGTGTAGGAGAGGTCAGACATTGCCTGTGCTGTCTGCTTGAAGTAGACACTAGCTCATGGATTGGGTCTTTGATGGAGAAGAACCCCAAGGATGCAGCTTGTGGAAGACAATGCAACATTTTGGGGGGGAATCCAGGCCCTCAAACCTCCTGCTAAGTAGGTGTTAAGAAGGAAAAAGGCCCATCTCTCAACCCACATGCAGGGGGGCAGGTGGACTCCGCCGTTCCGCATATAATTGTGGGACAGCATTGCACTTGTGCCCCTTGTAATATGATCATCGTAAAATGGATGGTCTGAAACAGGACAGGGAAAACTAGTCACCAGATAATACATTTGGTGGATATGATACACTGGAAAGTGCCCAGGAAAAGTGAAGCACTTTTGCATTTAAAAGTAGCTAACTATTTTACTATTTAATTTGGTAAACAGCTTAAAGTAAGAAAAAAATATGAGGCATTATTACTATTGTTATTATTACACTTAAAATTTTGACATAAAAGCCTTTCCCTTTGTCTCACATTTCCAAAATCAAATGTTCAAATATTTTCATATCGAAGTGGCATATTTCATGTAAAATTGACTCAAAGAATCCCACCCCCCTGCATTAGATCACTCCCAACCCTACCAAAACAATTCTTTTAGGGCTGAACAAATCCATTTTGAGTTGCCAAAAAAGAATTTTTGTGGGTTTTTTGTGTGTTGCTGAAACCTTCTCCTGAAAATTCAAGCTGGTTTCTTTTAATATTTTAATTCCCCCACCAACCCTAAAAACAACCACCCTTTGCCGAACTAATTTTGCTCTCAGATGCCACAGTTGTGTAACTAACTCCTCTAGGCTGCTGATTGATGTGTCAGTCATGCTAGTAGTGAATGAGACCATGTGAGGCATTAAGTTGGCCTAAGTGAAATGAGCTTTCTGGGTCTCAGGCAAGATGCAGCAGAAAGGCAGCTGTAAAGCAAAAATCTCCTGGAAACCAAGGAGTCATTTTTTGATGTGGAAGCTGAAGCTTTTGCTTGTGCACGGTGAGGTGCCCCAAGAAACAAAATACCTTGGCAAGTACATCCAGCACCAGCCACCACTACCATCTACCATGCTTTTCTTCCTCCAGGGTCTAGTCTGACAGTGTTTTGCAGCCCAGCGACACATGCAAAATTGCCTTAGTGTCCTGGGTGGAAAATATTAAGGTTTTCCCAGACATACCCAGACACAAGCCCATACTGTGGGGTTCACACAGCAACATGATGCAAACATCGCGCTCTCCCAACTCTGTCCCAAAGGTGTTTTTCTCTGTCATCAGCATTTCAGCCATCACTACTCCAACCCTCCCAGGGACGGGATGATGCCAACCACCAGCCCCCAGCAAATCCTGTCCATCCTCACGCACTTGCAGCTCCCGTGAAATCAGACGGTAGCTGGACCCCTTTAAAATGTCACATCCCTTGCCCTGCAACTGTCTTGGAAAAAAAAAACAGGAATAAGCTGCCAAAGAGTCACCGTGATAACACGCTGGCAACGGGGAGAGCTCTGCTTTTCTTTCATGAAGTTGGCAGGCACAGCACGCATGCTGCTCCCAAAATAATCACAGTATAACCCAGCCCCAGTTTCAAATGGGCCAAAACTTCCCCGTTGAAAATCCATGAGCACAAAGTAGTATCTGCCATACTTCGTACTCTGGGGTTGGTTTTTTTTTTTTTTTGGTTTGTATTTTTAAATTATTTTCCAAAGCAGGACGTTATTCAGTGTGAGCAGAAAAACAGTGTGCTCTGATCTCGCTATGTAACCACAGCCGTACTGGATGTTCCTGCCCGTCCCCAGCACCACTGGGGAGCTCAAGTCCGAAAAGCTGAGCCCCAGCTGGGACACTGGTCAAGAGGGTGGAAATTTCAAACCCTGCCCTTTTATCAAAATTTAAAATTCCAATGGAAAAAAGAAAGAAGAAGAAACCCTTTCCCTTTCCCTGCCACCACCACGAGTTTTTCTTTTCGGTTCAGCCTGCTGGGGTCCTTTGCTTGATTTAGAGATTTATTTATTTATGTAGAAAGAAGCCAAATCTGAAGTCTTCTATAACCTCAATTGGAGCTGACATTTCAGAGTTTTGTTTGGGGTTTTTTTTGGTCTGCTTACAATGGTATCAATGTCCAAAACCTGATCATATTAACAAGTGCTCTGACCCGTGATGGTTTTCTCCAGGCTTTGCAGCGGAGCCTGCAAGGTGACACGGAAAAACAGTTTTCCCCTGAGACCCACAAGGTCTGTGCATGTCCCGCAGCCTCGGTCCCCAACACCCTTTCGCACTCATCACAGCCAGCTCCTGCCATCATACGCAAGGATGTTGGAGGCAGATTCAATCGCCATGTTTATAAAGTGCTGTCACCAAGCAGCACAGCATTCAATGACATTTCATTTCTGGACAGAGAAGGGTGCATTTTGCAAGGGGGAGTTCTTTTTGCAACCATTAAATCAAAGCGAGACAACATATTTACCCCTGCCAGGCTGTGACTGTTACCTAGTAGTCAGCACTAACCACAAACACTGAATAGTTTGAGTTATTTTCCTTACCAACATTTTATCTTTTCTCTTTTCCTTTTTTATTTTCTTCTTTTTTTTTTTCCCTTTCTTTCCCCCCAAGCACTCAGCAGTTATTGTCAGGCTGCTCTTAACCATAGCTGGGTTCTCACTGGTGCCATTTTTTTATTTCCTTGCTCCCCATCGCTGTATTTTAAGGCTGGGTGCGTTAGAAACCGGTTTGTTTTTCTAAAATCATTCACAGCAGCAGACTTCTTGCAGGAGATTTTTCAGTCACGTCTGCCCAGTGGCTGTGATGTTCCACTGCTTCCCAGAAAACACAAACGATGGATTGTCACTGTTTCTATTCTGGGCTTTGGATGCGTAATTTTGTTGGAGCAGAGCAGTTTTTGCATGCTGGAGGCTGGGCAGGCTCCGGCCAGGTCACGGGCTGAGTGCCGCCTTCCTTCCCATTCCCAGTGCAATCCCAGCAGCGCGGGCTGCATGGGTCGGCTCTCCTGCACCCATCGGAGCGCTGGGAAGGAGACACTGGTCTCCAGGTTGGCCAGCCAGGCACCTTGCATACTTATGGTGTGTGCTTACACACGCACTGGGCATTTGGATAAAGAAAAACTTTATAGGGGTATGCATGGGTGTAAATGTTTGCTCACCTATAGATATGTCTGTATAATGCTTGTATTGATTCATATATACTTATGAATATACAAAAATGCATACTCACATTTCTTTCCTACATACATGTCTATACCTACATACTTACTATATATATATATATTACAGAATCACAGAATTGTCTGGGTGGGAAGGGACCTTTAAAGGTCATCTAGTCCCAACCCCCCGGCCGTGGGCAGGGACACCTTCCGCTAGACCAGGTTGCTCCAAGCCCCGTCCAACCTGGCCTTGAACACTGCCAGGGATGGGGCATCCACAACCTCTCTGGGCAACCTGTTCCAGGGCCTCACCACCCTCACAGGGAAGAATTTTTTCCTAATATATATTGGATGCACAACTCACATTGACAACCATACACCGTCATTAACCCCCAAGGCAGTCGGAAAAAACAGAAGTGAGAAAGGATGGTTTATAAAGGACCCATCTAAATCTGATCCTTTTAAATCTAGAGGCTAGCATCTCTTGGATCTAGAATACAGATATTTGGAAAAAGTAGGATGCAGGTGTTCAGCTGGGATAAATCAGCACGGGTGAATGCGTGATTGGCGGGGGCTGTGACGATTGAACCCCTGCTGGGAATTAGTCTTTGACGTGGACAGCATTCATGAGCAAAAGCCACTAAAGCTCTCCCGATCCCTGTTATTAGTGTCAGTAACACCCAGTTCCCTGGCTACGGCTGGGATTCTGGGAAGCAGCTATCTCGTCAAAGAGAGCTGGGCTGCAAGCTGACCGCATACTCTGAGCATAGCGTGATGATTCCAGTTTAAATTTAAGTGAGTCCCGCTCTGCCTGTCTGCTTTTTTGGGATTCAGATTGCAGATAGGATAGGGTAGGAACAATGTCATGTAAGATGTGTGCAGACAATGAGACATGAAATTAAACTCATGAAGGAAATTTGCTTAGGAGAGAAAAAAAACAACATTCTGGGGATTACATTGGCACTCCCCCTCTACTAACATTACATCCATTTCCTTTCCCTTATTTCTTTCCACTTCTTTACACTGGCCAGCATATGATAATTTTATACATATATATATATATGAAATATTGTTAGGAAATATGCTTTGATGTTGCTTTGTTGGTGCTGGTTTTAATAATACCTGTGCTTTAACGAACCCTTTTGTCACTTGGAAAGCTTAAGACAAAGTCTAAGCAAACAGATCAGACCCTGGGCTGGGGGAGGAAAGAAGATGGAGGTGGAGAAGCTCACTACTAGTCTAACATCAGAAAGTTCTATACTGGGAGACTGTTCAGAGCCACTACAGCTTTAGGAGAGACTGGGATGATTTCAGACTCGGAGTCCCAGAGTCTGTGCAGCGAGGAGGACAGGTGTCATCGCTTGGAGCCATGTGTGTAGAGAGGCAGAAGGAGCTCTTCCCATGCTCCTGGTCTTGGTGCAAAGCTAACCGGTTACCCCGCTTTTGGCCAGTCCAGAGCAGGTACCCACTGCATGACTCTGCCTGAAAATCATTGTAGATACATTCTGCCTTTTCCTGCTGCCAAGGGGAACTGCTCTGTAGCAGGTTTTAGGTATTTATATCAGCCCTACTCTTCTAACACATCAAAACCCATCGTGAAAGCCCCTCTCGGAGCTATAATTATCACTGTCTCCAGTTTTCTTCTGCAGCACGTAAGTGCAGAGATAAGTCCTTACCCAAGGCGACTGCTCCCAAGGTCATGGTTGGGGCTTGCAGAGCGAAGCTGAAGGGCTCTTTCACTTGAGAATGCATTTCATATGGAGATGCATTGCCCTTGACGATCACGGCAAGGACTTGGTGACAGTTTGGTAACCAGCCTGCCCCTGGGAAGGGATGGGGCGCAGGACCAGGAGGGAAGGCAGCTCATCATCATCTGGCTCGGAGTCATGTCCCTGTCAGATCACAACCGATGTGGCTCTGCTCCACACCCACTAACGCCTTTTTCCATCCTGTCAGCACAGGCATGGGTGAAAAAGAAAAGTACACCCAGTCACCTCTGCCTGAACACTAACCTCTTTGCAAAAGTTAGGGGAAACCCAACGTTTCTGTTTCTATTCAGAGCCACTGTTCTTCTCTGCCCTCATCCCTCTATAGCTGCTCTCAACATTTTTTCCCCTTCTCCAAGTGAAGATTTAACTGGTTTACAAGAGGAATAAATGCTCTGTCTCTACAGTCCAGCTTTCCAGCAACCTGGGAAAAGTTAGCACTTTGGCCAGGGCCTTCTGCATGCTCTGAGCTGTGCGTTTAATTTAACTTTAATATTTATTGCACGTTACACAAATGGCGATTAAAACCATATTGATTGAGGTTTAGCAGCTATGTGAGAAATGCAGACCTTATTACAGAGCTGCTCCATATCCAGAGTGTGCTTTTAATAACTCCCTGCTCATCGAGGGGCAGATTGGAGAGAGAAAAAGGAAAAGGCAAGGCTGGGAGGCACCGGCTCAAGGGATGATGGTAAGGGTGCAGGTTGGGCAGCTCTCACTCGCTTCCCACCTCGGGCACACACCCCCATAACATGAGATCTCTGCACAGATATGTTGATTATTTCCCAATCTATAAGTCAAAGAAAACCTACCTTACAGCTACAGACTTGCAAACAAGCCTACAGAGGCCACATCCACACCACGTGCTGGAGAAGCAGACAAACATGTTGGCTGAGATCTCGGAAGATCATCACAGGATGTATTGCCATAAGGGTTTTCTAGGTCAGGACCTGCTGCAGAGCCACTTGAAAACCCCAGAAACTGTCAAAACAGGACTTATTTGTTATTCTTTCATCCCCGCCCTTTTCAAGAAGTTGTAAAGTTCATTTGGTAGCAAAGCAGAAATAAACAACCTCTTGTGTCCTAGTTTGTCTTGAGATAAGGACTGAAAAGAGAAAATGAACCAGGAAAATAATAACGGCATTGAAATTGCCCCGCTGAGAGCAGTGCAAAGGCTTTCAAACCAACTTGTTGCTTTTGCATAATTCTTTGCTTTGCACGATTTGCACAATTTCTGTGCTTCATGCAGAAGTGAAAGCAGGCTGGGAAATACTGCAGAGACAAGGGGTGTATAAATATCAGGGGAGACAGAAAAAGATGGGAAACATGCAGGTGTACAAGAGGAAATGTAGAGGGAGATGAAAAAATCCCTTAGACATGCTTGCAGAAAATCTTACTTTCAATGATTTCAAATGACACAGTAAAGCTAGACTACCTTTGGGCAAGGTTTACCCAATGTCACAGCCTTGTCTTCTGTATTAGGGAAATAAAGTTAATGTTGTTTAAGACCCTCTATAGAAACCATCTCCTTTCCATAAGAGACTAAGGAAAGCCACGTTCAGAAAATGCCGCTGCACTCCTGCCTCTCAGCAATTCAGATACAGACTCAGAAAACCACACATTTTGCTTTCAAGCCCTGAGGATTCAGTAATGCTGCAACTCTGAGTTATTTCAAATAAAGAAGAATATATGAAACTTGACAGCTTTTCCTCTCTACATCCCTCAAACCAAGCTGAGCTGTTTACAGGTTTGGTTTTGTACATCCCTGTGCCACAGACTTCAGACATTGCAGAAAAGCTATTTTTCGGCAGCTGCATAACAGAGACTTGGAAGAGGAAACTGCCCAGAAAAATTATTTCTTTCAAAAAAATCATCCTACTACGCATTTTAGGGTGCCACCCAGCAATTTCCAAATTTTCAGGGGAAAAGTCATTTTGATTAAGAATGAAAACACGTTTGGGTTTTGTGTTTTACTTGATGACAGTTTTAGTTGGAAATGAGGCAGAAAAATTGTTCCAGATAGGTCAAAATGTTCTCTTCTGCCCAAACTGAAGTAATTTCAACCATTAAAAATTTCTGGGTATTTTTTTATATAAGAAGGAAAGAACCCTCCAAAATTAATAGCTGCTTCAGATCAAAAAGCATCTAAACAGGGAATTAACTAAAAAAACCTGAAACTGGTAATTTTCTTTATCCTTTTCAGATTTCTTTGGAAAACCCTTTGCAAAATCTGTGTGTATTTGCAAAACATTCTGGTACCACCAAACTGCACTTTTCAAGTCTCCCCGAAAAGTATTTTTACGAGAAACGTCACCCAGCTCCGCGAACAAGAGCGATATACAAAGATAGCCAGACTTTCGTTGGCCCAGAAAATTCATCTGGAAAGCTCCTTCAATTTCCAGTGCTATTCGGTTTTGGCCCTAAGAATGAGTGGAATATACCACAAAGAAACCCTTTTGCTGTGTTTTAATGCATGCTTGCTCAACATCTTACTATTTCTTCGCCGTTCTGCATCCTGGCCTGTATCTCTTGGGGATTATCTCTTTTAGGGATGCTACAGCCCCGGGGGCTTGAGTCATCCCGCATCCCAACTTCTGATGAAACGTTTCACTGGGTCAGGGCTACAGGTTGTTTCCTAAGGCTGAAATCCCTTTACGCTTTCAGGCACTGATTCATTTCTGTCAAGCAAGCTGCCAAATTCATGTCAGCCTGAGGCCATCTGCAGCGAAGGAAGGGACAGGAGGGACAAAGTTGCCCTCTCCGCTGTCGAAAGCTTCCCCGCAATGGCCAGCCTGGCTGGGAAAGCCCTGTGCTTCCAGAGTGACGTGGAGTGTGATAAATAAAGAAGAGAATAAAAGAGCAGAGCTGCCATTAGAATGGCATTTTAATTACACTTATCTCTGGGGTCCACCCAGAAGCACTGAAGCAAATTGCTAATGGGGCGTTATAAGTTTGACCATCACCTGGTTTTTATGTGCAAGGCAGCGTGTCTCATCCTCCTGAAAAATACCTGTGGGAGCTGGATAGAACAGCCCCTCACTGGCGGGAGGCTTTGGAGAGGGAATAGAGACTGTGTGGCAGCCCTGAGAGCATCCTCCAGCTGAGCTTCCCCCCACCTCGCGCATGCTTGTGTGTGTGTAACGTGTGTAAGGTCAGACTCTGCACCCCCTGCTATGCAGAGAGCGTGAGACGGTACGAAAAAACACCATTTATAAAGGGAAAATGCTATGTTGCGGGCTTGAGCTGTCACGAATTTGGAGGGGGATCTCTCCAGGAAGACGATCCTTTCCCAGCTCCCACTCAAAGCAATTGCTGCTCACCATGACCTGAAATCCTCAGGTCAGGTTTTTCCGAGGAAGGACCACAGGCTTTGGATTTGGATTTGGATTTGGATTTGCACTTGGATTTGGATTTGCACTTGGATTTGGATTTTGATTCGGATTCGGATTCGGATTTGGATTTGGACTTGGACTTGGATTTGGATTTGGATTCCCCCCGGCTTCGTGGGGGTTGATGGATCAGGAGGATGCAGGATTTTCTTTCAGACGTGGTAGAGATTGCTCAGGTTCAGGATGCTGCAGTTCTCTCCTCTTCCGTGGTCAGCCCAGAGCCAGGATTCTGGAGTAGGTCCATCATTTCTTTTAGAGCAGGGACTTGGGCAGAACTGCTAACACTCAGCAGCCAATGTCCATACTGTGGAAAAGTCCCCAGACTGGTAGAAATCCAAACCTATACAGCACCGTACAAACCAGGTAGATTTACTGGTTTGCATCCAGGCACAGCCCAGCTCTGTCAATGCTCTACTGGTAAGCACCAAGTACCTGCCGTTCTCGTTACCTGGGGCACAAAAATGAGCAACCAGGGGTCTTCACTGCATCCAGATCACGGCTCCAGTGTGCCAATACTTCATGGGCCCTCTTCTCTACCATGGCTTTATCCTACCTACCTTAGGTGCTCATCTTTGGGTGAAATGAATGAATTTCTGGAAGTGCCTGTTTCTCTTCAGCAGCTGTACTGGGAGGCCAAAGAGACTCGCTCAGGCTTGAGCATCTAACTTGTAGGTGCCTGAAATACAGCACGTGAATCCCACTTTTTTTCTTCCTTTCTTTCTTTCTTTGTCATTGGGCCCAAAAGGCTTTTACCTAACCAACGTCTTTGGGCTCAGCAGAGCTCATGTGAGTCAAAATCTGCATATGGGATGTCAGATTAGGTGATTAAACAGCCTAAAGCTCTGTAAAAAAAGCACTCACCACCTCAGTGACATGAAATGCTAATAGCTCATGCAGGAGCCTTTGGCCTTCTTCACTCATCCTCATCTTTCCATTTGGTGTAGGCTGAGCAGGGCAGAGGATTCTGGTTATCTGGGGTCTGAGTGGAATTTCTCCTCTTTTATTCTTTTCTGGTTCTTCTCCTGTGCCCATCACAAGGGTATCAGGGCACTTTGGTTCATGATCTTGTGCAAGAGGGAAGCAGGTCACATGTTAATTAGTTGTGGAAACTTTTTAATAATGCAATCCAAACCTCCAGTCACCCTCTGCACTTATTTGGATTGTCTGCTAAGACCATGTGCTTGAGATAGTAACTTGAACTTGTGCAGCCAAAGGTTTCAGGGTGGAGCTCCTTTTCTCTACTACAACCAGCTGAGATCTTGTGTAAGCTAAATGTCTAGGTTCCCTCCGTAGAAGCCAGTCTGGACTTTTTCCACTTTCAATTTTATTCATCCCATCCTAAGAAAGATATCTGTTATTTCAAATAGGTGGCATCTGAAATCTTCCTCTGGAGTTACAGGGCTTTGTACCATTATTATGCTGAAAAGGGAGTTGTCTCCATGCCTCTGAAGATATTTTGCCAGATCTATGCAATTTTTGAGCACATACCTAAGAGGCATTCGCTGCTCGCTAAATTAAAAATAAATCACAATAAGCTCACAAAAGTTCTCACACCTTGCCAGAGCACTGGTCCGTAGCAAGAATGGTGAGTCAGAGGCAAATCCCATAAAACTCAGAAGGAAACATTTCCTACTGACTCCCACAAGCTTGCAATGGTGTCTCTTGTCTCTGCTAAACTTTTTGCCTGGGGCCTCCTCAAGACTCACTACTCAAATTTCTCTGTGCTTGAAAGGCTCAGGAAAAAAACACTGAGAGAGAAGGAGGCCCAGCATGGGCTTGGTTTAGGCTGGCGGGTGGCTGCCCACTTCAGAAACCTTCAAATATGTGAGCACAGGAGGGAAATTGCTCCTAAAAGTATTTCTACTGAGATGCACTGTAGGCCAATAATAATAATGGTGATGACAATGGAAATGTGTAGCACCTGGAAGGAAGGAAACCAAGGGGAAAAAATAGGTTGGAGAGAGAAAGATGAGAGGGTGTTGGGGGGTTGAACGCATATGGTGGCCACCTTCAGCTGTCTTGATGCCTGATCTTGGAGGCTCAGGCGTACACGTGTAAAGAGGTGTCCCACGTCATTCTCAAGGGAGTCTTGGCCAAACTGGCAATGAGATATAACATCCTGACAGGTTTCAAAGTGGGCGACCCACCCACCCCCCATCTTACTAAAACATAACATGATTTGTTCTTCCAAGCTGGATATGGTATGTGTGCGCTGCATGGGATATCCAGACAGGCTTTTTCTGAACCGGACAAGCCCTTAGTAGTCTGGATATCTTTAGTATGTCCCAGCTCATCATCTACTCAGGGACTCAAAGAAATGATCCCCACTGTGAGTCCTGAGCTGCCCTGGGTGGGTGGCTCAGGGCCAGCTCTGTACCACCTCCTACCTGATGTGCTGTTGACATAGTTGTTGACATAGTTGTGTTTTTCTGGTGCAAAGCAGGGGGGGAGACAGAGTGGTGAATCGCTTTGAAGAAACCTGCTCTTGTCATCTCTGCACCAGAGGGAAGGCTTTCTTCAATATGCTGAGATTCGAATCATTCCCGTGCTGGGATATCCTAACCTTGGGCCAGCAAACAGCTTCTTCTGGCAAGAAAAAAAACCTCTTTCCTGAGCAAACCCTGTCGTATGATGTTTTCCATGGGTCTGTGTTGCAAAGGACCTTACACTCCTGCCACCAGCCAGCTACAGGTTACCTGCTGCTGAGCCTCCCACGCCAGAAGAGATGTGGGCCCATGAGCTCATCCCGTTTCCCTCACACATCCAAATAAAATACTTGATTTGCACACTCAAAATCTCTCTCAAGTGGGCCAACACCTCAGATTCCTTATTCACAAAGAGGCCTTTTTGCCTACAAAACTCTTCACCCCTACACCCCCCCCCCTTACAGGAGTCAGGGATATAGCTAAATTCCTCTCCCTGAATAAGAGGTACATTCAAAACCTCTCACGCAGCTACAAAACTTCAAGAAGTCAGGGCACACACCCCGCAGCTACTGATTGCACACAGAAACTCCCCAAAACCCTGACTACGAAACCTCTGTCTCACACACGTAGGCACAAAGGTGTCACATGCTGCTGCACCCTCCCTTGTACACACATTCATTATTCCCATAAACTGAATTTCTTTAATACAGCCACGAGCTTAATAGAGCTTTTTTTTTCCTTTCAAGCCCACTAATGCCAAACATTTACCCAACAAACAAAATCCTTTTTATCCACAAAGCGTCTCCTGCTTCTTCATTCCCCCACCTAAGCACTTCTCACAGGTACGTCCACTATTAACTCACATACATTTCCCCCACGTCCAAGCTCCCTCTGAAATAATCATTTCAGTCACTTCAGCCCGGAATAAATTCTCCAGCAAGGCACCAAAAACTGCTCAGACAATCCCACCTATCAGGGCATTTACTTGTTGTTGAAATGGGATTATTTTTTTACCCCCACGAAAATCAATCCCTCTCCCCCAAGGGACTTTTTCTTCCCTCCCCACAGAGAGCAGCCACCCCGAGTGGGGGTTCACCCATGTACCCCTGCACATCTGCCCAGCTGTGACCCTGCCATCGCCCTGCGGCACGCTCGGAGCTCCGGAGCTGAGCAAAGTCCGGCAGGATCTCATCTTTACCGGTGCTGCACGATGCCTGTGCTATTTCCCTCCTGGCCGACTCCCACCCTGGATGCTCTTACACGTTTTCTTGCAGAAAAAGGGAAGAAGCTTTTCTTTTTTAGGATCCCTGCGGATGTTCGGAAGCCTGCAGGGCTTTTGGGGAGAACAGGTTTCACATGGCTTCAGGATCACAGGACTCCCCAAAAATAAACGATGACTGGTTTTCCCCAGGCACCTGTATTACTGCATGCTGCTACAATAAGCGTATCAAGTGATGACAAGGGAAGACGTGGTTTTTAAGGATAACTCTATATGGTAAGTTGTCCCGTCCAGGTCCTCCCATGCGCCAGCTGTCTCTGCGTGGCCTTTTTGTACCCAGGACTCACTGGACTTTGAGCACACGTCATCTCAGCTAACTTTAGCTGCTGAAGTGTTGGCACCCAAATACCTGTCTCATCTCCCTTTGTCAACAGATCAGCATCTCCCAAGGGTGATTCCATCCATCCTGATATAGGTGGTTTGCACCGCTGCAAGGGATAAACCTCTAGAGAGTTTCTCTCTGCTGACTATAAGTGATCTGTTTAAGGTCAATGATCAACTTTCCAACGGTTAAAGCTAGATGAGCCAGTCCCACTTTCTGTGTCCATCACAATAAAAGACAAATCCTGTTTTCCATCAGCCTTACCATTTTTCAGGAGAGCAGAATAAAATTCTGGCAAAATGTGCTCCCCGGCTAAAAAGACAGCATTCAGGTGGAAATGAATTAGATATATGGAAAAGACAATCTTCCTGCTATAAAATCTCTTCAGGACAATCTCTTCCCAAAATTAAAGAAGTTCAGGGGCCATTCTAGAGAAATATTTTCTTTAAAAAACGACTTCCTTGTGGACTTAGCCAAACTCTTACAGAAAAACAAAGGAAAAAAAAAAACCAAAACCCCAAACTCTTTTCTATGAGTTGCAAACAACATTCAACTGCACCCAGTCTACTTTGAAAATTCCTAAGTATTGGATCAAATCCTATGGGAATGTATATGTGAGTAACATTAAAACTTTAGAATAACTGCATTTACTTAAGGGGATGTGTCTCACGTTTAGGCCACTATAACTGAGATCCCAGTAGAGACCCAATATGGACTGAGACTGTGAAGCAGCAAGAGAAAGAAAATGGGATTCTGGAGTGCAAAATAAGGCTCTTTTAAACTATTATCATGACAGAAGACTTTAACAGTCAGGAAAATTGAAGCAAGAAGTACTTTTCTCTACCACAGAAATATTTTAGTTCTGAGACTTTTGAGTGTCTAAAAAAAAAAGTTAAAAAATTCCAAATACAGAATTGTGCAATAAGGTCTGAGAATAAATATTGATAATTTGAGACATTCCCATCAAAAGATACATTTTGATCATTTTTAACATTTTGTTTTGATACAAGGTTGTTTTCCTCGCTTTTTTAAACTACAGATTATCTTCTGCCTGAAAACAAGAAACAGTTTCATCCTGGAATGCAGAAATGGAATGTTTGGAGAATTTCAAAACTCATTAAAGCATTTTTTTCAAATGTTGTACAATGATCTAGGGACGTATTCTGATCTACACCAGATGGCTTGAGCTCCACCAGAGCTAGCTTTATGAAGCAGGAAGCAGTATATTTGCCAGACTCAGCCCCTCTGCACAAATAGTTTCAATTTTGACAAAAACATTTTTGATGAAAAACATTTAATTGAAAAATTCCCAGGAAAACTTCTCTAGAGGATATCATCTCCCTTTGCTATGAGTTTTGGATAAAAAAATCCCCACCAGACCCAAACCATGCATCTACCAAGGCTTTCCCTCGTCCAATTTTCTGTATAGTAGATAATGGAATAGTCTTTGCGAAGATGAGATGTTATCACAGGAGAACTGGATTTACTTATTTTTAGGAACTCACTACATGTTTTTTAGCACTCTGAAAAACATGATAGGAGTCCATAATTTCAAGTTGTGCTGGAGGGAAAAATAAGAATTTGCATGAATAAGAGTGCAGAGTGAGTAAGTTAAAAAAAAATATGCAGAAATGAATTGATTTCAAGTCCTATTTGGATGAAAAAAGTCTTTGATGATCCTGAAATTGTGTTGACTAAAAAGATGCATGTCTATTTTTTGAGTAGTACCAGTTTGGGGGTTGGGGTTTTTTTTTAATTACAACTCATCTTGCTACTGGACTTAGCTGTCCTTCATACCACAATGTCATAGTATCCCAGCTGAATATTACCACAATGTCATGGTATCCTGGCTGAAGCTGTCTGTGCCCTTGGAGAGAAGTTATTGGAATTGCCCCCTCCTCATTTTACAGTGCAGGAATGTTAAGTACAGAGACTTTAGCAGAGAGCTGGATCCCACCACGTACCACTTGCCCAAGGTGACACTGGAAGTTCTTCTCAGGGCATGGCACTAACTCTGCTGTCATTACTTTACAAACTAGCCCGAAACTAAATTCGTTGTAATTTGACTTCTTACTCTGCCTGTGACAATTGCCTTTGCTGCTCACTTTCTGCTCAAAACCAAGAGCAACTTTTGGAGAATGTCATCTCGCAGCATTGAATCCGCCACCACCAGAACCACCACCAACCCGCGCCCCACCAGACCCAAACTGCTTCCTCCAATGCCAAGTTAAAAGATACGTACTTTGATAGAAGCTGGGTTAAATTCGACTTCTTTTTTGGGTTCTGGTTCTGCTGGTTTAGGCGCTGGTTTGGGTTCTTCCTTCTTAGGTTCGGCCTTCTTAGGTTCAGGCTTCTTTGGAGGCATCTTGGTGGGCTGCTTTAGAAAGGGAAAGAAGGAGACAGAGAGACCGACAGGGAAGGGGTGGCTGCTGCAGGATAAATCACCAGCGCACACAGGTCTTTATCCCTGTCCAGTCTCTTGAAGTCACACATTGTGTCACTCTTGGACCTGTCACATGTCAGAGCTTACAATAGGGCCACTGCTATAAAAGGACAAGACATTTACCCAGCTATTTTAGAGCCATCGGATACGGCATTGTTACGAATTAGCACTTACATGGAAAGAGAGTTTGGGGGTTTTAGGTCTGAGGCTGGCGCTGGGTCAAACATTTTCGGTGTACGTGTACAAGGGGGAGGTTGGGTTACGACCCAGGTCCCATCCGTGGGTTTTATCCTCCCCAGGGCCATGCCCACACTTACCTTCCCGGCTGTCTTGCTCCAGAGGGTCTCAGCACCGCTGGCCTTTGTTGTGCTGCAGCTCACTAAAAGGCAAGCACAGATTTATATTTAGACACGAGGATGGAGCTGGACGGGAGGTTGACCATCAACATGTCAGCTGGCACAGGGGAGAATTCACGCCTCAGATCACACACTGGTCTTCTCCTGGGAAGGTGCAAAGGACCAGTACTGCTTATAGCAGGATTCATCCAGTGAGCAGGGAAAAAACCCCACAAAACCACACACACACACACGCAGAGTCTGAGATAGCACTAGGTGTCTGTAAGTACACCATCACGGCTGAGATTTTCCAGACCATTTTAGGGACCTGAATGCCAGATTCCTATTAAAATAACTAAGATAAGGGTATCTATTTGAAGCTTTTCTAATCCCAACCTTACTTTGATTTAAATAAGCACCCTTCAAAGCAAAACAGAGTTAATTTTCAGATCTGAATTTGGTTCTATCATTTTGGTAAATCAGGATGTCAGCCTCTGAGGCACAGTCGCTTCCATATTCCCTAGATTATTTTTTTTGGAAACAAAAAAACATCATCCCCTGTAACGAGACAGCCACCCACCAAATCACAATATATTTGGAAAGGGGATCTATGCTGGCATTTCAAATAAATATCAGTTGAATCATAAATCACTTTGACTTACTCACTATGTCATCCTGATAAGCTCCTGTTTGAACCCCTTTCAGACCTGCTTTTCCCGACACCGCCGTCAGGCTGACCCCCCAGTGCCTGCCTCTCTGCACTCCCCATTCCCTGGGTGGCTTTGCTGGAAGAGTGTTTGTGCTTTATCCTGCCCAGCTGCTCCCAAATCACGGCACATCCATTACTGGCAGTGCACAAGCAGCTTTGAAGTGCAACATGAATGCTACGCAGAAAGCTGGCCACCCCCGTTAAGCTGCTGTCTCCACCATGGCTTCAGCAAGTGAAAAGAGTTGGGGATCCCGAAAAGAGTTGGGGATCCCGGAGAGGCTGGAGAGGGGATGGAGAAGGGCTGAGCTTTGTGTCTATACACCACACGGTGCAGTTCCAGGTCCTACCTGAATGAGAGAGCCTGCTTTCTGATTCCAGGTTTGAGGCAATGCCACAGTATTTATTGCAGTAACAAACACATCACTGCGATAACACGATTATCACAGGAATGGTGATTTGTGCTTTTTGGATAATGGGAAGCAAATCTCATTCGTCTCATCGAAAAGGACGCTTTGAGAACATTGTCTGTGACAGGAGCCCTGAGCTGCTCCTGACCAAACTGGTGAGGTATTTTGGTGTTGCAGTGTTTCAGGGACAGCCTGGAGAACTGCATTTTTCCCTGCAGTGTGTCACCTTCCAAGAAACCCAGTTCTGGTCAAGGCTGGTAGTAGAGAAGCGATGTGTCTCCATGAGAAGCTGCGCAGAGGTCTGTCCGCTTACTCTGCCCAGATCAGACTCTAGTCCTGCCAATTCTCTTCCGTTCACAACAGCCACAAGACCCGCTCTGATGGAGCCCACCAGTCCCAGTTCATGTTTGTGTGGTCACCTGGAGAAGAAGTTTCCGACAGAAGCTTACCGACGCATCGATCTACTCACTATGAGTGCAGCCAGGGGAGCCGTTCAGCTTCCCTAAGGTAGAAACCAAGATTTGGTCGCTGGGTCATAGGGTGGGAATTGTTTGCATTCAAAACACAACAGAGATGCAGTAGATGATCCCACCTGGCCTTCGGCTGCTGTTGCAGAAGGTCCTTAGTGTCCCACAGGGTCTGTGCCGTAACTGCATACCTGCCAGTCCCACACACATCTCAGGTACCACAGGGTATCAGAAATGGCTCTAGAAACACTTATGTAGGCAAATTAATGCCATTCCCTGTGCATTATTAAACTACAAGATGCCCACACGGTTCTGGAAAGGCCATTGTAGGCAGAGACATCTCAAATGACACCAGATACTTGCATTTAAGCAACTGAGTAAAGCCACAGATACCTACAGCTGCAAGAGATGCATCCCCATCACACTGAATATATGGACTAGATCTCTGTTGACTGTGATTGGGAGCAGAGCCACACAGTTCATGTAAAGATATTTACATTACAGAGACACCTGAATTAATTGAGATGAACCCTACCCAGGCTGAATTCCATCTTATGAGATTTCCTTCGTATTGCAAAGCCCTGGAGTAGAGGTTTTTCTGTAGGTTTCTATTTCTCATTTGCCCATTTTCTGTCCAGGAAAAAGAATTAAGTGTGGAAAGTGTCTGATGTACCCTGATGATCAGAATAAGTAATCCCTGCAAACTTTGCAAGTTGTAGATATTTCTGTGAAAAATAACAGAAATCATGCATTGTTTTCATACCCTGTAAAACACTTTGATGCATTGATTTCTGCATTAAAATGGGTCACGGCTGGAGAATGGTATGAGCTTTCTACAGACCCAAAGAAATACCAGGGAGTAATTTCATCATGTTCCCCCACTGCAGACTCCTTGACTGACATTGCGGGAGCCAGCACAGACCCAGGAAATTCTGGGTTTTGCTAATTCAAAGCAGCAAAACTGCAGTGCAAATTAACGTGTGCTCTGAGAGCAGCCATAGCCACAAGGACAGCAGCTAAGCAGGCATCAGCCTAAGCACATAAATGTGTTTTACACAACATTTGAAAAAAACAGCAGATCTTACTCCTGAACTGAGAACAGCACTGGAAAATATCAGGCAATTAAGATGCCAGCAGCAGCTCAACAGCAGCTTGGGGACTTGTCACCTCCACCTCTGCAAGATAAGAAGAGACCATAATAACAAGGAGAGTCCTATTTCACTTTCTCCTCTGAATTCCACAAATCAGCCATGGCTGTGGGCTTTGTTGGATTGTTTGGGGTTTTTTTCCCCCTCAGCTATTCTCTAATAAAAAGACAGAGAAATAATAGCTAAGATGATCCTGAAAGCTCACCTCAGTCTGATTCTCAGCCCAAATTCAGTAGTCATAGTATCATACAAAGATTATCTCAATGTTTTTTTACAAATTCCTGATAAAGTGTATTCCCAATACAGCTGGCTTGACACAGTTCACAGAAAACATCCTTCGCACTTCTGTCAAAATCAAAATGGTTGCAGTATCCTGCCACTTTTTGTAATTTGTCAGTTCTGCTTGGAGGGGAGGCTTCTGACAACACTAAAAAAATCCCAGTTAAATAATTTGGAATTTTATCCCATCTCCTACCTCTCTGTTCCTCTCTAGACCCATGGCACATGCTCTCTTGACTTCTGTTTAGTTTATTTGTGTAAATTAGTTTATTTATTTATCAATGCCAAAATACCCTAAAAGATCAGCACTTTCTCACATTTTCATGTGGTTCTTCACTTTGCTCTTTCATCACAAAGTAGCGTAGATGGCAGGCAATAGCCCCAGCTATACGATTACTGCATATATGTGTGCTTATCTTTACTTAAATGTACAATGTCAAGGCAAAACAGGGAGCTACGTTATGAGTTTTAAGTACCTGCAGAGCTGGCTAACCATTGCTGGGTGGATGTCTTGGATTAATTCCATGGATTAAAGATACTCCAATGCTCTGTAAATCCTTCTGCAAACAGCCAAATCAATGTAGCTAATCTTGCCCTAAATCCCCCATTCATCCCTTCCATCAGGATCCCTAGAGTCCCAGCAGCTGCAAAAAAAAAAAACCCTGACCAAAAATCCCTCTTCCTATTAATAGATTTTGAAGGGTGGGGGTGGTTGGAGGGTGCTCTTCAATTTTTCGGTCATGCTCACAACAGATGTTAGCAGCAGATCTCAGTGCCAAAAAGCTATTCCAGAGGCACCCTAGAGTCCCACTTGAGAGGCTGGGCTATCTGTGAATTTTCTAAAATTCTCTTGATCATCAGGGTATGATAAGTTTATCCTGGGAGAGGGACCGGGATCATCTTCAAAGAGAACAGAGATCATCAAGACATTTCCCACAGAACAAAAATGGATTCAAGAACCAGGAAAATAGAATATAGGTGAAAACAAAATATTCTGGCCAAAATCTGAATCATTTAAATTTGGGAATACTGCCACAGTGCCTTATGATTCTCTGGTCCTTGATAAATCTGTCCGTCCAGTTTTACTGGAATCACTGAACAGCCCAGTTTGGAAGGGGCCTCAAAATGTCAACTTGTCCAGCCTTTCCTAGGAAAGGGAGCCTGGATGAGATTATCTAGCAGCCTTATTCCATTTACTGCAATTTGCCACACTCCCCTTCAGACCAAGTAGAGGAGGTTGCACAGAGAATGTGAATTGCCTCTTTCCGAGGAGAATGAAGACCTGAGAAAAGCTAACAGTTGTCATGAAATATTGCTGTGGGATATTTGAATTGAACTAGTTGAGGACAAAATGTATCAGTTTTCAGACATTTGTCTGATCAACAGAATAACACACACACAAGTAGGTTGGTTTTTTTTCTGTTAAAAATAAAAACAATCTTTGAGTTTAAACTTCAATTCTCTCTTCAAAAACAACCATTGATGGAAACTCTCCAGACATCTTTAAATGAGAGGTTGAGAGCACGTCAAAGATGTTCTCTCTCCAACCAAAAGTGGTTGTGCAACTTTTCCCAATAAGGAATGTTGTCCTTAGAGTTGTAAGATGGCCACAGCTTGAGTGTCTTCCCCAGAGAACAGTGAAAAAGTGTTTTTAGAAGATTTGCAACCAGAAGACGATTTATTTTTCTGCTTCTTCAGTCCCCAGCACAGCAGATGTCTTGTCAGCTGTTGGACGAAGAAAGCAAGCTCCAAACCACATCTGCTCATATGCTACTCAACCTCTGTACTTTAATATAACCAAGCTATAAACAGAAAGTCAGATATTTTCAAATGGCAATGGCATTTCAAAGATAGTTAATGAAAAGAAAAAAAAAACCAAAAAACTAGATGGGGAACATCCAATAAATCTCCGTTTCTGTCCCTATTTTTTGTCAGCTGTAGAGCTTATCCGTTTTTCCATCCATGCCTTAACACCTGAATTGTTAAAACAAGACAAGATACTGGAAGGAAGAGCAGAAAGGGCTGTAACTGCATGGAGAGAGAGGGATGCAGTGAGCCGGCTGAGAGGGTGTTTATCTGATGGGAACCTGCTGTAAGCAAAGATGGAGGAGGACAGAAATAAAGGCAAAAATGAGAATTTTCTCTGAGATTACTGTTGCTGCTCCCAATTTCCATAGGGTGAGTTGTCTGACCAATATTACCACTGTTCCCTATAGCAACATCAGCTCAAAAGAAGAGCAAACGCCTGCCTTTGGACCAACTCTTCAGCTGCTATAAATCAGTGAGTTCCACTAACTTCAAGGGAACTATGCTGATTTATACCAGCTGTGGATATGGACCAGAATAGTAGATTGTCTGGCAGTAACCATCATTTACTTTCTTACTATTGGGATCAGGAGAACACATGTTTGCTGTTCACTGGGCTGGGGCAGGGAAAAGGAAAAAAAAAAAAGAAAAAAAAAGCTGAATCTATATAGAAAATGTAACAGTGAAGATATCAAGCAGCAAAGCAGCACTGGTGACACAAAACTCGGTGAAAACATGCTCTTGCTACATGTGGGATTTAGTAGAAAATTAGTATATAATGGATCCTGAGACTATTTAGGTACCACGGGATGACGAACACAAATGAAATGCTTTGCGCATTAGTTACAGCCTTAGCAAACTTAAAGTCTTGCTGCAAAGCCAGTAAAAGTCTGCAAAAATCAATAAGATCCTTCAGCTGGCTGTCAAAAGGAAAAAGTGTTAGATGTCAATTAAAAGGAGTAATTAACAGGTATTTTGCAGACTTCATGATAGCCTACTTCTTTTAAGTATAGACTTTTATTTTCTTCAGAAAATCATCTAGTTCCTATTAGAAATGTTAAGGGACAATGATGTCCTTTAACTTTAGCATCGATGAA
Source organism: Elanus axillaris (assembly GCA_026212715.1). Classification (NCBI taxonomy): domain Eukaryota; kingdom Metazoa; phylum Chordata; class Aves; order Accipitriformes; family Accipitridae; genus Elanus; species Elanus axillaris. The sequence continues at coordinate 43,581,314 of JANZLQ010000078.1, forward strand.
ATGTCTAGCTTTTAGATGAGTCATCAGCTGTGCCTTTTGTTTGTCAAAAGGAAGAAACATTCCCAGATGGTGATACTTTCCTACTTTTGGTGTTTTTAACAGGTAGGGTGAGTATCCTTCTAGACTTTTCTTTCTCTATATGTATTAGCAAAGGAAGTCCCAGCCCTTCACATTGGACCCTTAACTTTCAGATGCTTAAAGTGAAGAAATTCCACATTTCCATACTTGTATAGTCCATTTTATCCCCACTAGGATATTTCAAATTTCTTTTCAGGAAAGGGATAAAATACCAAATTCCTTTATTTCCAAAAGGAGTATACCTACCCCCAACCTCCATCCACCACAGGTTTTTATGCTTTTCTCTCTGGGGCTCAGGAGAGTCTGAGAACTCTTCTGCTTTGAATACTTACAGGCTATGAGCAAGTCAACTCATGATCTTCTCAGGAACAAAGTAAATGATCAGCCTCAGCAAATGACAGGTTGACAACAGGTTACTACCCATACCCTGATCACTGGTTACTTAGCAGGCAAGTAAATACTTCTGTTCAGGGTCACCTTGCAGATCCTAGAGCAGATGCTGAAGGCAAAAGTGGTAGATCCAACTTGATTTATCCAGAAGTCCCCACTACCATCACCACTTCATCACTACCTTGTGTTTGCAACTTTGGGAAGCCCATTATAAGGAAAATGAGATACACAGGGCTGATTTCAACGAGCTCTCCTCCTTTCTCCTCCGTCTCTCTCTGTATGAGATCAGCAGCTCATATGGCACTGCAACTGTTCTGACAGCCTTTGTCCCCACTTGGACTGCAGTGTGGCTGCTGTAAATTTGAAAGCTGAGCATTTCATGTTGTTACTAAACCACTACCAGGGACAGCTGCAGTGCAAGGGGTGGGCAGGGGTGGTTTTCTTCCTTTTTTCCAAGCTGGGTTGCTTTCACACATTAACTGAAATGCAGTCCCAGGGACTGTAAGTAACAGCTGCCCTCTTCTAGCAACCTGAAGTGAATTCACAGAGATCTAGCTCTATACTGGGAAAATGACCCAAAAGGGGCCAGTGGTGGATGCGGGGGGG